>CM061263.1:1282500-1837500 GCA_030848825.1 Tadarida brasiliensis | reverse complement strand
AAAGCAAGAACAAAGCCTAGGTGCGAGTCTTTTACAGAAAAGTGGGGGCAGCGGCTGCGAAGCGCAGCCTTCATGACCACCAAGGGGCTGACACCTAAGGGCGGCACGGCGCATGGTGGAGATTCGGCCGTGGAGCCTCGAGCCGTCGGGCGGAGGAGTACATCCCAGCCGGCCAGGTGGGGCAGAGAGCAAGCCAAGTGCCAAAGGGTGTGCTTGATACAACCTATCTTTGCAAAACAATAACCAGGCTGCAGGTCCGTGTACAGGTGTCCACGTGTCTCTGTGCACAGGTACGTGAGCACTGCACATTTGTGTGCGCGACAGACAAGTGCTGTGTGTGCGTGCGTGTGTGTGTGAATCTGGAGTGCACAGTACGGATTGCCCAGGGCCGGAGCTGCCGGGTAGCGAGTGGAGATTGTGGGCGGAAAGAAGGAGAGTGGAGCAGGTAGCCAGCAGAGGAGAGAAATGAAGACGTATGCATTTAGAAAAGCGGACGGCGTGCCTTTCTGCACTTTTGTAAGGTATACATATGACTATCAGCATGCATATAATAATTCAATTTTGAAATAAAAAGGAAATGAGGGTTGGGTAACCCTCAGAGGAGGAAATGAAATGAAATAATGTCTCAGAAAGTGCTCTGTAAATGGTAAGGCGACGTTCCCGCTGAAATTATTATTACTGTTGTCAAAGTTGCTATTACAATTATTAAGGTCTCGGGCAGGACGTGGCTGTACTGGCCTCCGGGACTCAAAGCAAATGTTACCACTGAACGTCGTCCTGCTGACTGAAGACCAGCTGGGGCAGCCCTCGGGCCAGAAGCCAGGGGAGGGTGTCCCAGCTGAGTGCCCTCAGGCCCTCACTCAGCCACCCTGTCCTGGAGTGCCCCACCCTCCCAATTGACCCACTCAGCGCCCAGTCCACTGTGTCCTCCTCCTAAAAGCCTCTTCTAGAATGACCTCAGGCTGGCCAGTGAGCCCTGTTTGCGCCTGAGACTCACAGCTTCCTCTCTGAGGACAGGAGGTGACCTCCCACTTCTCCTCGAGCTCCAGCCAGCAGTCAGCCACCACCTAGAAGCAGACCTAGGTCGATGTGCCCAGGACAGGTGGCCCCATCCATTCTCAAGTCAGCGCCAAGCTGGAGGGACTGGCAAGTGCGCAGTGACATCAGAACAGCACTCCACGGGGTGGAGGACACAGAGGCCATCCTATCACCCATGTTTTCTCCAAGGCCGGGAATGAAGGTGTCCTGAGGGATGTGGGGACAACCTTTGGCCATGACAATAAAAAGGGGGCTCCAGGATGAGAGAGGATCTTGGAATCCCAACGCTCCCGCCATCCCTGGGGTTGTGTTTCAGAGGCTGGCAAGGAAGCCCCCGGTGTTGGTGGGGGACCCACACCCACCCGGCGGTGGTCAGACACCTGTGCCCACAAGGGGTGGAGTCAAACAAGAGCACATGTGGAGTCAGGTCTTCAGCCACCACTCAGTGCAATGGGGTCCCCCTCCCACCCCACACATCCACCAAGTCCACGTGGGGAGTGGTGACATGGCAGCATCAGTGCAGGCCACGTGGAGACCCTGGGCTTCCACCCAGTTACGAGTTGGGCCCACCTTGCCCCAGCGGAGCGGTTTCAGTGAAGGCCGCTGAAACACAAGATTTAAACAAGACTCATAACCTCATAACATACTGTCCAAAATGTCCAGTTTTCAGTTGAAAATCCCTCATCATACCAAGAACTGTTAGGCTCTGAACTGGAATGAGAGAAGACAGTCAACAGCCCTCAACACAAGATGACACAGTTGTTAGAGAGGCCTGACAAGGGACATCTAAAGGGCCGCCATCACAAATGCTGCAAAGAGTGACATTAATTGTTTAAGATCCAAGTGAAAAAATAGATCAAGTCTCAGCAAAGAAATAGAAAAATTCAGAATGAAACATTTTAGAACAGAATGGAAAATATAGAACTGAAAATCAAGTAACTGAAATAAAAGCCCCCAAGGAGTTCAACAGCAGAGTGAAGAAGACAGAGAAAAGAGTTAATGAGCTTGACAGAGAACAACAGAAATCACCCAACCCGAGTAACAAAAAACTAACCAAGTAACCACCAACCAACCAACTAACCAGCCAACCAACTAACTAACCAACCAACCAACTGACTAACTAACCAACTAACAAACTAACAAACCAACCAACTAACCAACCGACTGACTAACCAACTAACAAACCAACCAACCAACCAACCAACCAACTAACCAACTGACTGACTAACTAACCAACTAACAAACCAACCAACTAACCAACCAACCAACCAACTAACTAACCAACCAACCAACTAACTGACTAACTAACCAACTAACAAACTAACCAACTAACCAACCAAACAACCAACCAACTAACTAACCAACAAACCAACCAACTAACCAACCAAACAACCAACTAACTAACCAACCAACCAACCAACTGACTAACCAACTAACAAACCAACCAACTAACCAACCAAACAACCAACTAACCAACCAACAAACCAACCAACTGACTAACTAACCAACTAACAAACCAACCAACTAACCAACCAACCAACCAACTAACTAACTAACCAACCAATCAACTAACCAACTAACTAACCAACTAACAAATCAACCAACCAACCAAACAACCAACCAACTAACTAACCAACCAACCAACTAACCAAACAACCAACCAATTGACTAACCAACAAACTAACCAACCAACCAACAAACTAACTAACTAACTCAATGCCACCAGAGTCTCACAGACGTGGAGGATTACAACAAAGACTGGACCCTGTCACAGGGACCTGGGAGGAGAGCAGAGAGAGGGTAGTGCTGAAAAGCAGTCAAAGAAATAGTGGCTGAACATTCCCAGGTTTGGCAAAACACACACACCTTCCGTTTCCGTAAGCCGAGTACATCACAGCGAGAGAAACAAAAATGATATCTCCAGGCTAGACGCTTTTAATGAATTAATACCAATTTCAGACCATCTTCCAGAACACTGGAGAGGACGAAACATTTCTCAACTCATTTTCCAAAGGCAGTATCATCGACTCCAAAGCCAAAGACCATAAAAATAAAATATAAATTGCAGACTAATATACTAATATGAATATAGATGTGAAAATTCTTAGCACAATACTGCCGAGAATTCGCAACAAGATGCAATGATGTACAAAAGAGTCGCGTACCGTGAGCAGCGGAGTTTGTTCCAGGGATTGGGTGAGGTTGATATTTGAACGTCAGTAAATGCCAATACATCATATTGACAGGCTAGAGACAAAAGCCAGAACTGTATCAACGCATGAAGAAAAAGCATTTGACAAAATTTGACGTCCACTCATGATTTTGAGAACCTCTCATTAAACTGGGAATAGAAAACTGCTTCAACTCGGTGAGGGACTCCCACAGAGGACACTCCACACAAGGTCATACTCACTGGTGAAGTGGGCTTTTCTCCTGGGGCTGGGAATAAGCCAGGGTATTTTCATTCATCACTTCTATTCACCATCGTGCTGGAAGTACTAGCCAGTGCCAAGTAAAGCAATAAAAAAATAAAGCCTTGCCCGGCCGGTGTGGCTCAGTGGTTGAGCACCAACCCAGTCAGGGCACATGCCCAGGTTGTGGGCCTGATCCCAGTGGGGGGCATGCAGGAGGCGGCCCATCGATGTTCTCTCTCATCAATATTTCCATCTCTCTCTCCATCTCCCTTCCTCTCTCTCTAAAATCAATAAAGAAAAAATAAAAATAAATAAATAAAACCTGTACAAGTTGGACAAAAAAGAAATAGAAGAGCTGTTACAGGTGACATGATTTTCCACACAGAAACTCCATAGAAATCCATGCACACACGATCTCCTCTGTAATAACTCCATTCTGACCCTCAGTTACTGCACGTACACACCCTGGCAGTTTCTTTTCTGTAAACATAAGGGCCTTGAGACACCCAAAGAAAACTGTACAGATAAGGGGTTGAGGATGGCCTTGGGAAACTCAGAGAAACCATGAGAAAAAAGAGATTAATAGTTACCCTGCTCTTCTCCCCCCTTCTCTGTATCAGCCCCCCTTAACGGTGCCAAAAGCGGTGCCAAGAGAATGTAGTTTTTTTCTGTAGTCTGTGCCTTTAAAAGCGGGCAACAAAGAAGGCTCGGGGCTGAGGATTTGGGGAAGCTGTACCCCCCCAGTCCGCCGGTGTAACAGCCCGCCAGTGTAATAAAGTGCTCCTTTACAATTCGGCCGTGCGTCTCTGGTTATCTCGCCGTCGGGTTATAACACCTCCTTCTAACAATGAGTCCATCGATGTCACAGAACACTGAGCATGTGACAATCAATTGTATTCCTATACACTAGCAACACACATGTGAAAACTGAAATAAAGCCCTGGCTGGTTTAGCTTAGTGGTTACAGCGTCGGCCCACGGACCAGAGAGTCCTGGGTTCGGTTCCTGCTAAGGCCATGTACCTCGGTTGCAGTTTGTCCCCGGCCCCGGTTGGGGTCGTGTGGGTGGCGACCACTTGATGTGTCTCTCTCACATTGATGTTTCTCTCTCTCTCTCTTCCTCCCTCTCTCCCTCCCATTCTATCTGAAGATAAATGCAAAAATGTTCTCGGGTGAGGATAAAAAAAAAAAAAAGAAAACTGAAATAAAGTTACCATGCTGTTTATAATTGTTGGAAAATGAAATATTAGGTGCAAGTCTAACAGAACGTGCACCAGATTTATGAGCTGGAATCTGTGAGATGCTGGTGAGGGGATCCAAGGTCTGAATAAATAGATACACCATGATCACGGATTGGAGAGTCAACATTGTGAAGATGTCAGTTCTCCCCCAAAATGATGTTCTAGCTTAATCCGATTCCAATAAAAATCCCAGCAAGATAGTTTTGTAGATTTACCCAAGTTCATTTTTAAAACTATACGGACAGCCCTGGCCAGTGTGGCTCAGTGGGCTGGGCACCGTGCCACGGACTGAGAGGTCGCTGGTTCGATTCCCGGTCAGGGCACATGCCTGGGTTGTGGGCTCGATCCCCAGTGGGGGGCATGCAGGAGGCAGCCAATCGATGTTCTCTCTCATCCATGTTTCTATCTCTCTCCCTCCTTTCCTCTCTCTAAAAATCAATAACGAATATTAAAAAAAAAAAAAAAAAGTTCTTAGAAATGATACCAAACACAAGATTCTAAAAGGAAAAAAAAAACCTAAGTTGGTTTTCATCGAAATTAAAACTTTCGTTCTGCAAAAGACCATGTGAAAAGGTGCAGAGTAAGGGAAAAAATTGGCGAACCACATATCTGACAAAGGCCTCTGGAATGCGTAAAGAACTCTCAAAACACAGCGATTTAAACAGCCAGTTGGACCACGGGCAGAAGGCACGCAGAGACGTTTCACTGCAGACACGCAGAGGGGCGTCAGCAGACGGAAAGGTATCTCACGTCACCATTAGGGAAATGCAAAGTAAGCCCACGGCGAGATATCACCACAAACAACTAAAATAAAAATAAAAATGCAGCAAAACCAAAGTCAGCACAAGGGGGGAGAGACTGCTGGTGGGGAGAAAAACGGTGCAACCTTACCGTTCTGGAAAATGTGGGGCAGTTTCCTTAAACATTAAACGCACGCAGACAGTTACACCCCCTGGGTGTCTATTCCACAGACAGGGCAACGTTTGTCCACACGAAACGAGCACACAGGTGTTCTTGCAGTTGCATTTGTAACATCCCAACCTAGAAACAGCTGAAATACTCAACAGACGCCCGGTTACCATCCCGCGGTGCCTTCAGACCAGGGGATACCACCGAACAGTAAGCAGGAGCCAGGCTTTGAAACGTGCAAATTGTGTAGGATTCTCCTACCCAAGGGCGCCGACAGGAGAGCTGGCTTCAGAGGGGGGGCATGAGCCCATCCAGGTGCCACTCCCGAAACGACAGAAGGTGGATGAAGGGGCGCAGACAGGTGCTCGCCGGGACTTGGGGACGGTGTGAGGGTGAGCGGCCGTGACTGTGCAGGTGGGCACGACAGGCTGTGTGGCGACGGAGTCCTCTGCCTCTCGGATTTGGGGGCGTGGAGGTAACCCACACCTGTGACAAGTGATGTAAGGCCACACACACTGTGCCCGTCTCAGGGTCCCGGTTTTGTGGTCTTCGTATAATTACGTCAGAGGAAGTCACTGGGGGTCCTGAGAGCGTGGGACCTGTGAAGCTTTACCACCTCTCGCGATCGACGCTCATTGCAAAGGAAAGGTTTGGAAACGGCAGCCGGGCTGGAGGGACGCAGTCCACAGAGTAACACAGGATGACAGGCAGCTCAGTCCGGAAACAAAGCAAGGCAGTGAGTGCACAGCTAAGTAGCATCTTACCCGTTTTAAAAGAATGCCCGGCTGGTGTGGCTCAGTGGTTGAGCATCGACCCTGCACCAGGAGGTCGCCGGTTTGATTCCCGGTCAGGGCACATGCCCAGGTTGTGGGCCTGATCCCCAGTGGGGGGCATGCAGGAGGCGGCCAGTCGATGTTCTCTCTCATCGATGTTTCCATCTCTCTCTCTCCCTTCCTCTCTCTCTGAAATCAATAAAGAAAAATTATTTTTTAAAAAAGTTTTAAAAGAAAGAAAAAGATCTGCCAGGTTTTAACCAGTTCACGTACCTTCAGAAAACCAGACTTCGTGGACACGCCACAGCGAAGGGACAGGGCCCACAAGCCCGGATTTCCTGCAGAGAGGCCCTGGGAGCCTGGGACAGGTGGACAAATAGAAAACAGTAGCCAGATGTGGCTTCATTCCCACTGTGTCTACGCTCCAACGGGACGGAAAGCCTGAGCCCCCGATGAAAGGTGGATATCCTCAGAGCGGATGAGAAAGCTACACCTGACTTCCCGCTGCCCACAGACCCCACCTCACAGGAGAGACGCAACAGCTCAGGGTGGAAACGGATGACGAGAGGCGAACCCACGAACTCTCATTAAAATAAAGCTGGAGCATCGCTAGCAACACGAGGCCAGTAGATCTCAGAGCCACGGAAATGACCGGGAACAAGAACTCACTTTACGTGGCGAAGGTGTCAGACATCAGTGGGGAACGGCCCTGGACGTCTGTGCTCCGAACAGCACGGCTCCCGGAACGGAACACAGAGCCCAGACCGAGAGAATCAGACATAGATACGTCTACAGTTATACTCAGACAGTTTTCATTTTGAATCCTCACCTGAGGACACTTTTCCATTTATCTTCAGACAGAGTTGGAGGGGGGGAGAGAGAGAGAAACATCTATGTGAGAGAAACACATCCACTGGTCACCTCCCGCACGACCCCGACCAGGGCCAGGGACGAACCGAGGGACGTGCCCATGGCCACAATCGAACTCGTGACTCTTTGATCCCGGGCCCGGCACTCTAACTGCTGAGCCAAACCGGCCAGGGCACAGTCAGAAATTTAAAATCCATTTTGTCAATAGGTGGCAAAATAAAGCTGAATATCTGTCAGGACACAGACTTGAATGAAAGCACCAGCCGACTGCCTCTAGTCGACCTTTACAGAGACTAGATTGCAGAACGTACGCTTTGCAAGCGGCCTCGGAAGATTCACAAGGATCAGCTCTCCTGGGGCCACAAAACACGTTGAAATGAGTGTCAAGGATTCGAATCATACCAGGTCTGCTCCCTGTCCACAGTCCATCTCTGTCCACAGGAACCAGCAAGGGCAGGTCCCTGGAAACACCCCTAACTATGTGGACACTAAGTAACACACATGTAAATAACTCAAATATTAAATAAGAAACCAACAGGGCAATGAAATGTTTTGAATTGCATGAAAATTGAAACAATGTATCAAAACGTGTGGGCTGTGACTGAGGCAGGACCTAGAGGGACTGTGGTGGCAACGGACACCCACATTTTCAAAAGGGAAGGTCCCCAGTCAGATGGCTCAGTGTCTACCTCAAGAAACCAGAGAAGGCAGAGCAAAGTCACACCCAGGTGAGCAGAAGCAGGAAATAACAAATGCCAGTCAAACCTCTATGAAATATACAAAAGAACAAGAATAAGGAAAATCACTGAGCCCTGACCGGGCGGCTCGGTTGGTTGGAGGGTTGTCTAGTTCACGCAAAGATACCCCCGGCAGGGGCGAGTGTGGGACGCCACCGATCGACGTGTCTCTCTCACATCAATGCTTCTCTCTCTCTCTCTCAAATCAACATAAACACATCTGTGGGTGAGGAATAAAAGAAAATCAATTCAGATGGTGGCCACCCGACCCTCACCGCCCGTGGGTCCTGCCTGTCAGCCCAGACCCTACGGGTCCTACGCTCTCTAAAGAGATGGCAGATGAATTCATTTGATTATCAGACTAATTTCCTTCTCTGCTCTAATGAACAGCTCATGTTATGCAGATGTGGGTGATTATGACAGCAAGTTTTAAATTGCAGATTCATTCCCCAAGCCCAGAATAAACTTCTGGCTTTCCAGGGCGCAGAGCAAAACTCATTCCGGAAAGAACGGGTCCTGGAAAGAGACCGTTGCCCCAGTGGGAACGAGAGACCCTTTGATTCAGCGTCTCACATGGCAGGTGGTGACACCCTGCCCCTGCTCTGATCTGGCCTTGGCCATCTGCCACAGCCGGGGCCCAGGCTGGCAGCCCCTCCTGTGCAGCTGCACCCCCCGGGGTGGACGCCCCTCTACCGTCCACGAGCGACGGGGAAGGAAAATCGACCTTCTTACTTGGGAGGTCACTTTTCACGTCTGACTGCTCAGTTAGGCTCTTCTCCTCCCCTGTGGAGACCCAAGAAGGAGGCAGAGCTGAGACCACAAATGCCACCGGCTGTCCTGCTGTGGAGGGGGACGCAAGGTCCAGGGTGCGGGTGTCCCCTGGAGTGGTGTTGGGGCCAGGATGTCACACCGGACACTGCACTGTCCCCCAAACACGTGTCCAGAAGGAGGGAACTACAGAAGGAGGGAAGCCGTTTCTGGGTCAGTGGCTAGAACAGCCAGTGGTCCCCACGCTCAGGAGCTCGAGTACCAGGGGGACACTGCGTCCCGCTGTCTCTCTCCTCTGCCTCCTTGACCGGGCACCGCAACAGGACAGCGGATATGAGGTGCTGGGAGGGGTGGGTAATCCCTCCCTCTGGCGACGTGGCCACGGCTCAGTGAGGCTCCCGAGGTCCTGGCGTGAGTCCACTGCCTGTGTTGTTGGCAGGGCCATTGTCCTTGTCCCAGGTCCGTGTGACTGTGACTCACTGAGACTCTGCCAGCAGGACTGTCACCACCCACTGGCTCCGCAGGCACCGTCCAGGCGTCACCCGCACATCGCCCAGCCTCCGGGCGCTGCTTCCCGCTGGCCTTCTGCCGAGTGCGGGGCCCCTTCACGGTGGAGGTGGCCCTTGGCGGGAGGCACACGGGTCTGCCTCCTCGGTCTCCTGACACTCGGGAGCATGAGCAGAGGCGTGGACCCCGGGTGGACCTGGTAGAAGGCGGAGCTTCCAGCAGCCAGCCGTCTGACCTCTGTCTGTCTCCATCACGCAGCCCTTTCTGTCTTTACACGCGGAAGGTTCTCGTCTCCCACCTGAAACCCAGCCGCTCAGTCGGTTGTCTGCTGTCGGATGCTAAGGAGCGCCTCTGACAGGCCCAGTCACGGCTCCCTGGGGCCCAGGGGGACTCCACCTGTGTCCTTGACGACTGCGCCCTCCCCATTAAAACGGATGGTTCCAAAGAGAATGGAACCCGGATCCGAACTGCTCCACGGGCCTGGCCCGGAGTTCAGACCCAGCCCTCCCGCCCGAGGGGGACACTGCCCTTCTGGAGACCCGGCCGGGAGCTCTCTCAGACAGAAGGCTCTTCCCCCAGGTCCCATGCCGCCACCTCCTACTCACCCAGGCCTCTGAACTTTCCCGAGCATCTTCGCTGGTGGGAAGCTTGCCCACACCAGCCCAGCCCCGGGCTACACGTCACCTTCATAGCCCGCACCTGTAACTGCCACTGTCCTCTACACCTGTCCCCACGGGGGCTCTGCCCCACGTGCTCAGAGCTCTGTCCTGGGCCTGGAGCAGTCTGGTCCTCCGAGGCCCTTCCCTGCCCCCGGCGGACGTCTGGACTCTGAGTCATGCCCCATATTCTGGCTGGCTCTTCTGAGGTTTGAGTCTGCTCATCGCTATTTCACAGCAGGTGACACTTCTGAACCCACTGGGCTTGTTCCAGGACATCAGTCCCTTTCCCAGGGAGCCTAGTCTGCTTCCTTCCTCGCCCCGTCCTGCTCTGTGGGCTTCTCACGTCCTGCAGGACTCCGTGTTTTCTGGGTGCCTGGGGAGTCGGCGGGTTCCCAGGGTGCTCCCACGGGAAGAATCCTTCCTTCTCCTCTGTGTGCTCCTTCTTCAGGATGCCAATTCCTACGACACAGAATTACGCACTTACCTCGTCATGTATGCAGCCCTCCGCCTGCCCCTCACCTGTGGAACGGACGCTCTGTGGGGCCTGTGGTCCTCTGCTCCCACAGCACCGAGACCTGGTGAGCACAGAGTACGTGCTGAATAATGAGTGAGTGAGGGAGGGAGTGAGTGAGTGAGTGAGGGAGGGAGGGAGTGAGTGAGTGAGTGAGGGAGGGAGGGAGTGAGGGAGTGAATGACTGAGTGACTGAGTGAGTGAGTGAGTGAGTGAGTGAGGGAGGGAGTGACTGAGTGAGTGAGTGAGTGAGGGAGGGAGTGAGGGAGTGAATGACTGAGTGAGTGAGTGAATGGGTGAGTGAGTGAGTGAGGGAGTGAGTGAATGAGTGAGTGAGTGAGTGAGTGAGTGGGTGAGTGAGTGAGTGAATGAGTGAGTGAGTGACTGAGTGAGTGAGTGAATGAGTGAGTGAGTGAGTGAATGAATGAATGAGTGAGTGAATGACTGAGTGAGTGAGTGAATGAATGAATGAGTGAGTGAGTGAGTGAATGACTGAGTGAGTGAGTGAGTGAGTGAATGAGTGAGTGAGTGAATGAGTGAGTGAGTGAGTGCATGAGTGAGTGCATGAGTGAGTGAATGAGTGAGTGAGTGATTGAGGGAGTGGGTGAGTGAGTGAGGGAGTGATTGAGTGAATGAATGGATGAGTGAGTGAGTGAGTGAATGAGTGGATGGGTGAGTGAATGAATGAGTGAGTGGGTGGGTGAGTGAGTGAATGAGTGAGTGAGTGAGTGAATGAGTGATTGAGTGAATGAGTGGATGGGTGAGTGAATGAATGAGTGAGTGAGTGAGTGAATGAGTGAGTGAGTGAATGAGTGGGTGGGTGAGTGAGTGAATGAGTGAGTGAATGAATGAGTGAGTGAATGAGTGGGTGGGTGAGTGAGTGAATGAATGAATGAGTGAGTGAATGAGTGAGTGAATGAGTGAACCAGGGCATCTATGGTCCTGCCCCACAAGGTGCTTCCCCATGGTCCTGTGACTATGTCCCTGTGTTGGGCAAAGGACTGTCCCCCCACTCCGCCACACTACATCCCATGCCACCTGTAATGATGAGTGAATGAGGGCAGGGAAGGGGGCAGGATGGAGTCACACAGTAATTATGAATAAGGAAGGCTCTTGTTCAGCAGCTCACCGCCCACTGGGATTCTGTCCCTGGCCTCAGTGACTCTGAGGGTTGCAGGTTGGTGGCTGAGTGGGCAGACTCGCCAGCGCCCCCGTGATCCCCACACCAAGGGCTCCGTCCCCTCCAGTGCGAGTGGGCCTCGGACCTGCTTTAACCCATAGAACACCACAGAAGTGATGGGGTGTCATTCCGTGATTATGGGATCAGATAGTGGGGGCCCTCTCCCCAGTAGATTGGAGGAAGGGCCTCAAGGCGAGGGCCATGTGACGGGAACAGAGCGCAGCGTCCGGACGACAGGCAGTGGGAGACCAGGTCAGTCTGACAGCCCGCAGCGCCAGATGCTGCCCGGGCCCCTGAGCTGTGAGCAGACCCCCAGTCACCGCACACGAGCCGCAGCCCTGCTAGACACCGCACCGCGTGCCCTGAGTCCAACCCACAGAACCTGAGAGAACAAGTGTGTGTCCTTCGAAGGTGACAGTTTGTGTGGTTTTGTGGCAGCAACAAAACCTACGTGAGGAGCCCCGGCCAGTGTGGCCAGCTGGTTGGGCATCATCCCCTGCACCAAGGTCGCCCGTTAGATTCCCAGTCAGGGCACCTGCCCCGGCTGTGGGCTCTGAGCCCCGGAAGGGGGCGTGCAGGAGGCTGCCGATCACCATTTCGAGGTGTCGCTCTCAGGTCACTGTTTGTCTCTTTCTCTCCCTTCCTCTCTCTTTAAAAATCAATAAACTATTCTTAAACAAACAAAAAACCTATGTAAGGAGCAGGGTGCCCTTGGCCTGGGCCACTGGGCCAACACCTCCCTGCTGTGGTCCCCCCAGGGCGACCGGGCTCCTGCTTCTCTGGAGTAGCCCTGCCCACGGTCAGCAGCCACTTCACGGCCCAGCGCTGGCCCCTGCAGAGGCAGGCACCAGCCTCCGTTTCCAGGTGGCTGCAGGAAGGCCGCTGAAGGTCCTCCGCTGGTGCTCAGGCTGTGTCCCCGGGAAGCCAGGGCCACGCGGCTGCCTCCAGCTCCTGTCCCAGCCCAGTGCTGCCTCTCCCTGCCCTTCCGTTCTCCCATGCACGGGCCTCCTTCCCTCCAGGCTCCTCTCCCTGTTCACGCTCCCCTAGGGTGTCCTCAGCAGAACCGCCTCCGTGTTTCAGCCGCCCACTCACACAGGTTTCCCGCACTCAGACATAGTCTGGGTAACGTTGTTTCCCCACTCGGGCATTGTCTGGGTTACATTGTTTCCCCACTCGGGCATTGTCTGGGTAACGTTATTTCCCCAGTCGGGCATTGTCTGGGTAACGTTGTTTCCACAGTCGGACATTGTCTGGGTAACATTGTTTCGCCAGTCGGGCATTGTCTGGGTAACGTTGTTTTCCCACTCGGGCATTGTCTGGGTAACATTGTTTCCCCACTCGGGCATTGTCTGGGTAACATTGTTTCCCCACTCGGGCATTGTCTGGGTAACATTGTTTCCCCACTCGGGCATTGTCTGGGTAACATTGTTTCCCCACTCGGGCATTGTCTGGGTAACGTTGTTTTCCCACTCGGGCATTGTCTGGGTAACGTTATTTCCCCAGTCGGGCATTGTCTGGGTAACATTGTTTCCCTAGTCGGGCATTGTCTGGGTAACATTGTTTCCCCACTCGGGCACTGTCTGGGTAACGTTGTTTCCCCACTCGGGCACTGTCTGGGTAACGTTGTTTCCCCACTCGGGCATTGTCTGGGTAACGTTGTTTCCACACTCGGGCATTGTCTGGGTAGCGTCGTTTCCCCACTCGGGCATTGTCTGGGTAACGTCGTTTCCCCACTCGGGCATTGTCTGGGTAATGTTGTTTCCCCACTCGGGCATTGTCTGGGTAACGTTGTTTCCCCACTCGGGCATTGTCTGGGTAACATTGTTTCCCCACTCGGGCATTGTCTGGGTAACATTGTTTCCCCACTCGGGCATTGTCTGGGTAACGTTGTTTTCCCACTCGGGCATTGTCTGGGTAACGTTATTTCCCCAGTCGGGCATTGTCTGGGTAACATTGTTTCCCTAGTCGGGCATTGTCTGGGTAACGTTGTTTCCCTAGCTGGGCAGAGGAAAGGGTCACATAGGTGTCTGCAAGCATTTCCCCAGAACTTTAGGAAATCCATGCTGTGTCTAGTCTGAGAACGGAGATGCATCTGAAATTAAATATCCCAATGACGAGACTCAAGCACAACCACTCCAAAGGGGGTGGACCCTGAGCTGTTACACTGACCCCATTTTTATTTGCATACTCTACTTGTGAAGACAGTTATGTAGAGAACCATAATAATTGTAGTTATTATTACTAGTGTCAGTGTAGATGTGTGTCCTGTTAAGATTGTGGGGTTCGCCTTGGCCAGATTGGCTCAGCGGTTAGAGTGTTGGCCCGCGGACCAAAGAGTCACTGGTTTGATTCTGGTCAAGGGCACGTACCTCGGTTTCAGTTCATCCCCAGCCCTGGTCGGGGTCGTGTGGGAGGCAGCCAATCGACGTGTCTCTCTCACATCGATGTTTCTCTCTCTCTTTCCCTCCCACTCCAGCTGAAGATAAATGGAAAAAGAGTATCCTCGGGTGAGGATTTAAAAAATAATAATAATAAAATAAAATACAAAAAGCTTCTGGGGTTCATTATTATGATTGATTATAGTTTTATAGTTTACCATAAGTTATAATGACTATTGTCATCATCACCATGCACAGTCTGTATCGACCATGTCCTGTGTGACAGACTCTATGGGGTTAGCTGGATCCCAGGATTGATTTTTAAATCCCTGTAACAATTTGGCACAATTATGTACATGCACATGATAGACTTCCAGAAACTGCCTGGCCCCGTGGAGTTATCCCTCCCCTCCGACCTCACCGAGCTAAGGGGCGGTCACTCCAGCTGGCCGAGAGCTAAGCCCCGTGCCCCACGGCCGAGCCGAATCCATCCCCAGCCCAGAACGGCCCAGACGTATCGATCCCAGAGCCAAATGTCAAGTACCCCACCTTCCACAACAAACGTCTCTCTTGAAAGTTCTGTGTAAATTGAATTTTTATAAATCACCTCGTCTGTGAAGCCGGTGAGAAGGGCTATTGATGGGAAACATGTTGGCTTCCTTTACAAATGCAAGAAATCCGGGCCACGGGAAAGGGACTTCTGTTAACTTTATTTTCAGGGTTTTAAAAAAATTTTTTTACTCCTTACCTGAGAACATGTTTTGAGAGAGAGAGAGAGAGAGAGAGAGAGAGAGAGAGAGAGAGAGAGAGAGGAACCGTGATGTGAGAGAAACATCAATCACTTGCCTGCTGTCCGCTCCCTGGCTGCATCAGACCTGGAACCAGGGACGTGCCGGGACCCGGAGTCGAACCGGCAACCCTCCGGTGCGCGGGATGACCCTCTACCCTCTGAGCCGCACTGGCTGGGCCTTTTACGTCAGTTTTATTGCGCTAACAGTGTCAGGTTTTAAGAAGGTGGGCAGCTGGCTCTCTGGTTTGGGGTCCGAAGACCAGGAAGCAGAGCAGTGAGAGGCTCTCACGCAGGGGGGTCGGGGGAGGCGCCTCCTTCCCCGTGGCCGACGTCTCGCTCCCCGAGCAGGTGCTGAGGCCGCGGCGGCTGGTTCCGGACTGG
Source organism: Tadarida brasiliensis (assembly GCA_030848825.1). Lineage (NCBI taxonomy): Eukaryota > Metazoa > Chordata > Mammalia > Chiroptera > Molossidae > Tadarida > Tadarida brasiliensis. The sequence goes on along the minus strand of CM061263.1, from coordinate 1,822,346 downwards.
GCTTGAGAATCGCTGGGTCTGTGAATAACCAGTGTCCTGCCCTGGGCGTGCCGCACGGAGCTGACGTCCCTTCCTGGCCCCCACTCCCGAGGGGCAGTGATCAAGGACCCGGGAACCCTGACTGCAGGCGCCCGTCATCGGGGAGAGCATTCCTCGTCCCGGCGCCACGGATCTGGGCTCGGCACGGAGACGTTTCTCCGGGAGCAGGTGTCTCCGGTCCTCAATTCCGGAACAACGTGATGGACAGAAATTCAATTTGATTTGCTGGGAAAACACTGCCGAGGTGGGTCTGGGTCACCTCTTCTCTCCTTGGCGTCTGCTTCCTTTTCTGTGAGATTCGCTTACTTATCCCCTCACTGCCCCCAGGGAAGTGTAGGGCACCCGCCGTGAATTTGCAAGCTACTGGGGTGAAGGCCAGAGCGTCACCGGTGGCGTCTCTGCCTCGAGGCCCTGGGATGGAGCGGGGAGAACAGGTCAGCGCCCCGGGAGCCAGATCACTGCGGGCTCGCTGGAGGCACCTTAGCACAGCTACATTCTGCCTGTCACTGTTCCTTTAACTGACCGTGGGCAAGGGATGCTTCCTCCGGCTCCAAAGACACTCGAGTCCTGTGACTGTTCCGCTCACTAGAAGGACGTCACACTCTCCTTCCGTCACAAAGCATACCATGTAAGGCTTATTTCAGGCTAACGGTCCCCCACCGCCTGCACCTGCCCCCGTGAAGGCTGCTGCAGGCTGGGCCCGCGGGGAAAGGAGGCATTTGTCAGGGTCCAGTGCAAACCAGAAGCCCGTCCAGGTGTGTCAAGCAGAGGACGGTTAACCTGGGAGAAGGCTGTGTTGATTTGCCCGGTGACAATGTCACATCTGGAGGAGACACTGTGCCTGGGCTCGCCTCCGGATCTGTTTGGAAACCGTTTGCATCCTCCTCCCAGACCCCTGACCTCCGGCGCAGGAGAAAGCACGGTTCCATGTGGTGTGGCACCACCCATACCCGTGTCCCCGCCTGACTGTGACCATTCTTTGCGGATCTCGATGAGCGGAAACTGCTTCCCCCCTTCACAGCGTCCAGGGGTCGAGGCTCTGAACTCAGTCCCTGGTGCGCAGCTGGTCCCGGTCAGCATCCCACCTCTTCCCCGTCCAGTCTCTAACTTCCACGGGGGGCGCTGGGCGGCCTGTCCACTCGACTGACGCTGTGATCTGGGCACAGTTTGGGTCTGATTTTCGCCCAGCTCCTCACTGCAACTACAAGGAAAAGAGATTGTTTTAAGACCGCTCTAGGATCTCACGGGTTCTCTGACCGTGACTGACACGGAGCCTTCAGAGCCTGGAGTAGGCAATCTTGTTTTCCCTACAAGCTCTCCAGTGCAGCCAAAAGGGAATCTTACCCCACAGTCTTCAGGTTCTCTTTGCGATGACGGTGGCCGAGGGCAGCCGCCCCGTGGTCCCCGAGGCACTGGGGGGGCACTGCGTCACCCTCCACAGTGGATGACTCCTACACTGTGGGGCCAGACACACCACGGACGTGCCAGCATCCCATGCCCAGTGCGGGCGAGCTCAGCTCATCCAAGGCCAAGATGTGAGCAGACCAGTTCCAGAACCCCGTCTTCGAGGCTCTATTCCCCTGTGGCAGCTGGGATCTGGGCAGGGCGGCATTGCCCACATGGGGTCCAGCAGGCCCCCACCGCCCCCTTTCGTCCTGTGGGCTCCCCTTCCACCGCTGAGGCTCACACCCTGCCGCCTCGGCATCTGCACTGCTGTTTAAAATACGCAATTAGATACATGTGTAACTTTGAAAAATAGGCAGTGTGTGTACAGATGCATACATAGAAATATATTAAACATTTATGGAAAACACTGCGCTGTAAATCCCATTTGGGCTCTCACATTTCACACAGGCATCGTGTATTTAAGCCTCTCCTCTGATGCTCCGTAACTCAGCGTCACAGTCCCGGCTGCTACATCCCTGCCGCGGGCTCAGTCCGGCCCGGGCTGCCGTCCCGGCTCCTGCACACCCCTCCCCGGGCTCCCACTCCTGTGTGAGTGTCTCCAGGGTGAGCAGCTAGCAGGGTAACAGCACACTATCTATTTCCTTCGATTAAAGTGAAATACACCTTACATGCCATAAAACGTAGCCCTATGTAATGAACAGTTCAGAGGTATATCCCAGGTACATGCACACCACATCATGGGTCCCCAGCACAGCTTTCCTCCGCATGAAGAGACCCCTAACCGCCCGGCCGGTGTGGCTCAGGGGCTGGGCGTCGACCCTGCACCAGGAGGTCGCCGGTTCGATTCCCGGTCAGGGCACATGCCCAGGTGGTGGGCCTGATCCCCAGTGGGGGGCATGCAGAGGGCAGCCGGTCGATGTTCTCTCTCATCGACGTTTCTATCTGTCTCCCTCTCCCTTCCTCTCTCTCTGGAATCAATGAAGAAGAAAAAAATTTAAAAAACAGAAAACAAAACCCCAAACCATCAGAACTCACCCCCCATTCATTCCCCGCCGACCACGAACCAGCTTTCCAGATGCATTGGCCTGTATTTCTTTCCCTTGAAAGTTTTTGTGTATTAAGTTATCGACCTTCGGATGGAGAGGTTAAATTAATTGACACCTCAGCCCATAACCCTGGGGCTGTTTCTTTTGTAAATAACCCACTTCCTCTCTGAACCCCCCTTTCCCCGGCACCCACTCCAGTGTTTTGGGTTAGCTACGTTCGATGTGAACTATGATACCCTGTTATACGTATGAAGTACAGGGCATTATTTTGTACTTTTCAAAATGCGCACGGTAGTAAGTATGAGGCTACGTTGTTGTTTTTTCGTTCTCGAGCAACTCGAGCGTTTGGGGCTCAGAGAGGCGCCGAGGGCGAGAGCTGTGACGAGCCCCTGCGGACATGGCCGGTGTCCAGGCCGGGCCGGGGTGTCGGATGAGCCTGGGACATCTCTCCAGCTGCCAGCAGGAAGCCACGACGGCAGCCAAGGTCAGGAGGCACGTACTCAGGAAAGAAGTCTGAGATCAATAGACAGTAACTGCCGTGCATTGGAAAACAGCAAACAGATTTAACTGTGTGAGTTCACACTCGTCCCGGAGAACGTAACTCGTCGGTGGGCGTGGAAGACGCCAGGGAGCGCACGCGTTTGACCCGAAGCCGGGATCGCCGGCGGCGTCCACCCTCCCTCCCTGTCCGAGCTCCTCGCAAGCAGACTGCGCAGGGGATGCGGGGACGTTTCTCTTGATCAAACTATTCCAGGGTAAACGGGAAAGTGTGATACGCGAATGTCACCATTTTTAAACTTGAATGGATGTGGGCATCCATTGTGCTAGAAATATAAAATATCATCTATAAGCACTCTTGCCAATAAAACGCTCCAAACCCTAAATCTGATCCAGGGCCTCGACTTGCAGACACTACGGAGCATACCTGGACACCCGAATATTTCCTGGGGTGCCCTCGGCGAAATCCGGACTGGGGGGCACACGGCAGGACAGACCTCCGTTCTTCAGCGAATCACACCCACGGAGGGGAAAACGCAGAGTGGGAGAGCCCATCCGAGGTGAAAGGACACCTACTGGACACATAACCCAGCCGCAGTCCGGCTGCGTCACAAGCACACACACAAGTCACGACGGGCACCCGGGAGATGGGGACCGCGGCAGACCACGGGACAGCAGCACCAGGGACTGTGGAAAGAGGTCGCGTGGGCGTATAAGATTGAGACAGTATCAGAAAGAAAAACAAACCAACCTTAGTTCTGAATTACATACTAAAATAGCTCAAGATGACCTGACATCCCCTTTGGAATGTGCTTCATGATAATACAGAACAGGATGGGTGAGGGGACGGGCGCAGGGGGGAAGCTGGGTCGGCCCGGACTTGATCACTGTAAATACTGGGGTGACCTCAGTGAGGGTGCATTGCGTTTTTCCAGTTTGGGACAGATTTGCAATGTCTATACAAAAATGGAAGCAGAAAGAGTGCCACTCTGGAGAAAAGCCTGGTGCCCGTGTGGCCCAGCTCTGCTGGCCGGAGGGTCAGGACGCCGAAATCCTCGGCTTCGGCTTCTCCCTCTGCTGGGGACGGGGTCCTAGCCACGCGCAGGTCGGCCGAGAGAGGGTGATCGGAACACGCCACACACGGAGCAGCTGCTGTGGACAAATCCGGCCCACTGTGCCCGCCTTCTGCTACGGGTTCCCTCGAACATCTTCAATGACAGATATTAGTCTGGGCATCTATAACGGCACTGCAGCCACCAGCGATGACCACCCCATCTCCGTCCTCACAGCTGGGGGGGTTCCTGAGGGATGAACAGGACCGAGCAACGAGACTTCTGGACCATGGGACATCTGTCTCCCAAATTTCCCTGGGCACTGCCCATTGTTCCCCGCTACATCCAGATGCCCGCAGTGAGCCCGTCTCCCCATACCTTCCCCAGCAGCTGGGGTCCCTCCTTTCTGCACACACCTTGTTTTTAAGTAGTGACCCTCTCTCCTGGGCTCTGTCCCGGCCATCCAGTTTACCGTTCTGGGAACCCTCGGCCGTAATCCTTTGCCAATATGTCTATCAGTTTTCTTGGCTTTTCTCTGGTGAATTTTCAGAAGTACCTTCCTAGTCAAGGGGCGATCCCATGGCCAGTTTTTACAGATCAGTCCCCTCAGCATTTCGCTGGTCCCCGTCCTTTGACCAGGGCGTCATTTTTGAAAGATTCTCTAATTCTGATGTGTCCTCAGGGTACCTGGAGGTGTGTGCTCTTCAGGTCTTCGGTGAGAGCCGTCCACAGCAGGCGGTCACAAGGCGGCCCCGCCGTGACCTTCCTCCCGGCATCCTTTGACAGGTGTGGTCTTCTCACCCAGCTGGAGCGGACTTGTGAACATCGATGAGGTCGATGTCCGACTGCGTTTCTGTCCGCGTGGACGCGGGCGGACGTGTGGCTGCGTTTGTGAAGACTGTGCAGTCGGTGTGAACGGCCCCCTGGGCACCCCAACTGGCAGGTTTCTGTCTTTAGTCCATTCCCAGCTCCCCCAGGGACTCACAGGTGTGTTCTTGAGCTTCCCTGTCTAGATTCCATTGTCCCCTTTGCCTGTCCCGGTGTCCACGCCAGAGCCACCACGCCCTGGTCCTTCCGCACTGGCTTTGGAGACTGGCACTGCCCCCTGGCAGGATAGGAGCCCCCACCTGGTCCTTTTCCAAAACCTACTTCATTTGTGGTAAATGTCCATTCTCTCATGTAGACTTTGGAACAAATGTGTTGACTTCATTAAAAAAAAAATATATATATATATATATATATATATATAATTTCTATTAGAATTGCACTAAATTTTAGTGAAGGGAAGAAAAATTAAGCCTTGTAAAGGTAAATTACCCTATCCCTGATGGAGATTTTCTTCTGCATTTACAGAATTCTCATTCTTGTGTTACTTAATTGACTTTCTTTTTTTCCCCTCATGAAAACCTTGTACATTTCTGTTAGAATAGTTTAGTTCTTTGTGCTGATAGTTGGTGCTGTGAGGAAAATTCCTTTTCCTATCATATCACCAGGGGATTATTTCTGCTGTAGAAGAATATTATTCCTGGGAGTAAATGCATCTGCAACTGTGCTAATTCGCTGTAATTTCAATCGTGTTCATTTTCTGTCTGAAGTAGATGTTACCATGACTTAATCACTTATGCTTCTGATATACATTTACGACATGAATTAAGGTTGAACTACAGCTAATATTTTTAGGTGTTTATCAATAGAACAAAGTGCTTGTTTTCCTCTGCTAATTAATTATGATGGTGTATTTCCTTAGTAGATTTTTCTGTTACTATTAATAGGATAAACACTGTTAATCATGTTAATTTTGACATAATTTTGGCTGGTTAGTGTATGTCCAAGGCTGGATATTCAACCTTATTAATATACTTATATAAATATCCTACTGTTTTCCTTTTTTTAGATACTTTATCTCTCAGTTCCTTTAAGAGGAGCACTAAAATATTCAAATATAATTATTGATAGATTTATTTCTCCAATTTTAAAATATTTTGAAAATATGTTAAATCTATGTATGTTTATAAGCAGTTTTAAATCTTAATCAGTTTTTATTGTTATCACATATAGTATCTTTTTTCCTCAGAATATCTTTAATCTTAAATTTCCTTTACCTCCTATTATCCTGGCTATTTTTCAGGTTTGAACAGTTCTGTTTTATGTGTGTTTCTGATACACACATCATTGGATTATGTGTCTTCTCTCCATTCCAAAAGTGTTTAATTTCTGGACATTTTAACCCATTTACATTTATTGTAATCATTCTATTGACCCTTATTTTAGCACCATTCGTTCATATCTTTAACAATTTACCATATTCTCACTCAGATTTTTATACTGAATATTCTTTTTTATTGTTGGTTACAATATCATAGTGTATCTATACCACTAGTTGTTTACCGGTCACCAGAACCGGGACCTGTGTTCTTTCCAGTTCACGCTGCTGTGAATAAAGATACTGCGAGAACTCACACACCTGTCTCTGTGTAGACACGCCTTCCTTTCCTCTGGGCAAACACCTGAGAGACTGAGGCACTATTTGCATTTTCACCAGCGATGTATACGTGTTTCAGTTGCCGGCCTTTTGTCTGCTTTGTTAATTTCAGCCATCCCATTTAGTTCACAATATAATGTGGTTGTGGATGTAATGTACATTTTCCTAATGACTAATGACATGGACCCTCTCTTCATGTGTGTATTTACCACACCTCTCATTTCTTTGGGGAAATGTCCGGACATATGTTTTCCTCATTTCTAAGTTAGATATTATCGTTTCTTATTTTTGAGTTAGAAATAAATGTCTTTTATATATGATAGATACAGGTCCTTGATCAGATATGTATTTTATAAATATATTCTCCCAGACTGTGACTTCTTCTTTCATTCTCTTAAGTTCTTTTTGTTTTTTGGTTTTTTTTTACAAGCAAAGCTTTTAAATTATTATAAATTCAACTTTTCAATGTTTTATTTTATGTTTCCTTTGTCGTATGTAAAGAAATCATTGCCTTTTCTAAATTGGCAAAGATGTTCTCTATGTTTTCCTCTAGGAATTTTCTTCTCAAATTCTTTATTTTTTATTTTATTTATTTAAAAAATGTTTATCTTTATTGATTTTAGAGAGAGGAAGGGAGACAGAGAGAGAGATAGAAACATTGATGAGAGAGAACATCAATTGGCGGCCTCCTGCATGCCCCCCACTGGGGATCGGGCCCACAACCTGGGCATGTGCCCTGACCAGAATCGAACCGGCGACCTCTTGGTGCATGGGTCGACGCTCAACCACTGAGCCGCACCTTTGAGAGGAGCCACCGAGCCGGGCTCTTCTCAAAGTCTTTAATTTGTTCTTCTTTGAAGCTGTTGTGGCTATTTCTTGTCGGTTTTGTTCCCACCCATGTTAGGGTGGGTGGGCTCCCAGGATCCCCACCACGGCTCCTGGGCAGACACACAGGGTCGGCTGGAGCTTTCTGAGGGTCACTGCAGCCCGACGGAGACCGAGACCTGTCAGATGGAAGAGAGGCCACTACGTCCCAAGACAGCGTCCACGGTTCGTGTTTGGAACCGTCGGTGTATGCCCGCTGGAGTCCATGTCCCCAGCCCCCAGCACCCCTGGTGCAGAGCCCGGAAGCCCAGCCCAGGAGCCGGGATGGAAGCAGACGGCCGGGGCAGGCGAGCACCGCCTCCGCCGGCTCCGTGCAATCGTTCCCAGCGACGGCAAGACGTCATTAAAATGCAGTTAAAGTCCAGCGTCCTGCTGACCGATGGCCGGGTTAGGAGAGACGCGGGGTCCCGAGACAGCGAGAACGGCAGGACGAACCGCGCGATTCTGCTTCTGTTGGACGCTGGAGGAGGCGGTCATAGCGTCACCTTCCAGACAGTGGATCAATGATGTCAGCTCCTACCCCAAGTGCTGAAAGATGGCCCCGGTTTGGGAGTCCCGGATTAATGGAGGGGCAAGCAGCCCCATTCCCTCTAATGGATCAATGGAAACACCCAGAGTGACCCAAAGGAAATTAGTCACCATGCAGTTCCTGAAGACAAAAGCAAGAGTCCACCTTCTCTGACTTCGAATCTCACTTTAAAAAAACTGTGTCAGTGCATCAACAGGAATTTATTTCGTGCAATGAAAGGCGGCCGCGCTGAGGTCATCTGAGAAGCGCTTCCCTGTCGAGGGGCCGTCGGTGATGGAGAACTCAGGGCGGGGGGGGCTGCAAACAGGCTCTGCTCCAGGAAGCACGGGCCAGGGAGCTTGTCGGGAAAGGCCCCCCCCCCCCCCGGCTCCCTCAGCCCTCCGCCCCTCACCTCCATCAGCTCGCACTCGGCACTTCCCTGACCTCCCGCCCCCACACGGCCCTCCAGGCCCCCCTGAACAGGTGCCCGGAGCCTTCCCCACAAGAACCAGCCCGCTCCACCCGGCGCATCCTCCAGGGACTCTCTCGGCTCATGGCGGGGCTCGGGAGGCATTCGCCAAAGACTTAGAGAGATGCCCTCTGCTTCCTTGTGTCTGATCTCATTCACTCTTGTGCCCTTTGCCAGCAGACAGGGAAAAGGGGCAGAGGTCCCGGGGGAAGGGTGGAGCTTGGCGATGAGAGAGTGTGTCTCTCAGTTAACTCAGTTTCTTTGGCATAAATTTAAAATTCAAGTATCGCTTAAGGCAGTTTCCCCGGTTTGTGTCTTCTGCCTTTATCCTTTCACCACCACCTCCCGGATGCTGGGACAGGCGCTATGGGAGCCACAGTGCTGGGGAGGTCCAGGTGATGCAGGGAGAGGTGCTGAGGGGGGTCCAGGTGATGCAGGGAGAGGTGCTGAGGGGGGTCCAGGTGATGCAGGGAGAGGAGCTGAGGGGGGTCAGGTGATGCAGGGACAGGCGCTGAGGGGGGTCAGGTGATGCAGGGAGAGGAGCTGAGGGGGGTCAGGTGATGCAGGGACAGGCACTGAGAGAGGTCCAGGTGACGCAGGGAGAGGAGCTGAGGGGGGTCAGGTGATGCAGGGACAGGCACTGAGAGAGGTCCAGGTGATGCAGGGAGAGGCGCTGAGGGGGGTCCAGGTGATGCAGGGACAGGAGCTGAGGGAGGTCCAGGTGATGCAGGGACAGGCACTGAGGGAGGTCAGGTGATGCAGGGACAGGTGCTGAGGGGGGTCCAGGTGATGCAGGGACAGGCGCCGAGGGAGGTCCAGGTGATGCAGGGACAGGAGCTGAGAGAGGTCCAGGTGATGCAGGGAGAGGTGCTGAGGGGGGTCCAGGTGATGCAGGGACAGGAGCTGAGGGAGGTCCAGGTGATGCAGGGACAGGCGCTGAGGGGGGTCCAGGTGATGCAGGGACAGGCGCTGAGGGGGGTCCAGGTGATGCAGGGAGAGGCGCTGAGGGGGGTCCAGGTGATGCAGGGACAGGAGCTGAGGGAGGTCCAGGTGATGCAGGGACAGGAGCTGAGGGGGGTCCAGGTGATGCAGGGAGAGGTGCTGAGGGAGGTCCAGGTGATGCAGGGAGAGGTGCTGAGGGGGGTCCAGGTAATGCAGGGACAGGAGCTGAGGGGGGTCCAGGTGATGCCGGTGATGTCCTCACGGGTTAGGGGCCGTCCCTGCTCCAACAGCAGCTTCCTTTTGAAGTTTCTCACCCTGTTCTTCCCGCCTGTCGACACCGGTCTTCCCACCCCACCTGCCTGGGGTCTCCTTGAGTCCCACTCATGGTCATCTCTGCCACCGGACCACCAGTCATGAGATGGCAGCCTCATGTCACTCAACCCACTGTCCCTCCCCTCCACTGTCCCTGGTGGAGGCCCGGCCTGGAGGAGTGTTCTTTTTTTTTTTTTTTAAACATGTTTTTAATGATTTTCAGAGGGAGAGAGAGATAGAAACATCGATGAGAGAGAACATGGATTGGCCGCCTCCTGCACGCCAGTGGGGATCAGGCCCACAACCTGAGCATGTGCCCTGACCGGGAATAGAACTGGCGACCTCTTGGTGCATGGGAGGACCCTCAACCACTGAGCCACACTGCCCGGGCTGGAGAGAGTTCTAAGGAGGTCCCGTGGCCTGAGCCAAGTCCCCTGGGAGTCTTGGTCTTGAGTGAGGACGGCAGTCTGTGCAGCAGGGACAGGCGGGCCATGTGGCGGTGGGTCTCCGCCACGCCCGAGGGAACTGAACTTCCGAAGAGCCGAGCGTGCCCTCCGTCAGACGTCCGGTGTGTCCTGATTACGTGCGATCGCCGTTGCAGCTGCCGGCCTGGGCTGTCTGTGCGACGAGCAGAGCCACGTCGGGAGGGGCCACGCCCCACGAGCCTGTGGACAGGCCCCTTCACCGCACGTTTGAACAGGACCCGCTTAACGTCTGGACGGGAATAGACGGGGTCCTTCACGGCCTCTCAAACCTGTTGACGGGGAGCCTCATGTTGGTGGCAAGGTCACACCCGTTCACCTTCTCTTCTGGCAAAGCCACGGCTCCCAGCAAGAGGGGCCGGAGGCGGAGGCGGGACGCCCGACCCAGGCAGGCCTGCGGCGTGGGCTTTCTCCTCGCGCCCTTCCCGCCTGCCTGGGGGTCGAGGAGACGTCGCGCTCCCGTTGGGCAGCCAGCTGGTGCGGGGCGCCAGGCGTGAACCCCAGTGTCTCAGTGCCTGCAGGCCTCTGTCACAGGAGCTCGTTTCGTCACCTGGGCACAGTCTGACGTTTTCCGTGTGAGGTGAACTCCAGGCCCTTGACTGGCCCAGGAAAAACTTCAAGGTCAAGGTTGAGCAGGGCTGAGAACAAAGCAGGCGTCACTCAGGCGGAGGAGAAGACCGAGGCCAGGGCGTGGGAGCTGCTGGGAAAGACGTCAAAGTGCTTGTCCGAGGGGACTGAGCAGCTCACGAGTGGGCGGTGTGTGTGTGCGTGTGTGTGTGCATGTGTGTGTGTGCATGTGTATGTGTGTGCATGTGTGTATGGTGTGTGTGCATGTGCAGACATATGTGCATGTGTGTGCACGTGTGCACGTGTGTGTGTGTGTGTGTGTGTGTGTGGTCAGTCAGTTCCTGGAATTTTATGTGTTTCCAAGTGGGGGTGTCTCTAAAATTTGTGGCTCCAAATTCTGACTCTGTCTCCTGGTTGGGGGGGCCTTGTATTCCTCATGTGGTTCATCCCCCCGACCCCCCTTCTATTCGTGGGGTCAGTTGTCATTATAATGATGATATAATCATATAAAGGTCCTTCCCTGGTCAATTGTCCTCATCTTGGATTCGTCCGGCTCTAACTGCTTTTCGTTCTCTGCCGCCCTGAGTCAGGTGATCTCAACTCTGATCTTCCGTGTCCTTGTCTGGGGAGGGGAGGGTCTTGTCCCTTATCCGCCGCTGTCCGGCCCCTTGCCAGGGCGTGTTCCTAGCCTCGTTAACCTGCCTCAATTTGATCGGCACGCGGTGGACAAAGGCACCTTGCGGGCTTGTCACTCAGACTGACTGACTGTCCCTGCAAGTCTATGAGAGCAGGTTGCCAGGCAGAATCCAGGACACCCAGTTCCGTTTGAATTTCAGAAAAGCAACCAATGATGTCGAGTGTCAGTTCACCCCAAATACCGTATTTTTATGCTGCTAATCTGGGAGCCCTGATAGGCGTAACGTGCTGTATTGGTTAGAACGGTGCCGGCCGTCAGTCACTTTGGACAAAGGCTGGACGACACAGAGCCTTCTCCGTGGGTCTGACCGGTCCGCCTCTGCCAGCCCTTCACACACGCCCCAGTGGCAGGGTCCCTGAGGACTAATGGGGGAGGCGGAGGCTTCAAACACCTGCTGATACCCTCGCCTACCCACTCCCTGAAATTTAGAAGTATTGCGATTTCTAGGATCCTGTTTGCATTCGAGAATTCAGCAGGAGAGAGATATTTTGTTTCCATTGTACAAGTAAGACTCTGCAATCCAAGAAGGTAAGGAATTCGTACCAGGGCCTCTGCAGGTCAGCTGAGCCCGCGGGATCTGAGCCCGATCCCAGGACCCTGCTTTTCCCCACGGAAGAGAAGTGCTCAGCTGTGGGCAGCCACAGCCTAGCCCTCCCCGTGTTGTCCGCAGCCCGCAGGAGCTGAGGCAGGGACCCTTTCCCTGGCGGCCGGCTCCTGTCCTCACGAGCAATGCTGGCGTACACGGGCCCAGCCCCCAGCTCAGCGCAAGGAGCCAAGTGCGGGGCTTTCTTTCGCTCGTGCGTCTGAGACACAACTGTTCTCATCGCCGTGGGGCCGAGGGTGAGAACCCTGAGCTCTCGAGCAGCGTCCCTGTGGTCCGTGGGTCATCACCACGGTGGGTGACAGTCCACTCCACGGCAGGTGCCCACCCATCAGCAGGTAGGTACCGGCTGGACAAACAGAACCCGCAGGAGGCCGTCCGAGGACCTAGCTCAGGCGGCCGTGGAGGCCGGGAGTCCCGCCATCTGCCAGCTGGACGTTGAGGGGCCTTGGGGCGGGGGCAGTCGGGCAGGAGGAGAGCGCCGTCCCGGTTCCCGTCAGGAGAGGCGGTGACGGCAGGGTCTGTCCTTTCTGCCCTTTTGTTCTGTCCAGAGACTGTTTGGAGCACCTGCGACCCTCCAGCCTGGTCAACACGCTGGGCGCGCAAACCCCTGGTCTTCGTCGATCTACAGGGAATGGTGGGGTCGCGTGCTGGTGAGAAACGTGCTTTCCCCCAGGACGTCGGAGCTGAGAGCTTTTCATTCGCAGGACCTCCATCTGAATGTCCTCTCCGGGAACTGCCCACACGCTTATTTTTGGCCCAGGGTTTTGGTCGTCTTATTCATTCCTAGGGACTCTTGACATATTAGGAAATTAGCCCTTGTCTGGGGTACACATTGCCAAAATGTGGGGAACCCGATGCTCCCAGAAGCATCCAGTGAGGACTGTCCCGTCCTCCCCACGACAAAGAGCGAGCCTTGGCTCAGGCGAGCGGACCTTCTGGGGGGTCTTGGTTAAGAAGACGTCACGCTCGGTGAAAGAACCTGAGGTTGTGGCTCTGCAGGACAGCACACAGCCTTCGGTGACCTGCAGGCGGAAAGGTCGGTGTCTGCCCGGGGTGACACAGCCGGCCGGGGCCTCCCGATCACACACGGGCGTGTCCACCAGTGCGTTCCCGGCACGTGGGAGACTCGGGCCCTCTGCCGCTTCCCGCCGTGTCCTCCCGAGATGATGGCGTCACCCGGGGCTGACGGGCCGGTTCTCAGCCTGGCGCTCAGCCTCCCGGCTGCACACAGTGCTCGGTGGGGACAGTGTCCACGTCTCAGGACGTGGGGCAGGAGGTGGGCTGAGGACGAACCACCTTACTTCCCCACGACGTGGACAGACACCACCTGTTCCCCGGCCACAAACGTGGACGGACACGGCCTTGGACTGGGCACACTGCGCTGCCCTGGGGAAGCAGGTGCTGAAGGGGAAACGCCCGGAGAGGGCGGTGGGGTGGGGCTGAGCCCTCCTTCCCTGTGGAATAGCGCGCGTGGGCTGTAATTCAGCATCCATTACGAGCCTGAACTAGGTGAACGGGGGTCCCCCGCTTTGGTTTTAACTTGCACATTGATAGTGACCGTTCCATGGACCTCTGTGCTCTGCTCGGGCCTCCAGGGACCGCAAGAGGCCCAGCCCCACTGCGGAGGGTGGTGTGTTCCACTCAGCCCACGAGCAAGAGGTTCATCGTGTCTGAAACACCCCCAGACACGCCCAGAATAATGACTGACCGGGTGTCCAGGCTCAGTGGTCAGCTCAAGCTGAAGGAAGCATCCCAGTGAGACCACCCGCCCAGGCTCTGATCCAGACGCCACCTGTCCCCAGCTACGTGACTTGGGGAGTTCTGAGCTCCTCCGTGCCCCAATGTTCTCGTTTCCAAAGTGAGAATGAAGTAGAAACTTCACCCTGGCCGGAGTGACTCAGCGGTTAGAGCGTCAGCCCACGGACCAGAGAGTCTCGGTTCGATTCCTGGTCAAGGGCACATACCTCGGTCTCAGGTTTGATGCCCGGCCTGGTTGGGGTCATGCAGGAGGCAAAAAATCGATGTCTCTCTCTCACATCGATGTTTCTCTCTCTCTCCCTCGCCTTCCCTTCCAGTCTATCTAAAAATCAATGAAAAAACGTCCTTGGGTGAGGTTTTAAAAAAAGATAGAAACTGGCCCAGCCAGTGTGGCTCAGTGGTTGAGCGTCGACCCATGCACCAAGAGGTCACCAGTACAATTCCCGGTCAGGCCACATGCCCGGGTCGTGGGCCCAGTGCCCAATGGGGGGCATGCAGGAGGCGGCCCATTGATGTTCTCTCTCATCGATGTTTCTATCTCCCTGTCCCTTCCTCCCTCTCTAAGATTGATAAAGAAAAAAAAATTTAAAAAAAAGAAAAGAAACCGAACTGCCTTGAGGGCTTGGTGAGGTTCAGGTGAGAAGAAGGGGGGCCCCGTGAGCTCACAGCGAGCCGCTGAGTCCTGCCGGCTCTCACATCCCCCTCTCGCTCCCTCTGCAGCAGATGCCCCGACCGCAGCCCACCTGCCCGCACTGTGGGAGACACGCGGCCCTGTCCCCGTCCCCTCCCTCGGCCCAGCACTGGTTACTGGCTGGGACACTGGGCGTTAACGATGGCAGTCTCTAAAAGGAAGGCTCCCCTCCTCCGCCGGCAGTCAGCTACCGGACATGAACACGTGTGTCCTGTCTGGAATGTCCCACCAGCAAGCCTTAATCAAATAAGATGCAAAGTTTTAGAGCAGCTGAGTGGAATACTCACGTCCTCCCTGCAGAAGGCCGTCGCAGCCGCCACTGCGCGTACGAAGGGCACCTGGTTCGCGGTCCTTGTCCCCAGACCCGGCGGGGGCGGGCAGGCCTGGCGTGGGCGCCGAGCACCGGGGGCGGGCAGCGTCGTGGGTCGGCCTCGCACAGACCACAGACGCTGACCCACGTCTCCCTGCTGGCTGGGACCACGATGACCGCCAGTGAAATAACTGTTCATTGACTCTATAAATTTTACAAACGAAAAGGAACATTTTCTTAATGAGCGCAAGTTTGTAACTTAGTTCTGTTTTAATAATGGCTTAGGAAATTAAAAAAGAAGAGAACTGTTTCCAAGCTGGACCGCGAGCCGTGTCCTCAGGCTGGGAGGGGCCGGGCAGGACGACAGGGTGCTCAGCTCCCTCGGCTCGGTCCTGCCCGGCCCCCACCTGCTGCCTCTCCCAACAGGCTGTTCCCCTTTGTATGCAGACACATGCTTTTTTAGTGACTTATTCTTCATTCATGTAGCTGACATGTGGCAATGTTCATGTCTTCGTGGATGTATTTACCAATGTTAACCGCACCTCCTGTGTCCTGGGAACTCTCCTGGGCACCGGGGCTTTGGCCACGGACGAGACACGCACCGTCTCGGCCTCACAGGGTGACCCTGAAGTGGGGGAGGGAGACCCTAAACAAGGCAGGGGGGACAGAAAGGGGTGCGCATTGACAAGGGCGTCAGAGAGAGCGGGAGCGCCCCAAGGCTGTGACCCAGCTCAGAACCGCGGGCTCAGCGAGGAGAGGCCCGCCGGGGGGCCGCAGCCCTCCAAACACTCCCAGGCTCCGAGGCTGCTGCTCCTGGTGCCCACGCTGTCCACCTCAGCACCCTGCCCCTGGCCACGCCCACGTGCACTCGGGGACCCTCTCTGTTTCCTGGTCAGCCCCCGAGTTCTGATCCCGGTCCCTGGCTGAGAGCAGGGTGGCTGGTGACGTCGCCTCCTGGGCTCCGGCCAGGTGACCGGCTGCAGTGTCCGGGCCCACTGGCCCTGGCTGCCCCGGGCACAGGCACCGTTCACGTAGCTCCCAGTGGAGCCCAGACCATGCCGCACACAGCAGGTGCTCAGAATGAATCGGGGTCAACTAACTACACCAGCCGCCCCGAGACCAAAGCCACCAGACACCTGCTCCGTGTCCTCCCCTTCCCCTCAGCGCTGCCCCTGGACTGAGAACACTACCGGGCAGGGGGGGCCTGGGGAACAGTGCCCCCAACACTGTGTGGGCCCTCATTCTCCCCCAGAACAAAGTGGCCCGGGGGCGGGGAAGGCACAAAGTCCTGCCCAGGGTGCCCCAGCCGAGGCCCACCTGAGGCCTCCGCCTCCCCCATCGCTGGTCAGTGGCCCATCGTCCGGATCGCTCTGCAGAGGACCCCTCGCGAGGAGATCACCACGTGGGAGTCTCTCCTCGCGGTCAAAATGTTGACTTGGCCCCTGCGAAATGCGGCTTTGGGGGAGAATCCCGTCTTCTGGAGTTTTCTGGAGTCCCTGTCCTCCGCAGCCTGTGTTGTGATGACGACGCTCCCAAGTGCCAGGACATCTCAGAGCCACGAGGCTCCGTGACAATGTGTGAAGGATGTGACAGGTTTTCCCTGATATCCAAGGAGTGCAGACAAACCCACCCACCGCCGTGCAGCTCTCGGCTCAACGTGGAGCCCGGAGGGGGAGCCGGGCGCCCCCGTGGCCAGCGTCAGCCTGTCTGTGAGCTCACCAGGGACGGGGTCCCTCCCGATAAGCACTGGGCCCATGCAGTCCTCTCCCCTGCCGGCCGGGTCACTGAGGACAGAGAGGAGAGGGGGGAGGGGCTGGCAGTGGAGGGAGCCCCTGGGGTCTTGGGCGCCTCACCTTGGCCAAGCCACTTCCTGCCTCCACACTCTGGCCTTCTCCTTCCAGACAAAGACAGTGACGCCTCCTTCCAGGCAGGGATCAGACAGATGCGAAGGGGCTCCCGGGGTCGGCTGTGGTGGGGAGGGGTCTGTATCAAAGGAAGACTCGCTGTCGTGGAAAACGTGTCCTACTGTTAGCCAAGGCGCGGGACCCTCTGAGCAGCGAGTTTGGGGCCAGAGACCTCACTTGCGTCACGTCCCTGGGGGAAGGGTGGCCAGACCCCCAAACCTGCCTCGAGCCGCCCTTGGCCACAGCAGGGTCCCAGGAACGGCGTGTCACTGAGCACACAGCACAACGCAGGCTGCACTCTGGGCCTGTGGAAGCCGGCGGGCGCTTTGCCCTGCAGGGAGCGGTCAGAGGCTGCTGTATGTGTGTGTGCGCACATGTGCGTGTGTGTGCATGTGTGCACGTGTGTGAGCGCATGTGTGCATGCATGTGCGAGAGTGCATGTGTGCATGTGTGTGCATGCGCGTGTGCACATGTGTGCATGTGTGAGCGCATGCATGTGTGTGAGTGCATGTGTGCATGCGTGCGTGTGTCCGCGTGTGTGTGCGTGTTCACAGCACATCTTGCTGCACCTCCTAGCCCCGTCACCTAGCCTGTGGAGGATTCAGGAAACGTGTAACCAGCTGCAGGCAAACCTGGAATAATGGTGCGCAGAGGGAGGGCCGAGACCTCCTTCCTGGAGCGGGAGGAACGTGGGACCCCACTCAGCTGCTCAGAAGCACCCCTTCATCCCAAAGGGAGTGTGGAGAGAAAGCCTTTCTCACGTGCCGGTGGGCTGCCCACACGTGGCCTGAGTGGCCCTGGGCCGGATTTACACAGCCCCCCGCCCCCGCCCAAGGAGCTCCAGGGCTTCCAGGCCCCGTCCTGTCTGCCCTTCGTATCCGCATCGTGGTGACTTGGGAAACATTCGAAAGTAGACGAGCATTAGCGTAGCGTATGCAATCAGAAATAACACACACTTTAACGACGTAGTAAATGCCAGGCCGCTCATACCTCTCAGCTCCTCACGACGTCTCGGCTTCACACCACTTCTGAATAACTTCTCCCCTTGGAGGATGCTTGTGGGAGCCCACCGGGAGGGTGCGGGCGCCTGGGGCCGACCCGACGGAAAGAAGGGGGAGCCCGCCTCCCAGAGCCTCCTGTGATCGGGGTTCTGGAGCGGTCGGCCCTGCTCTGACGGTCCCAGACGCACGTTGCTGACCTATGTCCCAACCCCACAAGTGCAGCAGGAAGGCTGCAGGGAGGGCATGGCGAGGTCTCCCCAGGCTGAGGGGGGCCTGGCACGAAGCCCCAGGATGGAGCCCGTGGGGTCTCCCTCCCACGCTCGGGCGTGTGCACTGAGGCTGGCACAGGGCGGGCACCGGGTCCTCCCCATCTCTGCCTCCATCCGAGGCCCACCTCACGGAGCTCCGAAGGTCGCCTCACCCTGCCCTGGGCTTGGCGCAGGGCGGTGGGATTGGCAGATGCCAGTGCACTTGGAAATGCGGTCCTTCCTTGAAAAATGAGGAATAATTTGAAGACTGCAGCCGAGGGGGGCCCTGAGCCACGGCGAGCTGTCCCTGGTTCACAGACAGCGGCCTCTCCCGGGGAGCGCCCGCTGGCCTGGTTTGCCGACAGCTTTTTTTTTTTTTAATTATTTTTGCTTTATTGATTTTAGAGAGAGAAGAAGGTAGAGGGAGAGAGAGAGAGAAACATCGATGAGAGAGAACATCGACTGGCCGCCTCCTGCATGCCCCCCACTGGGGATCGGGCCCACAACCTGGGCATGTGCCCTGACCGGGAATCAAGCCGGCGACCTCTTGGTGCATGGGTCGACGCTCAACCCCTGAGCCACACCGGCCGGGCCACAGGGATTGGACTTTGACTGTGGAACTGGTCTGGCGGACCTGGAATGACCCACTTTGTCGTGTTGTGTGGTTAGTGTACACATTGTTACTATTTTGTTCAGGGTTTTTTTTTATCTGTAGTTTTCCCATCTTGTAAAACCTTTTTCTGGCTTGGGTTTGTTGGGATGGCTTCAGAGAATGAGTTAGGAGTTCTTCCCTCTGCTCTGGGGGACAAAGACACTCTTGACAATCGGTATCATTTCTTTGTAAATATTTGCCGGACTCGCCAATGAAATGATCTGGGCCTGGCGTCCTTGTAAGGTTACGCTCTATTGACTGGTTCCTTCAGGAGACACATGCCTATTCAATCAAGTCTGTTCGAGGGATCTGCTTCTTGTCCCATGAGTCTGGACGGTTCGTGTTTTCAAGGAATTGGTTCATTTCGTCTAAAATATCAAATTATGGGCGGAGGGTTGTTTGTAGTGTTCTTCTGTTTTCTTTCACTGTTCCTGGTTTCTGTAGGCATGGCCCCTACTTCGTGTGTGATACTGACAATGCGTCTTTTCTCTGTCTTTGTGAGACTCTTATTTAGAGATGTATCGGTTTCATTAATCTTTTCAAAGAACAGACTTTTCATTTTGTTGATATTTTTTATATTGTTTTCTTGATTTCAATTTTATTGCTTTCTGCT
The DNA here is from genome assembly GCA_030848825.1 of Tadarida brasiliensis. Taxonomy (NCBI): domain Eukaryota; kingdom Metazoa; phylum Chordata; class Mammalia; order Chiroptera; family Molossidae; genus Tadarida; species Tadarida brasiliensis. The sequence goes on along the minus strand of CM061263.1, from coordinate 1,803,179 downwards.
CTGTGTTCTTATAATATTTTTTCTCTCTCTCTTTTTTTTTTCTTTTGCTTTAGGCTTTGATTGCATTCCTTTCTCTAGTTTCTTTCTTTCTTTCTTTATTAATCCTCACTCAAGGGGGAGAGAGTAGAATGGAGAGAGAGAGGAAAGCTGGGCTTGGGAACTGCGACCGAGTCCTGGGCACGTCCGGGACAGACATCGTGCGTCAGACCAGCTGGGCACAGGCTTCCCCGTCCCTCCTCCCTCCCGCACACCTGCCCTTCTCCCGGCTCGTCCTGCCCCTCTGTTCACACTGGCTGAGCCCAGGGACACCATGGCGAAGGTGAGGCTTCCGTCCTGGCGTGAGGCCCTCCGATCCCCACCAGGGCTCTGCAGTCTGCAGCCCACAGGCCGCCTGTGCCTCCCGCTGCCCGCTGCCCGCCAGCCTCCAGCCGCCCGCCAGCCTGACGGGGGTGGAGGGAGCCCTGAGGTCAGGGGGGCACATTCCAGCGTCCTGGGCAAGTCGGGGTCCTCTGAAGATGTTTTCAGATCTAGTATTCCACGGCTCCGTGAAGACTGCGCTTGCTTTGTGTTTTCAAAGCCCATCCCACGGCACAGGTTGTCTCAGGACGCACCCCGTCGGCACGGAGGGCGAGGCTCCATCGGCCGGTCCCGCGTGGGGTGCGGGGGCAGCAGGGCGCACCCGGCCAAGGCCGCCGCTGAAGGATTCTGCCCGGACCCCGAGAAGCGCCGTCTTGGGCGTGACGGTGAGCAGAGCCTAATTAAAACCAGATGCCAAGGAGATTTCTCAGTGTCTCGGGGGACGGCATTCCCACCGTTTATTCGGTGGAAATTGCTCTGTGGCCCGCCTGGAAGGCAGCCAGCTCCTGGCACCGAGAGCAGACTGAATAGCGTTTTATCCCAGCGAAGCGCTTGTCATTTTCTGCTCGTGATCCAGTTTGACTTCGGGCCGATCTAGACGGGCCCGGTTCTCTGCAGGGCGGTCTCATCGGGGTTGACACTGCTCGGTGGCCAGGCTTCTCGCCGTCAGGAGCCGCAGGAAGGTGGTGGGGCGGGCGGCAGCTGAGCACCGCGGGGAGGGACCCGCCAGGAGCAGCCCACACTTGCTCCCTTGCTTTGTTGCACCTGCAGGGCGCCCTCCACTGGTGGAGACAGCGCCGCCACCTGGGGGCCGGGCATCCTGCAGCTGGGAGAGGTTGTGACCTCGGAGCAGGGATGAGCCCGGGATGGAAAGAAGGCACCGGCTTAATCTGTTTCTGGAGAAAAGGACGTCTGGGTCTGAGCACATTGGACATGGTGCTGAGGGGTGGGGAGTGGAAGGACCGCAGGGCTCAGAGGTGTGTTTGGGTTCGAGCACCTGGGGGTGGGGGACCGGCAGAGGCAGTGGGGCACTGGAGGGAACGGGAGCTCAGCTTTGGACGTCATCGACCTGAAGGACAGGGGCTTCCAGTGAGCGAAGGCGGCCACCTTTCCTGATCCCGGAGCCTGGGGACCAAGGTGGGATGGGGTCCTCTGGGGCGGGTACAGAGACGTGGTCCTGGCTGGTCCTGAGGCACCGAGAAGGAGCGTCACCGGGAGCATGGGATGCCCAGAGCCACAAGCGTGGGTGGGCAACAGAACACGTTCATATGGTTACGCCAAGAGCGGTCGTGTGGTCCGTGCCAAGCGGGCAGTCATTGGTGGGCCGAGGAAGGACCAGGTGGCCAGGGCAGACGGCAGAGGGCACTGGGCGGTGAGCGGCGCTCCTGAGAGTCCTGCTGGCGGGCAAAGGTGATGCCGCAGCTGGAGGGAGAGGAGCCCGGCAGCTTCCGTTTCTCACTTTTACGACAGTGTAGCCACCAGGAGCCACACGCAGGGAAGGCCCAGTGACCTCGAGGGCAGGGGACGGGAGCCTCAGGGGCAGGTTTTATTTCTGAGATGGGGGGACACAGAAAAGCGGGGGCCTTGGATAGGCGTGGGCGCCTCCTGGGGCACAGAGGGCAGGGCGGGTGGAGGGCCAGGGCTCTTCCTCAAAGAGCCAGAGATGCGGGGTGGGGGAGGGAGGGGAGGCGCGCGATCCTCACCACAGGAAACAGCAGCCAAGGTTTCACCGAGAGCCTTGGGTTGGCAGCTTCCCCCGCAGATCCCTAGGGGATGGGATGGGCCTGCAGCTGCGGCTGAGTGCTTCCCCGGGACTCCGTCCAGCAGCCCGGCGAGGTGCAGAGGGTGGAGGAAGGGGCTGGGTTTGCCAGGGGGATGGAGCCAAGGGGGCTGAGAAGGACCAGGACTTAGAATGAGGGGCCACAGGCTCTATTCGAAGCGAAGGGTGGGGCCGGGACACGCGGGCGGGGAGAGGCGAATCTTGGAAAAGTGGTCGTTGGTACAATTAATTCGACGTCACAATGATGTGACCTGGACGCTGAGCACGGAGCCTTGTGAAGTGGGGGCACTAGAATAGGACCTTGGAGAGACAGTGGCGTCCTGAGTCAGATGCTCTTGCAGTTATGGGACGAGGCGGCCTAGGGTGTGGCGCGGCAGAGGGCGGGTGGAGGGAGAGGTCGCCAGGAATTAGGAGAGCCAGGAGCTGAGAGAGGATGCACCCTGCGGATGCTGACACCGCGGACGATGCTGGGAGCAGGTTCCGGGTTCCAAAGTTTGCAATGAACCTGGGGCACCTGGGGCCAACCTGGACCTTAGACGATGTCCACGCAGGTGAGCAGTCGGTGCAACGACACACACTTTAAGGAGCGGGGCCGCTGGTGAGGAAGGACATAACATGAGTTTGGATAAAATAGAAGTGGTGGGACCCTGGCCCTGGTCTGGGTGTGAGGCCCAGGGGTGTGGGTTGAGCCATCCCAAACCGACACAGGTGGACGGTGGCGGGCTCGGAATCGCGGGATCTCAGAAGGAGGGAACGTGCAGAGAGTTCACTTGTCTGTGTCCGCGTCCACCCAAATGTGAACGTGGACAGCCCTGCCTGTCTCTGTCACTGTGTAATCCTTACCGCTTTGACCAGAGCCTTGCACTTGAGGGCATTCTCTAAATACTTGTTTAATAAATGTTGAGTGGAAGGCTGATGCTATCGTTGATCATATCGATATCGCAAACTACGACCCTGATGTCGCTTCTACTTCCATATATCAGAGAGGCTTGAGCTTGCAGCGGGGTCTGATTTTACGTCAGGTGAGTGTTGCAATAGTATCATTCTCTAGCGACAATGTTTCCATGTCACAGCTGCTGTATACATCGTATCAGGTATAACAAGGAGCACTTCCGGATCTCCACTGCTTTGCCTACTTGATCTGTCAAAGAATGAAATAAAATCCGGCTGTTTTGGGGTGTCTGACATACTCTCTTCATATCTCAATCTGAGTTTTCTTTATGCGCTTGGATTCTGTAACGTGGCAAAGGCTCACAGCTGTCACTGATTGTGTGACGTGAACACTTGTCAAACACTGCCCGCGCTGTCCTGCGCGATGCTTGCTTTCACCTTGCATCGCCTGCCTTAGGTTTTCCCGCCTCCCTGCCTTCTCGGAGCCCGGCCGGGCACCTGCCTGCCCATCCGTCAGTCTGTCCGAGACAGGTGACCTTCAGACTGACCTCGGGTTCTGTTCCAGCTCAAGCGTCTCTCTTGAGTGACAAATGTAATCCCTTTAAACTGCCATGAACAGTGCGTCTGGGGTTATTGTCGGTCATTGATCTTTGCGCCTTTAATTTCTCTTTTTTCATTGTTGTCCTCAGGTTCCCTCTGGCTGCTGTTCTGCCTTTGTGAACAGCGACGCCGAGCCTCTGGGTCTTCAGTGGTCACCCTGCCACAGCTGCGGCGTCCCACGTCTCCGGGGGTCGGGCCTGCGAGGTGCCCCGGAGCCCCCCACCTTCGGGACCCACGGGTCTCCACTCCCACTTCCTTCCCGAATTCCGTTTCTCAGCTTCTCGATCTCGCAGGTTTTGTCGCTGAGTTCAGCACTTGACTTTTAAACCTTGTCTGCTCATGGCTCGATTTCGAGAATCGTGAATGGCACGCAGCTGGCTGCCGTGTCCATAGAAACGTGGACTGTGTCGGGGGTGTCCGGCCCGTCGCAGTCTGAACCACGCTCCTCTCTCCTCCGTCCAGTCGTCCTTAAACCCACCTCGAACCGCCTGAGTGAATGGGCTGCCTCTCCGGACCGGCAGCGGGCGCTCTGCTTGCCAGCCCTTCTTCTTGACTTCCCCTGCAGATGCCAACCGAGCAGGACGGGGACCACGGAGCAGAGTGTGCTTCTCTCAAAGGGCCGCCCAGCTTCCCGTGCTGCGAGGGGACCCTGTGACGGTGGCCGTTCCTCCCCTCACCCGTGACTGCCCACCTCAGGACAGGGACCTCACCTGTCGACCAGAACATCCTATCCTTCTCCACATCACTTCCTATTTATTTATTTGGTTAATCCTCACCCGAGGATATTTTTTTCATTGATTTCTACAGAGAGTGAGAGGGAGAGAGAGAGAAACATCGATGTGAGAGAGACACATCAGTTGACTGCCTCCCGCATGACCCCGACCTGGGCCAGGGATCGAACTTACAACCTGGGTACGTGCCTTTGACCAGGAATCAAACCCTGGACCCTCAGTGCCTGGGCTGACGCTCTAACTACTGAGCCACACGGCCAGGCCTCGCTTCCTATTTAAAAGTCATCTCCACACCCAGCACCTCCCTGGAAGCACCACCCATGAGGACAAGGAGCTCAGGGTGCCCTGTCACCGGCCACACTCAATGACAGAGAGGAGGGTGGGCTGCAGGCAGGTCTCGTGGCCTGACCACGTGCTCTCCAGGGGGGCGTTTCTCCTGCGCTCCCTCCCTCCCACCCAAAGGAGCCGTCTGGGTTTCTCACCCACATAGGTCACCCAGCACGTGGTAGACGCCAGGCCGGAGGAAGGCGGCCAGTGAGACGCCTCGTGTCCGTTGGACTGCTCTCCCGCGGAGCACAGGGTTGTCCTCACCTTCCGCTTTGAATGGCCCTCGGCTGCTCCCACGACCGCTGTCATCCCACCGACTGGATCACCACCGTGCTAGAAGGTTATGAGTTGTGAAATCAGGGAGAAAACTGGGAATGAGCTGGACAAATGAGCAAGAAATCAGAAGCAAACCATTGCTTGAAGCTGTGTTAAGGAACCAGCCCTGCCCAGCCGGTGTGGCTCTGTGGTTGAGCATCGACCTTGCACCAAGAGGTTACTGGTTCGATTCCCGGTCAGGGCACATGTCCAGGTTGTGGGCCCGATCCCCAGTGGGGGGCATGCAGGAGGCGGCCTGTCGATGTTCTCTCTCATCGATGTTTCTATCTTTCTCTCCCTCTCCCTCTGAAATCAATAAAGAAAAAGATAAAAAGAAGAAGTAAGGGCGTCCCCAGTCTGAAGGAACAAGAAAGAGCTGCCTGGAAGAGAAAGCAAGTGTTCGGTGAAGTATCTGTTTTCCTGGGGGTCACAACCGACCCCAGTCTGGGTACCGAAGGACTAGTGTTGGGGTGGCAGAGGGAAGTCTCTAAGTTCGAGGGTGGGGGCGATTGGGTTTCTCCGGAGAAACTGAGCCCACACCTACACACGAGGGTGTGTCATAGGAATGGGGTCCCCTGCTTACGGGAACAGCAGGCCTCTCCGCCGTCCGCACCTGGTGAGCCCAGGTCTGCGCCTCGGGGTCAGTGGTGACAGTCGTGGGCAGCGACCTGAGTCTGGCGGCCCGAGAAGCAGGAGCTCTGGGGTTGGAGGGCGGAAGTCCCAGCTCAGGCAGAGATGGCGAGCCCCCCTTCCTCCCCTTTCCATCCCATCGGTCCCCAGTAGATGGAACGGTGAGCACCCACCATGATGGGCGATGACGCTTCTTCTGCTGATTTACATGCTAATCTATTCTGGAGACAGCCTCACAGACACACCCAGAGATGGTGTTTTGCCAGCTCTCTGGGCGTTCCTTCCCCCCGTCAAGGTGACACGCGAAATGAACCAATGCAGGTTACAGCCGCGACCCCCACGTGAGACAGAGGACTTTCCAGAGGGCGGACGAGAAGCTTTCCTGAGACGGCCAGCACCTGACTCTACCCGCTGTTTCACACGACAGGAAGAAAATTGTTGTTAAATTCAAATCCAAGAATTCTGGACACAGGTCTGACGAGCAAGATGAAGGGTGTGAGACCACACAAAACTGTGTGACACACAAAATGCCACCTAGGAAATTTAGTTTAAAGAGATCCCAAGTTTGTAGTGACCCAGCGCCCCTGCCAGAAGCCCAAACAGCGCCTCCTGGGAAGAACAAACAGTCTTTCAATTCAATCCTCGGAGAAGTCTCACGGATACAGATCAAAAGATAACCTCACCACCAAAACATCACAAAACGCTTCAAGAACTCACCTCCCATGAACTGAGTCAGCGGAAGCAGCACCACGGAATGGGACCTGCCTAAATGGAAGAAGAAGCATTTATAAAGTACAGGATTTTCAGTACATGTTAACTAAATCTGAATTATGTTCCCAGAAACAGGAAACGTGGAGAAGGAATGGAGAACCATGAACGCCGAGCAGGCCGATACAAGCAACGCAAAGCAAATAGGGCGTCTGCAGATGAAGTGAGGACACTGGGACGTGGAGACTCCCGTGTGGGTCAAACGGCCTTTCGTGCTCCCTCAGCTGCGACATCAGTGAACTAGAACGTACGGATCAAGAAATCGTAAGCACTTAGCTCACACAGACACGTGTGAGAGAGAGGAGATCAAGAGGCCTGAGAGCAGGGTGCCGGGGTTATACAGCAGAGACACCGCCCGCCAGCTGGAGCCCAAAGGGACCGGGAGTGGGGAAAGAAAGGAGCCTGGCGGACCTCCAACATTCCACAGGCAAAAATGAGCTCACGGAACTAGCCACCTGCAGCCGTGGGCTGGCTTTCATCAAGAGGAAGGATGACGCTGAGGGTGCAGCTGGGGACCCGAAGGGCCGGGCTGGGGGTGGCAGAACATTTCCTAAGCTTTGAAAACATGTGGAGTTTGTCCGGCTGGATTTCAAAATCGCTCGGGACCAGGGACTCTTTTCCTCCCATTTCCTCCCTTTCTGAATGGAAACAGCTGTACCTGGTGCCCTACGCAGTCCCGTGATTGCGTGTTGGGAGCAGAAGTTTTAAGACAAACGTGTCGTGGTGAGTCATCAGGAAATCGAAAACGATCACCGTGAGAAGTCTTGCAGGGCGCTCAGGCTGACGCAGTGAGAACCAGACAGTGCCGGGTGGTGGCCAGGCCGCCGAGCGAGGCTGACGTGATGCCAGCTGCTGGAGTGACAACGGATACAGCGACTCTGCAAAACACTTGCCATTCTCTAGGAAACCTGACAACATGCATATTCTGTGGCCCTGAAGTTCCACCTAGCGATTTATCCGTTATTTAGGTCTGACTGATGAATGGATGCAAGAGGGAAAGTAATTAGACTGCCTATCCACGGATCAAGGAGGCTGGAGCTCAGGAATGCCGTGCCGGCTGGAAGAAGCATGTCGCAGAGGGACGGAGACAGCAGTGTGTGCGGGGACTGTGTCTGTCCTAGTCTCTGCTCCCAGTGATTCTCACCTGCGAAGAAATCCTCGCCATTTCGATTGCATCTCATTCAAAAGCCTTTGAGTTTAGAACTCATCGGTCAGAGAACTCTGTATGTGAAATTCCAAAAAATAATCTGAGGTTTCACGCCTTTAGCAACTTGCAATTATTTAGATAGGTGTCCATCCGAAAGCAAGAAGCAGATACTGTTAAATCGTGAGATCTCAACAGTCACGAGATTTCATTTTGAAACCTACGGTGATGTTGAGAAGATTTTGCCGAGAACGTCCGTACACCGACCACCGCTGTTGTACCATTCACACTGCATAATGCCAGCTTTCCACGTGGCCATCCTTCCACTCACTCATCCGTGCAGTGTACTGACTGGGTCCATCTCCACGTAAGCCGTAGACCGTACACTTCACCCTGAAATAGTTCAGGCACAGATCACCAGCTCCACTTTACGTGCTCCGAGGCTTTTCAGTTAGAATTTGCTTGCTGTGAGCTGCTAAGCAAAGAGGTAGATGAGTATTTCCATTTCTCCATTTCTTCTTTTCACTCCACCTCCTTCCTGAGAGCGGTCACTGCTTGCTTTTTTTCACTGCAGATTAGTTCACTATGTTATGGAACTGCTTATAGATGGAATTATACAGTGTACACTTTGGAGGGCAAACATTTCTCCACTCAGCATAAGAATTTGGGGATTCAATCCATTGGTTGTATGCATCACCTGTATATTTTCCTTCCTCGTTACTGAATCTATGACATAGATGTTGTATTATCTGCATTATGAATATATTGTCTATGTTATAAATATCCCACGGTTGATCAATTACCCTGTTGACAGACAAATGGGTTGTTTCCAGTTTGGGGCTATTTATGAATAAAACTGCTAGGGACATTCCTGAGTAAGTTTTTTCGTAAACACATGATTTCATCTCATGGGCAAATGTTTGTTTTAGAAGCAACTGCCCGACATTGTTCAAGGTCGCTGCAGCATCATAAAATGTCACCTCCACTGACTCATTCCTCACCAGCCTTGGGTGGTGTCCGTGGTTTTTGTTGTTTGTTGGGGAATGCTACAAGCCACCTGCTTTCAATTTGAACATTTCCTGATACTACTGATACTGAACACGATTTACGTACTTCCTGACATCCCTAAAATCTTTTGCTCATTTTTAGTTACACTGCTTGTTTTTCATCATTGAACAAGTTCTTTAGATAGTCTTGATAAAAATCCATGTCAGAAACAGATTTTGTAACTATTTTCTTGCCCATTCATTTCCCTAACATTGCCTTTGAATGAGAAGAAGGTAGACACTCCAAGAAGTCAAATTAATTACTTGTTATTCTTTTCTGTCTATCGTTTTCTGTGCATTAAGGAAACGTCACAGAGCTCCAAGTCATGAAAACATTCCTTTCTATTTTCTTCTAGAACGTTATAGCTTTTGATTTTGTGTACATCGTCAGGCAGGCGTTGAGGTTTGTTTGTCTGGTTTCTTTCCAGCACCATCGGTGGGAATGACTCCCTTCCCACAAGGTACTGAGTGTGAGTCTGCGAAACTGAATGGACTGGGTTTGGGGGCTCCCTGTTCTCACACCAGGCACCTCTGTCTGTCAGCTTTATCAGGAGTGCTCACGTCAGGCGGCATGAGTCTCCCGACTTCATTCTTCCTTTTAGATTTATTTGAATAGTCCAGGTATTGTCCGTTTATTTTAACGTCTCGAACCAATTGGGCCAGTTCTATAAAACACCTGTGGGGTTATTCCAGGGGTTGCATGGACTCTGGAAACCAATTTGAGGAGAAGTAAAATGTCAGCACATGGATGGAGTCCTTATTGCAGGGAGGTGTGTCTCTCTTTGTTACAGATTCTGCACTACTCAGACTCTATTTCGACTTCAGTCAATGCTGGCACTGTTTGTTTCAATACATTTATCTAATTTGTCAACTACACTGGCATAAAAGTCTTCACAATATTCCCTCGTTTCCTTTTACTGTCCGTTGAACCTGGAGCGACCTCTGCCCTTGGTTCATGTCACTCATACTTTGCATTTTCTCTCTCTCTAATCATGAATCATTTTAGAAGTTTACCAATTCATGTTATCTTCAAGAAATCATCTTTGGCTTTATTAACATCTTTGCTGTTTTACTTTCCTCTGTATTGTTGGTTTTTATTTCTGTCTTCATTGTGTCCTGATTTCTCCTTTGACTTAACTCTCCACTTTCCGGCTTCGAAGGTTGAAACCTCACGCTATTGAATCTCCCAAAGAGCAGGTGTTTTAACATTCTGCAGAGTTTTAGAATATTTTATTAACGTTCTGGTAAAAATAACTTTCTTTTTCCCTTGCAATTTTGTTGGCCCATGCTCATTTCAGAGTGTATTGAATTTCCATGTGTATGGATTTCCCCAGATTTTCTTTTTTTAATATGTTTTTATTGATCTTTTAGAGAAAGAGGGAGAGAAAGATTTAAATATCAATGTAAGAGAGAAACATTGATCGTCTGCCTCCTGCACGCCCCCTACTGGGGATGAGCTCATAACCCAGGCGAGTGCCCTGACGGGGAATCGAACCGGGACCTCTCAGTCCATGGGAGGATGTTCAGTCTACTGAGCCACATCGGCCGGGCTTCCCAGATTTTCTATTGTGTGATTTCTAAATTCCATTCTAGTTGGAGAACACATCTCACATTGTTAAAATCAGCTTAATGTTATGGATACGAGTTTTGTGGCCCAGCATCTGGTCTACCTCGCTGATCACGCCCTGGGTGCACTGGGAAGGAATGTCAGTGTTTACGTCATTGCGCGCGTGTTCCTTGAGGATCGATTTGGTGAAGGTGATTGGAAGCGTTCAGATCGTCCTCGTCAGTATTGACGTGCGTGGTTTAATTGGTCTGGTAATTGCTGAGAGGCATTAAAACCGCCAACTGTGATCGCGTGTTTGTCTGTTTTCCCTCTGATTCTGCGTTTTTGTTTGCAGTTTGAAGCTCTGTTGATGGGAACGTCCTCATGTACGATAGCTAGGTCTTCCGGGAGAACACGCCCGTTAATCTTCACGAGATGTTCTCCTTCCCTCCGCTCGTGCTCTTCACCCTGCCGCAGGCTCTGAGACAGTAGAGGAACCATCCCCACGTCTCGTGCTAACTGCGCGGTGTCTGTTGTTCTGCCCGTTTCCACCCCTGACGGCCTGCGTCACCACACGGGGAGCCTTGCTGTGGAGCTGTGGGTGGCACGCTCCGTTAGCTGGCATCAAGGTGGGTGACAATGCAGGTGGATGTAGGGTCATCAATTTGCTGTTTACTCCACCTGGTTTCCCCTGTTTCTCTTTCCATAACTCATTTTGAGTTAAGAGGACATGTCGACACAGATAGAGGCAGATATGGCTGTGGACACGGATATGGATACAATGTGGCTACGAATAGAGACACAGATACTGTGGTGTATACATTGTGGTTGCTCTAGAGAGTGTTCCATATGCCCTCAATTGTTCACAGCATATTTACCGTTAAGACTGTGTCACCACATGTGGCAAACCTGGAGGTCCCTTTAGCCTCACCTGGTCTCTTGTGCTAGAGTTTTCCTGCATATTACAACTGCCCACAGTGTAAATCCCACGCTACAATACTGGAAGTTTTGCTTTAAACCATCAGTGTTTGTCCCAGAGATAGAGAGATAAACAGTCCTTTATAATTATCTACGTGTCTCTCATTAGTCTCTCCTGAAGAGTCACACTTCCGTTCTGTGTGACTTGAGCAGCCTAAAGACTCGAGCGCAGCGTATACCTGTGAAGATACACAGGTGGATACAGTTGCATATTTGAATGAAAAGTTAGACATGAGAATACGCACAGTTAGCAGCAACTGAGCTCAGCTCACCAGGTTCTTCAGCGTCTATGAGGAAGTATTGCCTTAACTAAAAATATTACGGTATACAAGAGTGAATTTTTCATCACCCTCAAGTGTATGATCCATTACGTTTAAGTTAGAAAAAAATGTATAGGTGGTGTCTAGGTTACTCAGTAAAACCGCATTAAAACAGATCCTCAGGAAAATGCTAGTAACATATAACACAGAAACAGCTAGAAATAGATCAAGGTCCACGGATACAGATGTGTACATACGTGTACATACACAAATAACAAGTGCACACTCATTTTCACTCTTTATAAACCATGAATATGTGGTTATAAACGTTGCTGTGGTGGTCCCCTGCCATGTCCGGTCGAGTGTGTCCGTGTTGCACTGATAAATCACTCGGTCGCCTTACCTGTAGGGTTCCCGCAACTAGGGGGATGGAAAGATTTGTCACAATCGCTTCCATGGACAAACGCTCTCTATTCCACCAAAACGGGGCAGATTCTACATCTGTTTAGGCCGAGGCGGTAGCGCGGCCCTGACTCCCTGGCACAGCTCAGCGTGTCTCTGGCCCACGGAGCGAGGGCTGGGCGCATTCCCCCGACGCGGCCAGGCCCAGCCCTGCAGGGCAGTCCGGCTGGGGACGTGGTCACCGGGGGATTGGACCTCACTCGTGCCCAGTCTAGGAGAAGATGCTCAGGAAAGTGTTGGTGTGACTGTTACCGGCACCTGCCCCCCAGGGCTCCAGACGGTGGGGGGAGGGGCTCGAGGCGGTAGACACAGTGGCACGTGGACCCGAGGAGTCCCGGGCCTGTGGGCTGCTGGGGCTCTCTCTTTTTTATTTATTATTAAGTTTATTGGGTGACATTGGTAATAGGATCACATAGGTTTCAGGTGTTGGCTTCGATGATATATGGTCTGTATTTTGCATTGTGTGCCCACCACCCAAAGTCAAATCATCTCCGTCACCAGATATTGGGCCTCTTCGCCCCGCCCCCTGCTGGGGGTTCATTATTTGGACCAGGGGTACGATGAGGTTGCAGGCCCGTGTGACCCCTTTCTCTGCTGAGTGTTCCTTCCGTTTTGTATTTCTTTGAAATATCTGTCCATGTTTATTTATTTATTTGTAAATAATAGACATTTTGGGGTAGCAGTTTTAGGTCTGCCGAGAAACTGAGTGGAAGAATAGGGTTCTCGCACGCCCCTCAGGCCGTTTTCCCTCTGGCGACCTCCGTGCTCAGCGTGGTTCCGTCTCAGTGAGCAGCGTCCACGGCGCAGGTCAGGGCTCACTGTCCGCCTGCGCGCTCTGCGGGTGCTGACGTGGTGTGACAACGCGAACCCACACGGCAGCCTCACACAGAATACTCCCCCTGCCCTAAAGTCCTCCCTGCCCACCTGCTCATCCCTCTCTCCCCTGTCCTCTGGCAACCGCGGGCCTTTCCCCGTCTTCAAGTCCTGCCTGTCCCAGAAGGCCACGTGGCTGGGAGCGCACCCGGGGAGCCTTTCCGACCGGCTTCTCCCACTCACAGTACGCATTTCCGTGTGTCCGGCCCTGGCCGTGGTTCCACAGCTCACTGCTCTTACTGCTCGAGTCGGGGCACCCTTGAGCCGTCTAGGGAAGCCGTGCGCTTTGCCTGAGGCCACCTCCCTCTGACAGCTGCACACACACAGAACTTAAAATTCCGCCCACGACCCAGGGAACGGCTGTCCCGCCGTCATCTTAGTGACACGGGAGGAGAACCACGAGCCATCGCAGCTTTCTGATCCCAGGACCCTGGGGCCAGGGCGACGGCGCTCTGGACGCCCCAGGACCAGCAGCATCAGCAGCAGGAAACCTGTCAGAAATGCAGACTCTCGGGTCCTGCCCCGCCTACTGCGTCCCCGCGTGCACCCCAACAAGGTCCTGCGGAGGGCCGGCTCCCTGCCCCTCCGTGGGCGCCCTGGCCCCTCCTCCGCGCCCCGGGCTGTGAGGCCTGTGGGCTTCGGCCCTATCGCCTCGGTGCACGTTTGTTTTCTGTACACAGGGTTAGCATGGCGTTTTGCGAAATGACAAGGCGAGAGCTTATCTTGGGGTGGAAAGCTCCAGCTCCAGCTAGATGACAGCCCCTCCCCCAGCGTTAAGCCCAGGCTCAGCCCAACCCAGCTGAGCAACAGGGAAATGGAAAAGGTTCCCAGGCCAGCCAGACTGGGCAGAGAGGCTCCCGAGATGGGGAAGGAGCAGGGGTGGGAGCAGGACGCCCTGGTGTGATGGTGAGAACTCTGCCCCACGCCCTTAGTCTCATCTCCTCTGTAGCCATCACAGACAGCGTGCACACACACATGCACGCACACATGTACACATGCACACACGTGCATGCACACAACCACACACGCACACACATGTATGCACACATGTGCGCACGCATGCACATCTACACACACGTGCACACACCCATGTACACATGCACACACGCACACGCATGCATGCACACACATGAGGAAAACACATTGCCCGTCTGTGAGGAAAAGGGATGGAATGCAGTCTCGGGACAGAACTAGATCCCGGGCCACCGAGGTGGAGTGCTGCCACCTGGGTCCCCCGTGGACATGCCCGAGGACACTCCTGCTGTGTACACAGAGAGGCTGTATGGGCCATGGTGGAGAGTGTCTGCCACTCCTCACTTTCCCCGGGACAACTGCATCTCCTGTCATGTTTCCAAGATCAAATCAACGGTTTAGGTGGCCCAGACTCACTGGGACATCCCTGGGGGTGGCCTCTGGCACCCCATCTTTTGTGCAAGATATGAAACAAGTTCTGTGGCAGGTTTCATCCCTCTGCCTTCAATTCACAGAAAACGGGGACGACGTAGCCCCTCACATCAGGGAGGTAAGCGGCAGGGGGGACGCTGAGCACTGGGCACAGAGCTGGGCACCCAGTGCTCCCTCCTGGGCAAGGTTCCAGCCGCCCACAGCTCTCAGGGCGGTTCCATGTCTAAATGCTTCCTTCTCAGAACAACCCCTCCCCCAATAAAAGTAAACACATAAACAAGATGCATCAAAGCAAGTGATTTTCAGTCACCAGCAAACCATCTAAAGTCGGGAACCCGACCGCACCCCACCTTTCCCGCCATAACCTGGAAATCCCAGGGCGGCCAGCCCCACCCGTGTCTACTGAAGCTGCCTTTCTTTGTTGTTGTTTTTTAATGAAATAAATGAAGCGGAGAGAGTGGGTGATGCTGGTCCCGGGCTTATTTGTGGGAGATGCTGGTAATTACGGCATCACTGAAATGACAGTGAAATGTGGTTTCCCTTTGTTGTAATTAACGTTGACGGTGGTGACAGTCCCCTGTCCTGTGTTTATGTGACATGGAGCGTAGAAAACCTCCCACAGCTTCATGGGGTGTTCATTTGTGCGGCTCACGGAGCCGGGGTGGGAGGAGGCGTCCCTGACTCCTCGGAGAGCTCAGCGGGATGGGACTGGATGACGAGCCGGAGATTCGTTCTCTTCCTGGCTCTGCCTCTATTTACCCAAGTGGCCTTGAGTTAGACATTGGTCCTCTGAGAACCACAGTGTCTTCTTCTAGAAAACAAAAGGGTCGGATGCCACGCGTAGGACAATTTCTTCTGCGTATGACATTCTCGGGTGAGAAACTAACCAGATAAATTTCTCAGAAAAAAACCCTATTGTCTTAATTGCCTGGAAGTCTCGGGCTGCGGGGTCGGAGAGGTGGGTGAATTTGATAAATGTATCAGGCGCATTGTCAGGACAGCTTCTTGGTTAGTAACATGGTTCTGAGGATGACCTTTTGAGACTCAAAGAGAGAAATCCTCAAAGTACCTAGGTCAGCGCCAGGTGCACGGTGGGTAGAATTCAGGGTAGCTGTTGTCAAAGCTGGGTTCATGCCCAGGCCCCGCCCTTGACCAGCTGGGGGGGGGGTGCTTTCTTCACCTGTAAAACAGGATGGGATCCAGTCCCTTGGTCCCTATGACAGTGGGGGCCAAAGCCTGGTGAGAAGTTTCGGGATGCCGTTCAGGGAATCTGGGCTCGGCTGGTTCCAGGCTGCGTTCTGGGCTTGCCTAGCTGTGAGATCCCCCCCAAGCCTTTGCATCTGTCCAGTGTCGGACCCGAGAAAGGTGGGAGGTGATGATTTTTCAGTCACAGGGATTGTTTTCAGAACCGCCACGCTGTCTGCCTTTCCCCAGTGCCCTCAGGAACAGGATAGCGCAGCTGGGTATAGAAGCAACAATGCACCCGCCTGATGTCTGAGACAGCATTCCCCAGCTCCAGATGTCTGAGACAGTATTCCCCAGCTCCAGATGTCTGAGACAGCATTCCCCAGCTCCAGATGTCTGAGACAGCATTCCCCAGCTCCAGATGTCTGAGACAGCATTCCCCAGCTCCAGATGTCTGAGACAGCATTCCCCAGCTCCAGTATCCGTTTCTGCCACATAGTTGCACCCGCTTCTTCCTGATACAAAACAATGTAGCGAGCAGTCAATGAAACCCACACATTTACACCTGGAGTGTGAGTCAGAGCCCATGAGACCAGGGAGGTGACTTCCTGGGTGACTCCAAGGCCCATCAACTGTGCTGATCCTAGCCCCCCACCCAGGTCTGGGCCCTAGGACTCTGCCCACCCTGGCCATCCACTCTGGCCCCAACGGTAAGCATCTTCCCAGAAGCCTTTCTGCCAAAGTGGCATCGACCGCCCTGCGGAATCTGGGTTCCGAGGAGGGGGGCCTGCGGAGAGAATATGCCTCCTCGAGGCCTCGTAACCAGCTTCCAGATTTTCACTCTGGACCCTGCACAAGCGATACCCTCCTACGCCCAAACCCCTTCCCGGCCTCTGAATGAGTTTGAAATTTCATTTTCACAGCCATCGGGGTTCTGCAACAGGACGGGAATTGCCATTAAGTGTGGATACAGCTGGGGAGATAATGTTATTATTAAAAATACCCATCTGTGCGTACACCCTGCCTGGCTCTTTATCATCCTGCCTGACAGGAAGCCGGGCTGGATGTATTATTATTATTTTATTGTTATTACTCCCATCTTTCAACTCACTAAACCGAGGCTCAGAGCTGTCGGCTGCGGGGGCCGACTTCTCCCCGAGGAGTTAGGGCACACTCCCTGTACAGGGTGCGTGGGGCTTACCCCGGCACATCCGGGTCCTAACGCCCGGGCCTGCGTGTGGGACCGTATTTGGAAGTAAGGTCTTTGCAGGTGTGTTGAGTGACGGATCTTGAGAGGTGATCATCCCACATTAGGGTGGGCGTTAAATCCAACGACAAGCGACGTAGAGAGAAGGAGAGACAGGAGGGGGAGAGACCTGTGGCCACGGAGGCGCAGAGCGAGTGAGGAGCCTACAGTCCAGGGAAGGGCCGGCCGGCCGGGATCCCCCCGAGCCGGGAGAGAGGGGCTGGGGCGATCTCCCTCAGCGCTCCCGAGGAAGCCCACCATGCTGACGCCTTGTTCTGAGACTTCCGGCCGCCAGGACCACGAGGGAATGCATGTCTGTGGTTTTGAGCCCCTGGATTGTGTTGGTTTGTGTGACAGTCTGGGACAGTAGCACCCCTGAATCCACAGCCCGGAGCCCCTCCCCTGCACGGCCCTCTCGTCCGAATGCCTGGATCACAGGGGGACTCGGGGGCTGCCCTCTGTACCGAGTTAGGGGAGGCTCAGCTGGGCAGGCCAGAGACAGCGGTGGCCTGTCCCCTGAGCTCCTGCTGGTTTGGGTGAACTCAGCCCCTTCCCCGAGTCCTGCTGACGGCCAGCTGTCCGGGGCCGCAGCGGGCTGCTCCCAGTGAACGGAGATGCCGACGCGTGGAGACATGACGTCCCCTGCACCAGGCCCAGCACTGGGCGGGCAGAGCGAGGTGGGGACGTCAGGCCACACGGCTCAGCGCCGTGTCCACGTGCTCACTGGGAGCCCGAGTGTGGGCCAGGCTCCTGCCGGAGCAGAGGGGGTTCGGACCCTCCCAGGGAGTGAGCACCTCTTACAGCCTCGGCCAGTGTTCAGAGTGCCCCCCTGCAGCCAGCCCCGAACACGTCCCCTGGAAGAGGTGGCGAGCGGGCGCGGACAAGGCACGTCCTGCGTGCGGGGCCCCGGGTGACGCGGGATTTCAGGAGAAAGGGGCCCAGGTGAGATACAGAAGGCATAGTCTCAGAACATGTGACATTTAAAAGGCAGTTTGTCTTCAGTCTAAAAACTTGACATTTGAAAGCCACCTTCGGTTTTTCTAAAAGGAAAAAGGTCTATTCCTGCCGACAGAAAACATAAATGTATAAAAGCTGGAGGGTTTGGGCCCAGAGAAAGTAACAATTTCGTGTTCTCTCTGAGGCGCTGAGTTGCGAGAGCAAAGGTAAGACCCGTCCCTCAGGAGCCCCGCGGGTTAGGAGGGTCCTGGTGGCATCTGCACCCCGGGCCCCCCACCCCCTGGCTGTCCCCTCAGACGCTGGGTCCCAGGCCCCAGGAGGGGGTCACTTAGAAATGAGAACCCTGTACAGGGTGGATTGCAAAGTTTTGACCTAAGCAGGGTCCTTCATGCTCTGAGGCCCCGAGGCCCAGTCACACCTGGTGGCCAGTGGGACGGCCCAGCTCACAGGACAAGGGAGCAGGCGTGTCTGAGGCTGGTGTCTGTCTCTCTGTCTGTCTCTCTGTCTCTCTGTGCAGCTATGGGGTGAGCTCATGGTGGGGCAGCGCCGGGAATGCTGATTCAGGGGCACCTATGTGAGCCCACAGTGGGGGACAGGCACCTCGAAGAGGGGACCTTCCTGTGCGAAGACAGACCACGCGCCTGGACTGACGGCTGCTGAGATAGGGGCTGCAGGAGCCCCCCAGGGCAGGCGGGGGCGGCAGGCGGGCCTCTGTCCGGGAGGCCAGGCCGAGGGCAGGGCTGGGAAGCTGGTCAGCTAGAGGCCCAGCCTGAGGCCGTGCGGCAGGGACGGAGGAGAGCCGAGATGTCAGGGTGTTTGGGTCAAACCCACAGAGCGCCTGAGTCAGCCCCACCTGAATGGGCAGACGAGGGGAGTGGGGGTGATTCCTGGGCTCTCCTGGGCCCCCGGCACCATCCAGGGGGCGCTGGGAAGAGGGTCAGGGAGGCCCCCACCCCAGTCCTATGCAGATTCCTGCTGGGAATTCCCTGCTGGCCCAGAGAGGACCAGGGCCACAGACACGGCCGGCCGGGCTGGAGTGGCTCACTCTCCCACAGCGAGGTGGCCTGTGGACGGGCTGTCCCTGAATACTCAGCCCCACCTGGGAAGTTGGGATGGTCCCACGTCCCCTCAGGGCTGACTGGAGGCTGAAGTGGGGGGTCTCTGCCTGGTGGCTCACCCCCACCCACCCACCCCCTGCACCCCCACGCCCAGGCCTCCTTATCTGAGGGGGACCCATGTTGGAGCCCATTCCAGCTGCCAGCCCCCCACACAGGAGCTGGGGTCTCCTCGCTGACATCGGGGAGTCTCTGGCCCACCACTTGTCTCCTGAATCTCCTGCCATCCAGGCGGTTAGAGAGCTGTGGGGTCACCACCCAGCCCACAGAGTTTCTGGAGGGAAAGAGGCCATTTGCAAATGAGGGCAGCACCCCCGTCACCAAAGGGAAGACTGAGAAGGAAAGAGGTTAATTAATTTCCTCGAGGTCTCGCTGAGCGGCAGCTCATACGTGAGTAAGGGGACTTGGCTCTGAGCACTCCACAGATGCCGTTCCATGTGGGGCCGCTCCCCGTCCCCAGGAGGTCTCGGTCACTGCCCTTCCACTCGAGCCCGAGAGCATCCCCACGCGACAGGCTTTCTCAGGGTGTGCAGTTCAGACCGCGCCGCTGCCACCCCAGGCCTCTCGGGGGAGATGGAGGCCACGCGTGGGCCAGGCCTCCGCCGGGTGCCTGTGACGTGGGGCCTGCACCCGGGCTCCGGACGCTGGGCGGAGCAGCTGAGCCATGAGAAGAGGTGTCGGGTCCCACCAGAGATGGCGGAGGAGGGGGAGGGCCGAGCAAAGGCTCCCGGGACGCTTGGGACACGGATCTGTGAATGCTCCCCCTTCACTTGGCGAATGATGGGGTCCTTCTAGGGGCCCCCCACTCTCAGAGGTCATACACTCAGCATCCCCTTGGCCTGGCCAACTCCGGTTCACCCAGGAGGCCCCCCCACCCCTGGTCACGGCCTCCCGGAGGCTCCCGTCTGAGGACACCCCCAGAAGGCCGGCGGTGCTGCCATTTCCAGTGACACCGCCGTGCAACCAGCGCTGTCCACAGCGGTGCCGGCCTCCCCCGTGGCAGAGCGTCCTCTCCTGGTGTCCTGGGCTGTGGGCTCGCCCCCGGCAGTCACTGACGTCTCTGCCAAGTTGACGCCTCCTTTGGGCTCTAATGAGGCGGGAGGGGGTGCTGCTCATCCCGGCTCCCCTGACGCTGGCATCGGACACGGTGCCGTGAAGCGGGGGTGCAGGTGGGCAGCAGACAGCCGGAGGGCAGCCGGAGGGCTGGCCTGCTCGGGCACCGCTGGGGCTGTCTGTCTCGCCTAATCAGATCACGCTGGCAGCCCAGACGTGTCAGCTGTCTGGCTGCGTCCCCGGTCAGATTGGTGACAGTCTGCCCCGTTCCCCACAGCGACTGTGCGGAGAATGATGGTTGGGGCAGGACACCAACCGGAGCTTCGACGGTTAGGAAGGAGGTTGAGGCCAGATTCGGAAAGCCGAAGAGTCTGTCTTGGATCTCGTGACGCCAGGGACCCCTGCTGATGCCAGAGACGAAGGCCAGGCTTCTTCTAGCAGCTCTAGGGCTGGGAGGTGGGGGCAGGGCAGAGCCAGGAGCGGGTCTGAGGGCAGCTGGCAGGGCCCCCACGCAGGTGCAGACCCCAGTGTTGCTGGCTGCGATGGGGCGCTCCCCCAACGTCGCTGCCTGGGGCGGCCCTCGCTCTGCTTGGGGGTGAGCGGGATGGGCTCTGGGCTCTGTGCGCTCCACAGCGAGTCCCTCCACCACTCAGCAGCCCCTCTTCCCTCCATGAGATAAATGAGTGGGGACCCCCGAGGCTATGATGTCGCTCCATCTGCACACAGGGCTCAGGAGAAGACTTTGTGCCGGACGGGAGTCACATCAAGGACAGGCACTCTGTGCAAGACCCAAGCCCTGACCGTCCCCCAGAGAGACTCGCCACGGTGACTCACTGTGCTGTCTTCTTCGTCGAATTTGCAAAGCAGAAGAAGATTTTTAAATGTCTGTCAACCAGAGAATGTGTCACAGGCCCCACCCCTGGGTGCTCTGGGTACTTCTGGGAGGACGGGACCCCGCCTTCTGCCAGACGAATGCAGGACGCCCAGTGAAGTGTATTTTGACCAGAGATACGGGGCAGCCTTCTTTTGCATTTGCTGAGGTGGCACCCTGTTCGGGCCTCCTTGATGTGGGCCAGGAAGAGGACAACGAATTACAGGTCTGTCCCCGGAAAGCGGGGTGTCTTAGCAGAGACTGGACACTGGTCAGGGTGGACACTGGCAGGAACCTGAGACTACCTGACCCTGGAGTCCTCTGCGGCAGCGGGAGGAGGAGCTGAGCCTCAGGTTCGAAACTAGACCCAGAGGCCAGGGATGAGTCCGAGTCACTTGTAGACTGAGACATACCCAGCCCACACCATCTCCTGTCCAACAAGGTGCTGCATCAAACCCAGGTGTAAACCAACTTCCCAACGGCTGGTACTTCTCCACCACAAAACAAGGTAGCTCCCTGCCCCAGAAGTTCACAGGAAAGAACTGTGTAAACCAGCAGGAAAAATACACCCAAAGGATTTGAGCTCACCAGGCTTTCTTCCAGCTTCTAGGTTTATTCACTCATGTATCCGCCCATCCACTCATCCATCCATCCACCATCTATCCATCCATCCACCCACCCACCCATCCATCCATCTACCATCTATCCATCCATTCATCCATCCATGCACCCATCCATCCACCTACCATCTATCCATCCATCCATCCATCCATCCACCCATCCATCCATCCACCATCTATCCACCCACCCATCCACCCATCCATCCATCCACCATCTATCCACCCATCCATCCATCCATGGACCCATCCACCCATCCACCCATCCATCCATCCACCATCTATCCACCCATCTACCATCCATCCATCCATCCATCCATCCATCCATCCATCTACCATCTATCCATCCATCCATCCATCCATCCATCCATCCATCCATCCATCCTCCCACCATCCATCCATCCATCCATCCACCATCCATGTACCTAACCATCCACCGTCCACCTATCCATCCGTCCATCCTTCCATCCATCCACCCATCCAAAGTTTCAAAATTTACTTAGAATTCTTTTGTATGTGTCTAGTGCATTTGGGAATGCAAATTTATTGATTCCTGCCGTGGATAAGCCATTTAGTGGAAGTTGGTGAAATAGATAAACAGTTTCTAGCAAGACTCACCATTTTGTAAACTCCATGAATGCAAGGACCACGCACGGATTCATTCTTAGGGTGTTCATCATAATTACTTGTTGAATGAATGAATGAATGAATGAATGAATGAATGAACGAACGAACGAACGAACGGGAGAGTCAAACGCAGTGTACGGAGCACTGTCCTTGTTTCTGGCCAGCGTGGGCTCGACACCCAGCGCCCAGTGGCCTGCACAGACCCGTGTCTCCCTCCCTGACCCTCAATGTCTTCACCTGTGAGATGGGATTAAAAGGCATGTTTTGCTGCGTACTTTTAAGAGTCAGAAAGACATGTGAGGAGTGGCATCCTTGCTCCTCAGTCAAGGTGGGGGTGGCATGAGGGGGATAACGGTCACCACGCTGAAGGTCGCTGTGGAACCTGCGGGAACCTGGGAGGGGACAGGACCTGACGAGGCTGCGTGAGCTCTGGGGGCGGGTGGGAGGAGTCAGGAGCAGGAGCCGGTGTGATGGTGGGGTGGAGGTCGCCGTGGTGTCTGGGAGGAAGGCGGGGTGTGCAGGTTGGGCCAGACAGGGGAAGGAAGGAGATGCCTCTGCAGCACTGGGGAGCCAAGCCCGCTTCCACTCTGTTCCCGCTGGAGCACGCCGGCCGCCTGAGTCCCAGGACCAGCGAGCGGACAGAGAAGGCCCCTCAGCTGGACTCCACGTGGTGTCCCCATAGCGTGTGGTCTAGACAGATCACGACCCACACCAACTCAGCCCTGTCTCGAGCCCCGCGGTGAGGACGTCAGGGGATGACGACTCAGTGGTGTGGAGATGGATTAGTGATGTCTGCACGGGCAGCGGCCCGCACGGCCCTGAGGTGCATGCTCCGTGGGACCAGAGACTAGACCCGTGAGCGTGATCCTGGGGGCAGCCCCGCCCGTCAGCCTCAGAGTGACTCATCTCACCTGGGCTGAGGAGAGATCAAACAATGCATCCAGGGACCAAACCCCAGTGTTTGCTCTCCGGAGCACCTGCTCCCCCCTCAGAAGTGCCCAGGGGGCTGACAGTGCTGGGGGAGCCCCTGAGAGGCGGTGGGATTGGAACCGGGTGGGAGGGGCACTGCTGGGTGATGCTTCCTGCAGGCCCAGAGAGGCTGGCAGCTCCGCCCCACACGGCAGAGGACAAGACCCAGCGGGCAGTAGTGAGAGACACATCGACTGGCTGCCACCCACACGACCCCAACCGGGGCCGGGGACAAACTGCAACCGAGGTACGTGCCCTTAGCGGGAACCGAACCCGGGACTCTCCGGTCCGGCCAACGCTCTAACCACTGAGCCCAACCGGCCAGGGCAAGGACTGTTTTATCTCCGTCCGATCCCTGGCCCAGCACACAGCCCGGCAGGAGGGTGGCTACTCCACACAGTTCCCGTGGCTGATGGATCCGTGGATGAAAATGTTCCTGATTCACAAAAGGAGACTCTTGTACCCAGGCTGTTTCGTGTGCTCCTTTATCCCGGTGACAAGAACAGAGCTCGGCACAGAGGCCGTGGAAGGAAGTGTGAGCTCCCCGAGCAGGAAGACCTGCCCCTCTCCGCAGCTCGGGGCACAGGTGGCATCTGACCTCGTCCTGGAAGGACGGGCAGGGAGGCAGGGGACGAGGCCTTCTACATGGCCACCTCCACCACCACACTGTCCCAGCTGGACTCCGCTGCTGGGATTTCCGACCCAGTGGACAAGGAGAACAAACGGAAGGGTTTCTGATTTAAGAGCTGGTGTTGAAAGCTTGTCATTTTAATATATTGTGGAAACAGATTATAGTTATTAGCTAAAGGCGAGAAGAAGTTTTCAGTCCAGTAATAAGTATATTAACTTGGATCTGTGTGGCGTCCCAGGTGCCTCACAGGGATGACCTCATTTGTTCTCATCCTGTCTCCATGGGACAGGAAAGGACAGGGCGAGGACCTCTCCCTGGAGCAGCTGGGGGAGCCACCGCTCAGAGGGGACAGTGGCCGCTCCAAGGTCTCCCCGCCGCGGCGGCACTTGGCTGGGGTCTCAGTGCTGAATACGACCAAGATCTTTCCTGGCGTCTCGAAACCCCCAGGTCAGGGGTGTCATTGATCCCACTTCACCCGCCAAGTCCTGTGCTGTGTGTGGACGGTGACACTCCCCTGCTCTGTTCTAATGGGGATGCTTCTGGGGCAACGGCTTCACACAGTTGTCTGACCTGGTGCCCGGGGTGCTGCGGACGCCCTGTCACCAAGCCCTGTCCTCACCTCCCTGAGCCTTCTCGTCCCTTCAGAGCCCACGCCGAGCCTGCACCAGCCACCAGGTGCTGTCACTGGCCGAGTGCACCTGCGTCTTCTCAGAAGACACTGCAGACGCCTGACCCCTGGCTCTCTGCCATCCTCCCCAAGGTCGTCAGGAGGGAGCCTGGCATGCTTGATTTATCGCAAGTAAAAAGGGGTGTTCCTGGAGCCCCATGTTGGAAAGAAGAGGGACTCGCCCCGCCCCACCCGAGCCCGGCTCCCACGACTGCCCCTGCATGGCGTCGGCCCTGGGAGGGCGTGGGCATGGAATGCAGTCACCTCTGCGGGCGCTCAGATGCAGGGCGCAGCCTGGCAGCCCACAGGTGAGGGCGCCCTCCTTTCCCTCCACCCCGCTCTGCTCCCCACCTCCCTACCCTACTCTGCCCAGGGGCTGAGCTGGGGTGGTACAGCGGCTCCCTGCTCTCCATTCTGCAGGTGGCTCAGTTCAGGTAGGACGGGAGACACAGGGGGGAAGCAGGAGTCAGGATGACAGGCCAGCGTCCTCCAGGGATCGTCACCGTGCGTGGTCACTGCCATCGGGCCTGCCGCCGGCTCAGCCTCTCCTTCTGGGTGACAGGTGCTCAGGTTCCTCCGCGGCTGGCACAGGTGCCCGCCGTCCACACCTGCGCGAACAGAGGCGGTATTAACCCCCTCCGGCCGTCATGGATTCCCAGGCTGCCCTCTGATGAACGTGGTGTCTCCAAACACATCTTTGGTAAGATGTCGTGACCGGTGGTGTTGGGGTGCTTGTGTCTATCTGACGGTGCAGTGGCACCTTGTCCTCTGGGAGCTGGGAGGACACTGTTTCGCTGCAGCTGTGCGCTGGGAGGGGAGCCAGGGCTTCCAAACAAGCTCATGCCAGGGGCTGTGCTGGGCGCAGGGCCACCCTCCAGGCACCTGAAGGAAGTGACTTCACTGCCGTCTGACAGTCCAGGAGGCTGAGCCGGGGAGGGTCGACGCTGAGGTCACACGGTGCCGTTTGGTGAGTGAGCACAGGTCTGCTCCGCGGCGGCTTCTTGGACACCTGGCAGCTGGTGCCCGTGGCCCGAGCAGGCCCCTGTCCCTTCGTGTCCCCGGTGAGACAGCAGCTGGAGCGGGAAGACCTTTGGCTTCCTGCCTGTGGGGACCGAGGCAGACGGGCTGCCGGGAAGACCGTCCCCTCCTCGCTCAGGTCGCTGAGGCCTTTTCTGTCCCGGCGCTCAGGTGACGGATGAGGCCCTGCTCCCACCGCGCCCCTGCTCCCACCGCGCCCCTGCGCTCCCCCAGCCCAGACAGCGGTGGATGTCAACGTGCAGCTAGGCGCCCACAGCTTATCAGTAAGGACCCTGCTCTCAGCTCTGAGCTCCCGGAGGACACGAGCTGCTGTCCTGGGCGGCAGCCCCCCTCCAGGGCGGCGAGCTCGTGCAGCGCCCAGCCACGGCCCCCACCCCGCCGCGGAGCCCCCGCGCTCAGGGACCGCCCGGCCGTGTGCGGGTTTAATTTCCAGAACTGACCGGATGGCGATGCGTGTGTCTGTTTACACATGCACGCTGATTGTTTTCCATTTACTCCACCTTCCATCGTGAACACCCCGGAAAGGAGTCCCGGAACCAGCCTAATTGAGTTCAAGTGGTGTCGCTGAACAGCGAGTGAGGTGAAAATCACGTTCCGTCTCAGCCAAGCTGTGCGTCAAATACAGACACCTGGCGAAGCACAGGACGGGCCACCCTCATCACGTCCACTCTGCGCGCCCACGAGGCGGGGGCTGAGCGGGGGTGGCCTGAGCGGGGGGGGGGGGGCCTGAGCGGGGGTGGCCTGAGCGGGGGGGGGGGGCCTGAGCGGGGGTGGCCTGAGCGGGGGGGGGGGGGGGCCTGAGCGGGGGTGGCCTGAGCGGGGGGGGGGGGGGCCTGAGCGGGGGTGGCCTGAGCGGGGGTGGCCTGAGTTGGGGGGGCCTGAGCGGGAGGGGGGGGGCTGAGCAGGGGGGGGGCTGAGTGGGGGGGGCCTGAGCCGGGGGGGGGGGGGCCTGAGTGGGAGGGGGGGTGCTGAGCGGGGGTCGGGCACAGGTGTTTCCCTGCCGCACAGAAGAAACTGAAAAGCTTGCCTCAGAACAAAGCATGCGGTTGGGTTTGGACACAATGTAGCAACTGTCTGCTGGAGACCTACCCCTGGTCACACGGCCACGTCAAAGACAAGTCTTAGCAGCCACATGCGGGACACGGAACGGGTTCACAGAGCCCAGGGTGGCCCAGCCAGGAGGCTGCGGGGCTGGGGAGCCTGGGCCAAGGCCAGCACCCGGTCCTGCCAGGAACTCCCAGTCACCCACCCCAGGCCTGGCACAGCTAGCTGCCCCTCCAAGGTTGTTCACAGAGACACCGAAGGTTCACATTTCAGTTTTACTAACACCGATGCCACCGGCCCGAGTCAAGGACTGAGTGAGCAGCTTGGACCGGAGGGAGGTTCAGAGACTGGACGGAGTCCGACTCAGCCTCCAGGCAGGACTCTAGTTTCTCCGCCTTCGACGTAAATGAGAGAGGGTCAGAGCCAGACAGAGGTGCTGACTGGGCCCCCTGCCGGCTGCCAGAGTGACACCCTTCCACCTGTCACGTAAGTCAGGCGACCCCGGTGTGCTCTGTGGGTCCCTGGGGAAAAGTTCAAGGTATGTCTTAGGTCAAAACTATTTTTATAAGCATATTAAGAAGTAATTTGAGCCTGGCCAGTGTGGCTCAGTGGTTGAGCGTCGACCCATGCACCTAGAGGTCGCCGGTTTGATTCCTGGTCAGGGCACATGCCCAGGTTGTGGGCCGAATTCCCAGTGGGGGGCATGCAGGAGGCGGCCAATCGATGTTCTCTCTCATCGATGTTTCCATGTCTCTCTCCCTCTCCCTTCCTCTCTCTCTAAAATCAATAAAGAAAAAAAAAAAAGAAGTTATTTGACTTTTTTACTGTGTTGACATTTGCACTGATATTCAAAACCAATGGCAGCAGGTCAATCTTATGACACTTCGCTATCAATTAAAACAGTGTCACCAGACTGTAGTGCTGTCACTGCATTCTCTGCTGCCACACCTCTGCAGAGAGGTGGGGGGGGGGTGGGTGGGTGGATGGATGGATGGATGGATGGATGGATGGATGGGTGGATGGATGGATGGATGGATGGATGGAGGGATGGAGGATGGATGGATAGATGGATGGATGGATGGATGGATGGAGGGATGGAGGATGGATGGATGGATAGATGGATGGATGGATGGATGGATGGATGGATGGATGATGGATGGATGGATGGTGGATGGATGGATGGATGGATAGATGGATGGATGGATGGATGAGTGGATGGATGGATGGATGGATGGATAGATGGATGGAGGGATGGAGGATGGATGGATGGATAGATGGATGGATGGATGGATGGATGGATGGATGGATGGATGGATGGATAGATGGATGGATGGATGGATGGATGGATGGATGGATGGGTGGATGGATGCATGGGTGGATGGACAAATGATTGGATGAATAGATGAGTGGATAGATGGACACACAGATGGATGGTTGGGTGCGATAGATAGAACCAGATAGGTAACACCAGTTTTACTTAAGAATCTTCTGATAAATCAGTAAAAAAAACACATTACTTTTATTAACTCTTGGTCCTGGAGTACACACATTTGAATACTTTGTGTGATAAATCCAGAATTCCCTGCAAAGCGCTCTGTGCCCACAGAAGTAAGGCGGACATCCCAGGGGAAACCCTTGGAGAACTGTTTGCATCGTGGGCCGAATGGGCCATTTTCTCTGTGGAACACATTTCAACTTGAAAGAATATCTGAGGCACAAATTAGGGTTATTCAGGTTGGGTAATTGGCAGACATTTTCAGGAAAGTGCACAAAACGAGCCCGTCATTTCAAGGCAGACAACGGGCAGGACGACGGCAAGGGTGAACCTAGAGAGATCCAGGAAAATGAATCTTAGAGCACGTGTGTCTGCCCGTGAGAGGCGGACAGATTCCCGATATTCCAAACCCCTCTGAGCAGAGAGGGGTGATATTCCAGAATGCAATTTTTTGATATTGGTAAGGTAATGTATTCATATTTGAAAGATTTGCATAACTCAGTGAAAATGTATTTTCCCCAAACACCATGCATGTGTGAAAGATTTATTCAAGGATGCTGGTTCTTCTTTCTTTGGAGTCCAGTGCGAAGGACCACTGACGGCGTTTGGTGCAGATCAGAAAAGAATACACATAACATCGGAGAACTCTATTAAAATCCTCGTCCACGGTGTAGCTTACGTAACGACACAGCTTCCTGAGGCCTAATTTTCTTTGTGTGCGTCACCCAAAATAACACATTGCCACCGTTCGGATGCAGAAGCGAGACGAGAGCCCATCTGTCTTCTGTTCGCCAGACATTCTGAAGAATGCAAACCAAGGCCACGCTCCTCGCCGACGTTTGCTTTGTTCTAGAAAACACGCCGTTTCCTTTCAAAATAAGCTGTTTACGTTGACAGGGGACGGGTTTATTGCGCTTTTAAATTAATAAATACGCGTGCATCTTACGCATTCCCCAGTGTTCGTTCCTCCCGTGTCGAAGCACCAGTGGGTACAACCAGGCAAACAGAAGTTCTTCGGGCCCTTGATCAGTTTCAAAAAAAAAAATAAATAAAAGGGTTCCTAAGCCTGAAGGTTGGAGGGTCACTGACCTGGGGTGGCGGAGTCCTGGCCACGGCAGCCTCGGGGCCCCCGGAGGGTTGCTGAGTGCGTTGGTCTTCCGGGGCGTCTCTGGACCCCTGCCCTCTCATGGCCGCTGGAGGGCACGTGGATTGCAGGCGAGTGGGACTCCAGCTGTGGGACTGCATCGCTTAGCTCACAAACACGCAAACACTCCTGGAAGCGGCCCCTCTGCTCCCTGCTACACAGGGGCTGACGGACGTGCAAATCGTGACCGCTGCTTCTCAGCACAGGGACACGGGGACCCAGCCACACCGTGGCCCCAGGAGGCCTGGGAGGCTCCCTGGAGCAGGTGAGGCCCGGCTGGGCTCTGGAGCTGAGTTGCAGCCGCAGGTGAGGAATGGGGGCAGGGGGCCTTAGTCTGAGGGCAGCAAACAGCACATGTTTCTGGGAGAACAGAGCGCACGCAGGGTGGGGGCAGTGTAGGGAGCAGACTGAAGGGCTCAGAAAGTTTGTGGGTGCAGGTAGAGGAAGGGGACTACTAGAGCGGTGTGTGCCTGCTGAGAGCGCAGCCAGAGGGCATGAATGCAAGTCGACAGAGCACGGGGCCCACCCCCAACCCCTCCCGGCATTTCTGCTGCGGGGACCCTGATCTGTTGCCAAGCGACCAGCTTTCTGGACCTAGGCTTTCCCCACAGGGGTCTGTGTCCTCCTCTCTGCCCTCAGGAGCTGTCCTGGGTCCTGATTCTGGCCCCATGACAGCCTTCCAGAAGGGCCAGTGCGGCTGAGGCACTTGACACCCCTGACCTGCTGATGTCCCCCACTGCATGGCTGTGTCCAAGGACCCCTGCAGGGTCACACGGGGGAACTGCCCTCTGCAGGGCCCTGGGCACCCCACTCTTCTGGAAGGGAGTCTGAGCACGGGATTCTGGGGGCGGCGCACACAGAAAGAACCCTGGAGCAATGCTGTGCCGAGCCCCAGACCGTCTCCAAAGGCCCAGTTAAAACACACGTGGACCAGCGAAGGGCTCTGGCTTGTTTGTTCCGTCACAGGTCGCGAGTCTGGCGCCCTAAGCAGGTACTGTCTCCCACTCAGGTCTCCCCGAGATGACTCAGGCTTTCCCCAGTCGGCGGGATGCCCACAGTGGGATGCCAGCCAGACTGAGGTCCAACACCAAGGCCTGGGGCACGGCCTGTCAGCGTCCTGCCTCAGTTTCCTCTTCTGTGAAGGGGAGCGAAAACAGCACGCCCTGCTCAGGGCGGCTAAGTGTGGACGCAGCACACACCCGGTTGTCCGCCCGGGCGCCCTAAGTGTGTTTCCTGCGTGAGTCCTTTGATTTGCGGAGACCCAGGACGGAGCTGGGCTTTACCCACAAGACCTGGGGGAGGGTTTGCTTTCTTCGGGCTCCGTCCTCTTGTTGGGAAACCATGGTCCCTCCTTCCCAGGGTCCTGCTCCTGCCTCCTGGAGCGGGTTGTAGGAGCAGGAGCGTGACCAAGCCAGGCGAGCCCCAGGCCAGCCCCCGGGGCTCCAGCCCACAGACCCCTCACGGGCACAGCTGGCAAGAGGCCACGCGACGCGGGTGGGCAGCCGAGGGACTGCGGCCGTGGTCTCGCTGGCAGGGGGAGGTGAGAGAGAGCAGGTCCGCAGCGCCCAGGTCTCCTGGCTGGGAGCCTGCAAATCCCACTGTCAGTAGCCTCCTAGTTTCCTAAAAGACCAAAGCCCTGCTTCCCGCGGGGCCCCTGCACCCTGGCTTCCCTCTCTGGCCCGTCAGGAGCCCCCGTTAGGCCCCCTTGTCCAGTTCTTCTCAGTCTGAGCGGGAAGCTTCCTCGCTGGGCCCGTGGCCGATCCTCTGGGGTTCGCACCCTTTCCTCCCCAGGCCTCCGTTTGCAACCCGCTCTGACCAGGCGGGGGCCTGTCTCCCCTGGATTCATGTTGGTTTATGTCACTTATTTACAAAGATGGATAACGTGATTCCTTCTCCTGTGTCGTCCCTGCACTGACTTTCTCTGAAGCAGCTGTGCTGTGCCGGGTGGTGGTGCCCCCGCCCCGTCCTCCTCACATACCATGGACCTCCAGTGGAGCCAGGACGGCCAGAGCGGGTGCCGAGGGCGCCGTGGGCACTGCGGCTGGACCTGTGCCCATCTCAGCACGGTCTTGGCCAGCTCTTCTCCGTGCCCCCTTCCCCAGGGTCTCCATCGGCGTGGTGTTTGTTAGGAACCCAAGGACTGGGACGATAGAAAGGAGAGGTGAGGCTTTGGGGGACGCTGAGGGTCTGCGGTGGGCATCCTAGGGGGATGTTTGATGGGAGGAGGCACAGGGAACAATGGGGCTGCCTCTGGCCTCAGTTTCACACTGGACTGCAGAGCTGATGTGAACGTTCTTCCTCAGTGAGGGCAATAGGCTGGCATGGAAATAAACCCCCAAACGTCAGTGGCATCACTCAGTGAGAGTTTCCGTCCCTGGGGGGCCTCTGTGCGGTCACTCAGGGGCTCCTCGCACCTGGGCCGCAGCATCCCTGGGGCCTCGGGCTCCTCTGCTGACCGGCAGTGTTATAGGACCCGGAGGAGGTGAGCTCTGTTGGGACCGCGGGAAGAACCGGTCCTGTGGCCTCACCCGGTTGCAAACGGGCCTGGGGAGCGGAGCCCAGCCAGCCACGCACACTGGCAGACACAGGGCGGCCCTTGGGTTGGCCCTGCCTTTGTTCTGGGCACACTGTGTCTATCAGGAGGCGTGAAGTGAGCGCCCCCCACTGGCCGGGGATCCGCTGTACCAGAAGTGAGCCCAGCGCCACGCCTTCAGACCCAGCTGTGTAGCGTTCTGTTGAACATTTTAACAGTATGTTCAATGTGGGCACAGGGCTTCTCTCCCTGAAGCAGACTCGGCCTTCTCTGGTCGGGCTCAGAAAACAGGAGGAGAGGACAAGGAGGGCTCTGCCCTGGGGCTGAACGCTGTCCCCTGACATGTAGCCAGAAACCAGGACAAGGGACCGAGAAGGCCAGGAGTGGACCTGTGGCGGGGTGGGGCCACAGGAAACAACGGTGGGTGTTTTCTCTCCCACGCAGCAATCCGGCACCATGAAGCCGGACCCTCTGCTCGCACATCACAGGATCGGGACCTCCTCGCCACCCACTGCCACCAACCAGCCCCACCCACCACGAGGCCCAGACTCAAACAGCAGCCTCCCAGCTGGCCTCCCTGTTCCCGATTCACCCCAGGTAGGCACCACACAGCAAGCAGAGCCATAGATTAAAGAATAAATGAGACTAGGCCACGCTTGTACCAACGCTATAACCATTCAGGGAGATGCTGCTTATAATAGCAGAGGGCTGGAGTCAGCCCAGGGGCCCGTCACTGCGGAATAGACTCTGGTCTCTGCACCCGACAGAGGGCAGTGCAGGGGGCGAGGAATTAAAAAGAATTTCCTATGGTGATAGGAGTCATTGCCAAGATGTGTTACTAAATTAAATAAAAACACACAAAAAGCCCGGTCAGTGTGTCTTAGTTGGTTGAGCACCCTCCCAGTCATTGGATCGAGTCCCGGTCAGGGCACATGCAGGAGGCAGCCAATCAATGTTTCTCATCAATGTTTCTATCTCTCTCTCTCTCGCCCTTCCTCTCTCTCTGAAATCAATACAAATTTTAAAGAACACAAAACAAACACTGTTATAAAATTTTGTTCTACAGAAATGGAAAGAATAGAAGAAAACAAATAATAAACAAGAATGAATTAAAATGCTTACCTACAGGGAGGGAGGGTCCAGGAGGGAGAAAAATGAGACATCTCTGCAAACAGCATTTTTATAGATTCAATGTTAAAATTCTGTGAATCATTAAATAATTTGTGAAGATTTAATTTAAAAAAACATAAGAATTTGAAACAGTCTGAAATGAACTGTGTTTCCAGTTGGTGGTATACACACACACACACAAGAGATAATTATTCTGATTGACTTTAAGTTTCATATGTTGCCCGTACGTCCCCACAGGAATATATCTTAAGAACAAAAGAGCTGCCACACTGTTACTTTGAAACTATCGTAACATATTTGTATGCTACAAACAAGCAGTAATTACAGCAATGTTACTGGAGTCAACACTTTCAGCCTAATGGGAAACAGATGTAAGCAAAACACAAAAGAAGAAGAAGAAAAAAAAAAAATCAGCAGTCTTAAACCTGAACTAGAAATAGAATGAGTAAACGATCCTTTTCTTTTAAAAAAATACATTGTATCTGTATTTCCTAGCTCAGTACAGGAAAAGCACCCAGAAGTGTTGACGGTCCCGGGTGATGAGCACCTTTGGACCCAGATTATGTTCTCTAAACATAGTTTCCAGTGGGAAGAATCAGGGCTTTTCTGAAAAGTGGCTCAGTCCAGTTTTTAGGCATGATGAGCCTGGGGAGCGATTCTGTACCCCAAATTAAGGCAGCCACCAACGGTCACTGTGGTTGTGTCAAAAGGACGTGGGGTGAAGGAGCTCATTTGAGCATTCAAACGAATATGGCCAGTATTGATTAAAAGGCTTCATAATTTATAAGGACACTCAGAGACGACAAAAGTCATCCTTGTTGGTTGCTAAGGGGACCGCTCATTCCTCTCAAAATTGAAGAAAAAGGGGGAGGGGAAAAAAAACAACAAAAAACCGACCTTGGTTTTTGTGTAGAAGATACATTCCAGGGTAACCGAAGAGTTGATGAGAAAGTTCCTGATCAACCCTTGATCAGGTTATAAATTCAGGAAGATGATGGGATTGCAAAGTCACTACGGTGCTCGAGGATCGAGGACACTGTCAGAAGCCACAGCCGTGGGCCAGGAGCTGTGGGGACAGTTGTGATGGAGATTTCAGGCCACTCGCGACCGTGAAGGGGTGAGTGGCATCACCGGAGTTAACAGGGTTCCTGCTATAAGGACACCACAGGGTTGAACCAAATCTAACCAGGTCACCGGATCCAGCTACCATTTATTGGAAATTCACAAATTACAGAAACACTTTAAATAACGAAAAAGGAAACGGTCAGCCAAATTAAAACACTCTGCGGGTCCAGTGATCCAGTGTTTCCACAACAGGTTCAAAGCCCCCCGGACACTCCCCGCCAAGGGAGGAGAAGCCGTCACAGATTAAATACGGCTCCAGAGATATCATAACAAAATGCATGCGTCCGCTGACCTGGATTCAGGCAACTCATATAAAGAGACACGTGGTGACTATGGAGGCCATCTGGACACGGTCAAGTGAACCTAATCAGTGGCCTGAGGTCGCTCTCCCAGCGAATGGCGGAGCTGGGCTCCATCTGGGATGCCGCGGCCCTTGTCTCTTGTTTACACCCCGCGGGTCCTCCTCCTGGGCGCGAGGGGAGCTCAGTGTGAGGAACTCGGGTGCGGACTGGCCTCCAGCAGAGTTCGACGATTGAGCGAATGAATGAATGAATGAATGGAAGGGCGGTCAGGCCAATGAACCGCGGCGTCTCAACAGGAGGGTCCTCCATGCAATCAGTGCCCACTCTTCCCGTGGGACCCACCCCATGGGTTCATCTGGGGCTCGGGTGACTCAGAGTCCCTCGGACACACATCGCTCTAGGCTCCCGAGCTGTGCGGAGTGGACTTTTCTTCTGGACGCCGAGTTCTCATCATCCTGAGAATGAAAACACAGACCTCATGAGGAGTTAGAAAGCGGAGCTCAGAACGGGCACCTGTGTCTCGGGAAGCAGCCGGGTCCCCCCCGTGTCCACAGCACCGTCCCGAGCCTTGTGTACCTTGGGAGGACAGGTGCCCAGAGCAGAGAGTGGGGGTGAGGGCCAGAAGAACAGCCCCCGTGTTGTAACGGGGCCACGCGGGGAGAGAGTGGAGCTGTGAACTTTCACGTGAGTCCACCCGGTGTTCCTGCGGGATTCGGGAGACGGCTCTCCGTGAGAAACAGCCGAGAGCTGAGAATTCAGCCGTTCTCCCAGCAGCACAGAGCCGGGAGGCTGCCGTCAAAAGGGACGCGTTTTGTTTAGTCTTTCCTGGAGGCAAACACTTCCTACCCACTGGGCACAAGCTCGGGCCCAGACTGCCAGGGACGGATGTAAGGGCCGGTGAGCATTCCTCTTCTCGGCCTCCTGGAGTGAAGGCAGGTTCTCCAAAGACGCTTACAAGGCTCCTATCTGGACAGTCAGCAGCTGGGATGCGGGGCGCGCAGGGCCAGTGCAGGGAGAGATGCACTGGGCACCCCGCCAGCCGGTGCGGCCCCTTCTCTGCCCCGCTCAGGGTGAGCTGGGGTCTGCGCCTGCCGCGTCCTTGGCCAGGAGCAGCCTGTCCTGACCTGGGCACAGAGGGTGCTCCCGGGATCCGGAGTCGTCTCGCAGCGAGCGGTTCGGTGCTCCGGGAGGAGACTTCAGAGGACAAGCTCAGGCCTAAGATTCTTCCCAGGGTTGGGGGACGTCTCAGAACAGATCTGCCTCCTCGTGCTCCCCGCGGAGACCCCCAGAGGTGAGGTCCGCAGCCAGCCCTCACTGCCCCACCGAGACCCCCAGAGGTGAGGTCCGCAGCCAGCCCGCAAGGCCCCGCCGAGACCCCCAGAGGTGAGGTCCACAGCCAGCCCGCAGGACCCCGCCGAGACCCCCAGAGGTGAGGTCCGCAGCCAGCCCGCACTGCCCCGCCGAGACCCCCAGAGGTGAGGTCCGCAGCCAGCCCACACTGCCCCGCCGAGACCCCCAGAGGTGAGGTCCGAAGCCAGCCCACAGGGCCCCGCCGAGACCCCCAGAGGTGAGGTCCGCAGCCAGCCCGCACTGCCCCGCCGAGACCCCCAGAGGTGAGGTCCGCAGCCAGCCCACACTGCCCCGCCGAGACCCCCAGAGGTGAGGTCCGAAGCCAGCCCGCACTGCTCCTGGTTATCACGCAGGAAGGAGGGTGGAGAGCTCCGCGGGTCCTCCCAGGTGGAAGGATGAGAGCCGCCTGCACCACTGGAAGGTGTGGAGAGCAGAGTGATCCACTAGAGACATCAGGCCCGAGGGCTCGGACACCGTAGGCCTGGCTGCGACCCGCCCACCTCCCATCGGGCTGCAGACCCGGCTCCTGTCCTGCCTTCCGCCCCACCTGTCCCTTCTGAGCTGTGGCTGCCTGGTGGCCTGTCCCTGCGCCAGCGTCAGCCCAGGGGCTGCCCACTGAGCCCACCTGCGGCCTGGCTTTGTCTGGAAGAGCAGTCCTTCTCACGGCCCCACGGGTCCCCCCGCAGTCACGGCCGCAGGTCAGGCGCGTCCCAGACCCCAGGGCAAAGGGACTCTGAAGTCTTCCAGTGAATTCCATTCGTCTCCCACGGCCCTCTGAATTATTTCAAAATTAGACCAAAAAGACCTGTTATTTCCATCCCAAGACAGTGCTTAGGGGGACAAAGATGGACCGCCAGGGTGAGTGTCTTCAGCGGGTACGAAGGTAGGAGCACGGCAGGTGGGGCCGACCCTGGGAGGTCAGGATGGGCGCCTGCAGAGGTCCCATTAGAGCTGGAGGTAGAACACACCAGATGACGAAGGACACCTGGGTCCCCGCAGACTTGAGCTCAGTCCCAGACATCTGTGTTTGCCAAGGGCAGGCTTGTCCGGCTTCACAACTGCCGCTTCCCTGCATTCCACAGCTCAGGGGGCTGTCACCTTTCAATTGAGGGCCAGCAGTCGGAGGCCAGTGACCTCCTGAGTGACAGTGCCCCTGAGAATGACCCTGCCCACCTGCACCCCTCCTGAGTCACAGTGCCCCCAGTGACCCTGCCCACCTGCACCCCTCCTGAGTCACAGTGCCCCCCAGTGTCCCTACCCACCTGCACCCTCCTGAGTCACAGTGCCCCCAGTGACCCTGCCCACCTGCACCCTCCTGAGTCACAGTGCCCCCAGTGACCCTGCCCACCTGCACCCTCCTGAGTCACAGTGCCCCCAGTGACCCTGCCCACCTGCACCCCTCCTGAGTCACAGTGCCCCCCAGTGACCCTGCCCACCTGCACCCTCCTGAGTCACAGTGCCCCCAGTGACCCTGCCCACCTGCACCCCTCCTGAGTCACAGTGCCCCCAGTGACCCTGCCCACCTGCACCCCTCCTGAGTCACAGTGCCCCCCAGTGACCCTGCCCACCTGCACCCTCCTGAGTCACAGTGCCCCCCAGTGACCCTGCTCAACTGCACCCCTCCTGAGTCACAGTGTCCCCCAGTGACCCTGCCCACCTGCACCCCTCCTGAGTCACAGTGCCCCTGGGAATGACCCTGCCCACCTGCACCCCTCCTGAGTCACAGTGCCCCTGGGAATGACCCTGCCCACCTACACCCCTCCTGAGTCACAGTGCCCCCCAGTGACCCTGCCCACCTGCACCCTCCTGAGTCACAGTGCCCCCAGTGACCCTGCCCACCTGCACCCCTCCTGAGTCACAGTGCCCCCAGTGTCCCTGCCCACCTGCACCCTCCTGAGTCACAGTGCCCCCCAGTGACCCTTCCCTCCTGCACCCCTCCTGAGTCACAGTGCCCCTGGGAATGACCCTGCCCACCTACACCCCTCCTGAGTCACAGTGCCCCCCAGTGACCCTGCCCACCTGCACCCTCCTGAGTCACAGTGCCCCCAGTGACCCTGCCCACCTGCACCCCTCCTGAGTCACAGTGCCCCCAGTGTCCCTGCCCACCTGCACCCTCCTGAGTCACAGTGCCCCCAGTGTCCCTGCCCACCTGCACCCTCCTGAGTCACAGTGCCCCCCAGTGACGCTGCCCACCTGCACCCCTCCTGAGTCACAGTGCCCCCAGTGACCCTGCCCACCTGCACCCTCCTGAGTCACAGTGCCCCCAGTGTCCCTGCCCACCTGCACCCTCCTGAGTCACAGTGCCCCCCAGTGACCCTGCTCAACTGCACCCCTCCTGAGTCACAGTGTCCCCCAGTGACCCTGCCCACCTGCACCCCTCCTGAGTCACAGTGCCCCTGGGAATGACCCTGCCCACCTACACCCCTCCTGAGTCACAGTGCCCCCCAGTGACCCTGCCCACCTGCACCCTCCTGAGTCACAGTGCCCCCAGTGACCCTGCCCACCTGCACCCCTCCTGAGTCACAGTGCCCCCAGTGTCCCTGCCCATCTGCACCCTCCTGAGTCACAGTGCCCCCCAGTGACCCTTCCCTCCTGCACCCCTCCTGAGTCACAGTGCCCCTGGGAATGACCCTGCCCACCTACACCCCTCCTGAGTCACAGTGCCCCCCAGTGACCCTGCCCACCTGCACCCTCCTGAGTCACAGTGCCCCCAGTGACCCTGCCCACCTGCACCCTCCTGAGTCACAGTGCCCCCCAGTGACGCTGCCCACCTGCACCCCTCCTGAGTCACAGTGTCCCCCAGTGTCCCTGCCCTCCTGGGCCATGTGCAAAGCCTGGGGCTCACAAGACCTCAGAGGCTTCCCACCTTTAAGCACGTCGGGAAAGGAACTCCCTAACTCAGCCTCAAAGTGAGCAAACCCGTGCGAATTAAATAAAAAACATGACTTCCCTCTTCCAGGAGGGCGCACGGAGTCACACTCGGGGACATGCAAGGGGCGCGGAGAACTGCGACCTTTGCCTTTCGGTGGGACGGACACGGGAGCGCGTGTGGAGTCTGACAGCATCTGCGCAGTGCGCGCCCACGCGAGCCCTCCTCTCCGCAGGGCGGCTGAGGTCACTGTGCAGGAGCGTTCGCACCAGCGCCGCTTTTAATAGAAAAATCGGGGAACGGATCCAGCCGGGGCTGCAGGAGGATCAGGTGTCCGGAGGCCGTGCAGGGCAAGGCGGGTGGTGGCAGCCCGCACCTGCCCGGAGCAGACACGTCCCCGGCTGACAGCTTCCAGGATGTTCGCCCGGAGGACGCTTCTGTTTTCTGGGTGTTTCTCATCAACTGTTACTATGTTGTAACAGAAAACTGAGAAAGATTTCCACATGGAGGTGAACAGTGCCTGCTGGTGCGGGGTCAAGAAGAGGAGCAACGTGTTTTCACCGAATTTGCTTCGACTGTGGACAAGTCGGGGAGGGTCCGCCCACCCCTGCGTGCCAGGCCTGGGGGTGCCCCTCACGTGAGCTCATCCAGGCCTGTGCAGGGAAGCCGGGTGCAGGGCAGGAAGCTCCCCAGTCCCCCAAACTGGCGACAGGCAGAGCGGGGATTGAACACCTGCCCGGCAGGGGCGTCCAGGACCCCGTTTCTCACAGCTGCAGCCACTGCCCCCAGAGTGTGTCCCTGCTCCCTCCTGACCGCCCCCCAGGCCTCACTCGGCAGGTGCAGAAACCCTTGGAGGGTTGGGGAGCCCAGGGTGTCCCCTGCCCGCTCTGGGTCTGTCTGGCCACAGGAGGAGGCCGATCAGGCTAAACCTGGACCAACAAACACCCAGTGGCTCCAGACTGCAGAGCTCCCCACTGTCACTGGTGTCCGTGGACAAGCTTCAGCCCTGAGTCCACTGTCTCGCTCCCCGAACTGAAGACAGCCAGTGCCGGGGCGGGGCCTCCAGGCTCTCGCTGCAGCAGGGAGGCTGGCAGCATGGCCGAGCCTAGGAGGTCCCTGGGGGACACTCAGCAGGAATCTGTGAGGCTGAGCATGTCTGCTGGGTCCACGCTGTGGCTCAGCTCCTGCAGCCACCGGGCTCCTCCAAGCTGGGCCACCAAGGGCACTGCTGACTCGGACGCCGCGGCCTCCCCGGTGCCCCTGCAGCCCACAGGCAGAGGCCTTCGCCAGGCTCTGGGTCAGCTGGACCTGAGTGTCAGGCTGGGATTCCAGGGGCCCCGGGACCCACCAGCGCCCCACGGGCTGCTCTGCTGGGGTGCCCACCTCCCTCCAGATCTGCAGCCCTCCCAGCCTGGGAAAGGAGGTGAGGAAGGGACTTCCCACCTCTTCCCACCTTCCCTCCAGCAGCAGAGGGTGGCCTCATGTCTCTGTCCCTCCCCGGTCACCCTCCTCCCTGGAGCCACCCAGGCATGGGCTTGAAGACACCAGCTTGTCTCAGGCTGACTGCCTTACTGTGAGTCAGCAGCTCTGGGTTCAGGACCCCATGCCCTCCTCCCCTCCTTCTTTTCCTCCCCCTCCCTTCTCCCCTCCCCCTCTCCTTCTCCCCCCCCCCCCCTTCTCTGCATGCTGCTTCTTGGACCCCAGCTCTCTGTACACAGGCAGCCAGGGTGAGCCAGGGGCAGATGTGTCTGTGTAGGAGTTCAGCTCAGGCTTCCTCCTGGTAGGAATTAGGGGCGTCTGCCCCCACCCTCCGCTGTGCCCGCCCACCCCCACCCTCCGCTGTGCCCGCCCACTCCCCACGAGGCAGTGATGGGTGAGAAGCAGGACAGGCCAGCAGGAGGGCCTGTGGGGTCAGTGGGGTCAGTGGGGTTGGGCGGAGCCTCTGCCCTGCTGGCTCCCAGGGGCCAGGGGACTCTGGCCCTGACCCTCTGTCAGGCTGGGATCCCGTCTGGACTCGGAAAGGGGGCCCCGTTTCTAAGAGGCTCCTCTCACGGGGGTAGCGTGGTGGCTGGGACATGTCCTCAGTCCAGACCTCGCTCTGAGCTCGATTCAGGGACGGGGCTGAGACCACCACCCCCACCTCGCCACTGGGCCTCTCGTGGATCCTGACTCAGAGGAGGGGTGAGCTCAACCCACCTTTCAGGCCAAAACCCCTTTATGTGTCTTAAACCTAATTTTAGCCTGAATTTAAGCTAAATTCCAGCGCTCTCAGAGGATCTGAGGCCCGGGAGCTAACACAGGGAGTCCTTGGGCATCTCCTGGCCCCTGCGGCCTCGGTCCCCGTGTCTGTGAAGTGAGCATGAGCCTCACTGAGGCTCCATCTGCGAGAGGAGCCCCTCTGGGGTCCCTGACAGGTGGCCGGTCCCTCTGACAGCCCCTCGCCGGCAGCACAGCCTGCCCGGGAGGCAGCCCACAGGCTCTGGTCGGATGCTGTCCTAAGTCCAGCCACTGTCTCCTCTGCCCGGGGCTGTCCTGCTGAGGAGGGAGGTCTCTCTTCCCCAAGAGGTACCAGGGGCTCGGGAGGGGTCTCCCCTGCCCGCCTGTCCCACAGGCCCCTGGTCCCTCTGCCTGGACGCCTGCCTCCAGCAGTGTCCTCAGGAGGAAGTGTGAGCCCCGGGCAGGGCCCAGACTGCACAGTGGGCGCCCCGCTCTCTCCCGGGCTGGGCCCTGTTCTCGGGAGGGTCCCGATGGGGTGAGGAGCAGACAGGGCTGGTGGCTCAGGCCCGGGGGCCACGCTCCATGGACGCCCCCGGCCAGCCCCACGTCTTCTCGAACCCTCTCAGTGCCGTTTCCAAAGCAGCCAGCAGGACGCCTGACCTCACTGAATTCCATCTTGCTCACTCCAGTCCATTATTCCGGTTGTCAAGGGGCTCCTCGTACCCGAGCATTTCTTCCAGCACGTTAGCGTCCTTCTGAGCTCTGCAAATTGACAAGCGGGCTTGTTACACTTCTATCCGGGCGCTGACAGCAGCCCTGGACGGGGGCGCAGGGCAGGCCCCTGGAGGCCGCCCCGCCCGGCAGTGATGGGTTCATCAATGCTCTCGGCACCTCCTCCGACAGGTCCCGCGTGGGGACTTCGCGGCGTCCTGCAGCCCATCTGCCGCAGGGTCCTAACGAACGACTCTTCCCACGATGCCCCCAGGAAACACCAGTGTGGTCTGCTCGTCTCTGCGCTTCACCCCTGTCCAGGTCACCCCCTCCGCGGCCGCGCTCCCTCGTGTGCGTGGGACCCTCCAAGCCCAGCTCAGGGGCCACCTGCACCCCAAGGAGCCACCTCGTCAGCCTTCGCAGTGACTTCCCTGGGCTGCCCGGCTCTGCTCCTCAGGAAGCCCCCTTGCTCTGGGCGGGGCACCCACGTCTGCGTGGGCCTTCCACCACCCACTGCTCTCCGCCTCCCCTCCCGTCCCCAGGCCGGAACGTGGTTGTCACTCAGCAAACGCCCGTGGCCCGTGACCACGTCTTTGCATTCCCACGTGGACCTCGTAGGTGGGATCCACAGACTGACTGGCGTGGCCAAGTGGGGCCTGTTTATCTAGGACCACGAGCTACACGTTTTTGTTCATCTTTCCGTGGTTGGGAAGAATGATACACGGTACTGTTTCACAATGCAGGGCGATGACATGAAATTCCAATTTCAGTGCCCGTAAATGACGTCCGGGGGGCGCACAGCGCTGGGGAGTCCGGGTCTCGCGTGGGGCTGCGTGCGCACGGCGGCGGCTGGGGTGAGTGGCGGCAGGGACCGCGGGGCCTGCGGAGAGGAACCTGTGTGCTCGCCGGCCCCACAGACACGGCGCTGACCTCCCGCGGGGACGTGGACCCGCAGTCGGACAGAACAAACATCCACAGACCGAGTTCATTAATGTATTCAGGGCGTATTGATTTGTCGTCCATCCGTGCTGGCCAAGGAGCTCGGGGCAGGCAGTTCGAGGAAATGACACTTAATTGGGAGAAAGAGACAGATAATGAAGGAAACACACAAAGTGATTCCTTATTATGAAGAAGTGGCCTGAAACCACAGGGCGGGGGCCTGCAGCAGGGCAGAGGGGTGTGTGGGCAGGGGCTGGAGAAGGAAGACGTGGCAGAGGGCAGCAGGCGTGGAGGGCTGCCTGGAGGAGGGGGTGTGGAGAGGCGGCCTGGCCTTGCCAGAGTTGGACAGGCAGCGGTGCAGCGGGAGCCGGGCCGGGTGCTGGAGACGGGCCCGTAGGGTGAAGGGCCCATCCAGGTGGCTGCACCATCCCAGGACGGCACACATCCCACAGGTGCCTCTCTGGGCTCACGCCTGTGCCAGGGGAACTGCACAGAGAAGCCCACGACACGAAGAGAGGGTGCGGTGGGAAGTGGCGGCTGCAGATGTCCCTGTGGCCGGAGCTCAGAGCAGAGCCAGCCCCGCCCTGTGGAAGGTTCCCCATGAGGCACCCCTCCTCCCCCTGTGCCGCTGGCTGAGACTCGCCCACCCCGCGCTGGGCTCAGCAAACCCTTCGTGGGGCAGTCATACTGCGTATGCCTGGCACCCAGCATGTCCCAAGTTAGCTCTTTCAGTTCTCACACCCACCCTGCTTTAGGCTCCAACCCAACCGACCTCAGACGCTGCTCCTTGACGTCACCAGAGCTGGGAGAGTCCCAAATGCTGGACTCGATGGCACCTCAGTGCACCTGCTACAGCCAGGCCCCCTGTGGTGCAGTCAACAAGGGATGAGTGAGTTCCTAAGAGAAAGAGCGAGTCCTGACCAACTAGAGGGGGGCCTGTCTGGGAGCTGTAGAGAGAGGGGGGCTGTCTGGGAGCTGTAGAGAGAGGGGGGCTGTCTGGGAGCTGTAGAGAGAGGGGGGCTGTCCGGGAGCTGTAGAGAGAGGGGGGCTGTCTGGGAGCTGTAGAGAGAGGGGTGCTGTCTGGGAGCTGTAGAGAGAGGGGGGCTTTCTGGAGCTGTAGAGAGAGGGGGGCTGTCCGGGAGCTGTAGAGAGAGGGGGGCTGTCCGGGAGCTGTAGAGAGAGGGCGGCTGTCTGGGACCTGTAGAGAGAGGGGGCCTGTCTGGAGCTGTAGAGAGAGGGCGGCTGTCCGGGAGCTGTAGAGAGAGGGGGGCTGTCCGGAGCTGTAGAGAGAGGGGGGCTGTCCGGGAGCTGTAGAGAGAGGGGGGCTGTCCGGAGCTGTGGAGAGAGGGGGGCTGTCCGGAGCTGTAGAGAGAGGGGGGCTGTCTGGGAGCTGTAGAGAGAGGGGGGCTGTCCTGAGCTGTAGAGAGAGGGGGGCTGTCCGGGAGCTGTAGAGAGAGGGGGGCTGTCTGGGAGCTGTAGAGAGACGGGGGCTGTCCGGGAGCTGTAGAGAGAGGGGGGCTGTCTGGGAGCTGTAGAGAGAGGGGGGCTGTCCGGAGCTGTGGA
This sequence comes from Tadarida brasiliensis, assembly GCA_030848825.1. Lineage (NCBI taxonomy): Eukaryota > Metazoa > Chordata > Mammalia > Chiroptera > Molossidae > Tadarida > Tadarida brasiliensis. Next base: position 1,759,668 of record CM061263.1, on the reverse strand, counting down.
GAGAGGGATGTGTCTTTGTGGCGAAGGATGTGGACTGTCTCAGAGCCAGGGTCCGAATCTCCGAGCAGTGCTGAGGCTCGGGCCCCTCCGCCCAGGTGGCATAGGCCTCCTGAGAGTCTAGGTGGCACAGGTGGGCTCCCAGAGGACCCAAAGCAGCCGACGGCCACGGCTCCACCCTGAGCCCAGCTCGGCCGCCTGCGTCAGCAGATGGACAGGGGGACACTGCAACACCAGGTCCCTCGATTTTTAGAAAGTAACGTGCTCCCCTGCTCCTGCCTCTGTTCACACAGGGTCACTAAGACCCTTTGCCACGTCGTTGACACCGGCCCCTCCTTGGCTGCACACACCAGAGGAAACCCAGAGTCCTCGGCCCCCCTCCCTGCGACCTCAGCTGTGACCCCTCTCTTGCAGGGGCCTCTCCCCCTCCGCAGGGCCCCCCTGGCTCCCGGGCACACCCGGGGCCCCGGGCTCCCCTTCTCTCCAGGCTCTCCACTGCACCTGCCTGGCTCCCGGCACCTGCCCCGGGGCTGTCCCTGCTGGCCGCATGAGGCAGCACCCACGGGCGCCTTACCTGCCCCGGTGGAGTCTGGACACAGGGCTGGAGGATGACGGGGCGCATACGTGGCCCTCAGCGTTGGTTACTGAATGACTGGAGAAGACGCCGAGGCCGAGACGGCCAACCCCGCGTGTCCACTTGGAGTCTGACCCACTCCAGGAGGGTCACGTGACTCCGCGTACTCTGCTTGAAGCCCCGTTCCCGGAGAATCGACGATCGGAGCTCACGCTGTGCCCCGAGGCCCTGCTCAACGTCTCACTGCAGCTGGCTTGGCTGGGGTCTGCTCCTCGCCACGATCACAGAAGCGTTTCCAAGCCGAGGACTCGGCCTTGCCGGACCCTCAGTGGGGAGTGCAGGCGGCACCCCCGTGAGTCACCTCTCACCTCCGCAGCACAGCTCCGAGAGCTGACCCTCACCGAGCACAGCTCCACGGGTCCAGCTGCGTAAGGTCATCTCCCCTTGGGTGGCCCGTGTCGCTCCAGGCTTACGCGGACGCGCCTGTCCGCACAGCTTCGCGCCCAGCGGCACCACCACGGCTGGCCCCCCACCGTCTCCCGCCGCAGATGCCAGGCCGGTCACCGCCGGGTCCTTCTGCGCTTCCCCGCACAGGGACCGTCTCAGTCCCGTCCGCATCGGGCTCCTCCCCAGGTCTCTCTGCTCTTAGAGACCCTGAATTTGGCTTCCGCAGTAATCCACCCAAGGCAATATTTATTTTCTTTCAGGAGAACCAGGAAAATAATTGAAAAGCAGAGGATACGAAATTAGATTTACAAAGAGGCACTTCTGGAGTGATGGGGTCAGAACCTCCGAAAATCCACTCTTCTGTAAAGCAGTGAGAACACTGGGAAAATTGGTTCAAAGCAACCTTTTCATAACTCTGCAAATTCAACAAAGCCTCACAACGATGTGAGAAGCCTCTGTTTCAGAAAAACAGCTGTCTCTCAAGTGTACCTCGAAACTCGCGGCCTCTTGACTTGGATGCTCCCGGCTCCCTCTCCCCAAGTCAGCGGTAGCTGGGAGCCCACGGCCGTGATCCTGCTGTACCCTCCAGTTTTCCAGAGAAACAGCACCCACAGAGGCACACACGTCCTGTGATTTGCTTCTCTCTCTAACGCGTGCCGAAATGTGTTTATTATAAAGGAACGGACTCCCATGACAATGGAGGCTGAGAGGTCCCAGGATCTGCCGTCTGCAAGCTGAAGTCTCCGGAGCGCCAGCTGGGCACACGCCGGTCTGCCAGCTTGAGACCCAAGGGAGCCCACGTTTCCGTTCGAGTCCAAAAGCAGGAAGATGGGTGTTGCAGCTCAGGCTGCAGGGCAGAGGAGTTCCCTGTTCCTCGACACGTTTGTTCCCTGTGAGTCTCCAATTCCCTCGACGAGGCCCACCCACATCGGGGCTGCACCAGTCCACCAATCCAGATGTTACTGTCACCCAGAAACACCCTCACAGACGCACCCAGAATCATGTTTGCCGAATGATTGGGCACCTCTTGTGCCCGCCAAGTTGACCTATAAAATTAGCCATCACACATGGGGAAAAGCAGTAGGGGGGGACACTGGCAGTCACGAGAGGACAGATGAGTTTTGAGCTCCCCCAAAAGACCCAAAGCCAGAGAACTGTCACCGCTTAACCTGTCGGACAGTTACGTGAACACACCGCTCAAAGGGCTGGTCTTCACTGGACTGACTCAGAACTCACTCTGTGCAAACACGCCACACACCCAGAGTGTTTCCTTAAAACAATCAGCTGTGACTGTTAAACACTGCAGCTACCCGAAGCCGAGAAAAGAGACTGGCTAAAAAGATTGAAAGAAAAATACATTGGAGCCCTGGCTGGTTTGGCTCAGCCGTTGGAACATCGGCCCGAGGACTGAAGGGTCACGGGTTTCATTCCAGGCAAGGGCATGTAGCTGGGTTGCAGGTTCAATCCCTGGTCCCGATTGTGGTCATGTGTGAGGGAACCAATCAACGTGTCTCTCGCATCAATGTTTCTCTCTCTCTTTCTCCCTCCCTCCTTTCCACTCTGTCTAAAAATCAATGGAAAATAAAAAATCGGAGGATTAACAACAACAACAAAAATTGGAGGAATAAAATGTCCAAACAGTGCTTTGAAAGCTCTGAAATACTCCTGGGCCTCCAGAAGGCTGCCCACTGTGCACATGCCCAGGAAGGACCTGAGTGGGGCCCAGTCTCCCACCTTGGCTGATCTTGAGGCTCCGTGCAGCAGGAAGGACCGGCTGAGGCAGAGTTAATGTAAATGTGCCCTGAAGACACTCAGAGCCCCAGCCAGGGCCAGAGACACGTGGATGAAGGAATTCACAGGCATCTGCGTCCAGTCCTTAGCTGGTAACTGAACTCACCGCGGAGACACTTCCATGCCACACAGAACACAGAACCCCAACTTTACAGAAGTCGCTGAAACAGCCGGAGTATGAAACATGGGGAGGAGGGGCGATCTGATTTCCAGAGTTGTTACATAGTATTCTTTAAAATGCAACGTTTAAAAAGAAATGTGAAACACACAAAGAATGTGTGACTAATACATGTGTGGTTACAATCAATATAAACTCTCTTTAAGGAGTCCAGATATTAGGCTTATCAACCAGTTATCACACACACAAATAGACACAGATATCACAAGAAAACTACAGATCAATATTCCTTACGAATGTAGGTGCAAACATCCTCAATGAAATACGAGCCAACCCAGTCCAGTAACATATAAAAGGGTTATATACCATGGCCAAAGGGGATCTCAGTGTTAGTTAAACATCCGGAAATCCATCCATGTGAGGCACTGTGTCAGCAGAACCCAGGACAAGGCAGCGTGACATCTCAGTACATGAAGAAAAAGCATCTGACAAATCCCAACACACTTTCATGATAAAGAGCATTCAGGAAACCTGGAATAGAAAGACATTTCTTCATCTTAATAAGAGAAATATACAAAAATCTCACAGCTCACATCATACTTAACGGTAAAATACGGCCTGAGCTCAAGAAGAAGACAGTGACGTGTGCTCTTGTTATTTTTATCCGACATTTTTACGGGAGAGTCTAGTCAGGGCAATTAGGCAAGAAAAAGCAATAAAATCATCCAAATGGGAATGGAGAAAGCTCTCTCTAGGCTGGTAACGCGGTCGTACGCATTGAGAAACCCAAGGAGCCCTCCCGCGCCCACAGAAACTGTTAAAGCTAATAAACACGTTCGGCAGGGTAGGCAGGACACACGATCACTCACAAAACCAATGGTTCCTTCGGACGTAACGCACAGTCCCCAAACGCCACGCGTGTGCCGGACGCCACCGTGCCACCGATGGCCACAGCACTGCAGTAAGTTCCGAGTTTGAGAAATTCAGTCCTTCAACTTTGTTCTTCCTTTTCGAGGTTCTCTGGACTCTTCCGAGCCCCTTGGGCATCCATGTGAATTTTAAGATGAGCTTGTACATTTCTGCCACAAAAAAGACACTTGGGACTTTGATAGGAATTATATTAAATCTGTAGATCGATTTAGGGAAATGTTATCCTCTGAGCAACATCGAGTCTTTCTGGCCCATGAATATGGTGTGTGTGTGTGAGTGTGTGAGTGTGTGTGTGTGTGTGATTTATTATAAGGAATTGGCTCACTCGGTCACACACGTTGGGAACTCCCGAGACCTCCAGGCGGAGCCAGCAGGGTGGAGACAGGGCAGCTGGCTGACGGTGTGGTTTCAGTCTGCAGCCAAAGTCCTGAGAACCTGGAGGGACAGAGCTGTGGTTCTGTCTAAAGGTGGGAAGAAAACTCATGTCCAAGTTCAAAGGCCACCAGGCAGTAGGCGGCCAGTGTTCAGTTCCACGCAGGCCGTGGATGGCGTGGTCGCTGCCACTCACACCACGAGGAGCCATCCGCCCGATCAGTCCACCGACTTAAACGCCAGTCTCATCCGCAACGCCCTCCAGAGACACCCAGAACCGTGTTTGACCAAACACCTGGGCAGCCCCTGGCTCAGCCACGTTTACCCGTAAACCGCACCTGCACTGAGGTCCCGGCTCTCCCAGCACAGGGACCCTGCTCCTGGGAATGTCCTGGTCGGTCGCGTGTGTCCGAGCTGCTGGAGGTGGGGGGTCAGACCGAGAGAATCTGACTGTCCCCATTCCCACCTGCTGGCCATGTCTCCCTGGTCACGATGCTAAGGGAGCCAGTCCGTCTGCTCCGGAGGCCGGAGGCCGGGGAGGAGGTGGAGCCGCCGTGCAGTCCCCTTACCCTCGTCTCGCGTGATCCCTGGTTGGCTGCTGCAGAGTTTTCCATATTTTCTTTCTTTTTTTTAAAAAAAAATGTTTTTATTGATTTTTTAGAGACAGAGGAAGGGAGAGAGAGATAGAAACATCGATGTGAAAGAGAAACATCCATCGGCTGCCTCCTGCACGCCCCCTACTGGGATCGAGCCCGCAGCCCCAGCATGCGCCCTGACCGGGAATCGAACCAGGACCTCTCAGTCCAGGGGACGACGCTCAGTCCCTGAGACACCCGGCCGAGCGATTTTTCCATATTTTCTCGCGTGGTTGTCGATATTGTTTCTTCCAGCTTCAGGGTTGGATTCTAAGGAGCCCGTGGGGGCGTCTCATTGTTTTTCACTGTCTGCTCCTCTGCCCGGAGTAGAGTGTGGTACACGTTGGTGTTTAATAACGATTTCCTTCTTTGTATGTGTTTTTACTTTTTTAATTCGTAATCATTTTTGAGTAAACAGAATAAACTGAATTATCCGTGAGTAACTTAACCATGAATGCAACGAGCCAGTCAGCTGTGGGGGGGGCTTTTGTTTTCTGTCATAACCGTGGGGAGCTAGGCCCTTCGCCCCCCGCCGCCCACCCCCTGAGCTCCGAGAGCGAGGCCCCGGCGTCCCGCGTTCCAGCCCCGCGCCGTCACCTGAGCTCGGCTTCTCCTTGAGCCCAGGAGTGTGGCCGCTTGGGCCTCCCCACCCTGACGCAGTAAACCCACGCACCCGCGAGCTGCTGAGGGGGCTGGGGGCCGGGGGGGCCTGGGACGGGGCACCCAGTCCACCCTTCCCGCGGCTCCCTCCCGCCCTCCGCCTCCCATCCGCTCACCCCCCTCCACTCCCACAGGGACCCCCAGAACGTTCTGATTCCTCTTCTGTGACCGGCAGACAGCTCCCTGACCCCATCTGCCGGTAGGGTCTCAGCGGGGGGTCCCACCCCTCCACCCCTCCACCCCTCCACACAGCAGGGCCGCTCTCCACGGTCAGTCGAGTGAAGGTCAGTGTTTTCCTGTGACACTATTTCTGGGCTATTTCTGTAGTTCCCGACTTAGTCACCATGGATACGTGCTATTTTGTACTGAGGAATAAGCGCTGTTTTTAAAACCCCGCGCCGGCTCCCTGCTACGTCAGCCGTGTGCCCAGGTGATGGGTGGCGGGGAATGGGCAGGGGCGGCCTCCCCACGGCCTCGGGCTGGCGCTCATGCCCTCATGGAAGCGTGTCCCACAGACACTGGCTCCCCTTGGAGTGACCGGTCCGGTGATCACAGACATCCTCACCCCTCCCTGAGGACCACCCTCACATCAAAGCCATCACCGAGACCCCTAAGGCAGCCCAGCTCCCCTGCCCCCAGACCTGTGACACTCCCGGCCACTCTCCGCCTGCCTTGCTACTGCTGTGGGAGCCCCGTCTTCCCTGGACCCTGCGATGGGTCCCTTTGTCCCTGAGCTGACCCTCGCTCCCCACAGCCCTCCGGCCTCGGGATTGGGCTGGGCCACCTGTGGGGTCACCTGTCCTAGTCCTGTCTCCCGAATCCTGGACCACAGCACAAAGCGTCCTTCACAGCCTGGCACCGACTGGCCTGGTCCAGGACCGGCCCCCTCTGGCTCAGGGGGCTCCAGGGGGCGGGGGTCAAGGCTGACCCGTGGACGTGTTCATAGGCACTGGCGGAGTGGCCCTCCTGTCCTTCTTTCTTGCCTTGGACCGAAGGACGGAGCTGGAGGCCACCGCTTCCATGAGTGCGGCCTATGGCCTGGATGCGCAGGGCCCCCCGACACCCCGGGGGGGCTCCTCTCGTCTCCTCGGTGGCTGCCCGCCGCCGGGGCATGTCCACGCCTGGCCTTCATCACAAGCCCCGCCTGTCCTCGGCCCCCGGCTCCGGCACACGGCTGGGGACCGCAGGGGTCTCCGTAGTGCTGTTGGACGAAGGGACTCGCTGATTCACAGCCAAGGAGAGAGGATACTTGCCGTGAGGATTACACACCAGTCGGGCAAACAGCCCTGAGTTCATGGTGAAGTTCTCTCCTGACCGATTCCCACCGGGGGAGCGGAAACCCAAGGTCGGCCTCGTTAGCGGACGCCCGCACCTGTGGCCGGCGGAGGCCAGGAAGCCCGGTTCCCCCATTGGAGACGCCTGTCCGGCTCCTCGACCTCCGAGTGAGAAGGTGGAACGGAGACCGCGAATCCGTCCAGATTCCGTCTCCCAGCTCCTCCCCGCGTCCCCGGTCCCCCGGCACAGATGGCAGGCTCCCTCTTCCAGGGTGGTACTCCGCCCCTTCCGTGCGCTGCCAGGAGGCTGGCGGCGTTTCGGCAGGACGAGTAAACACACCTGTCACTACGCAGACACGTCTGGAAGCGTCTCACGAGGGAGCAGGCAGCCGGCATTTGGGGAGGCAGGCCCCACGTGGGGACAGGGGTGTGAAATAGTCACCAGGCAGCACCCCAACAACCAGGCCTCTGGACTCTCTGCTGCGTGCTGGGAGCTCGGGAACGCACGCCAGCCCGGAATCAAGGCCGGTGCTGGTCCCAGCCACCTGGAGAGAGAGCCACCGAGAGCCACGGAAGGTGGGCCACGTTCACACTGATCGGAACCCGCCTGGCCACCGGCTCAGACGGTCGGAGCGTTGTCCTGTGCACGGTCGATTCCCGGGCAGGTCGATTCCCAGTCGGTTCCCAGGAGGCAACCGATCAATGTTTCTCTCTCACATCAATGTCTCTCCCTCTCTCCCCCCTCCCTCCCACCCATTCTCTCTAAAAATCAATGGAAAAATATCCTCCGGTGAGGATTAACAACAACAAAATGTCAGATGAGAGATACAATTCATTCATTCATTTATTCATTCACTCATTCATTCAGCAAAGTTGAGCGTCGCCTGTGTGCAAGGCTCTGGTTCAGACGCGGGAACAGCACAGATCTGGTCCCCACCTTCAGGCAGCTGGTTGCAGCGCTGCCGACTCACACTCATGCTCACACACTCACACTCATGCTCACACACACACTCACACTCATGCTCACGCTCATGCTCACACTCATGCTCACACACTCACACTCACACTCACACACTCACACTCATGCTCACACACACTCACACTCATGCTCACACACTCACACTCATGCTCACACACACTCACACTCATGCTCACACACTCACACTCATGCTCACACACACACTCACACTCATGCTCACGCTCATGCTCACACACACGCTCACACAACGCTCACACTCACTCACGCTCACGCTCACACTCACACACTCACACTCATGCTCACGCTCACACACACTCATGCCCATCCTCACACTCACGCTCATGCTCACACACACACTCATGCTCACACACATGCTCACACACATGCTCAAGCTCACTCACACTCATACTCACACTCACGCTCAAGCTCACACTCACGCTCACACTCATGCTCACACACTCATGCTCACACTCACGCTCATGCTCACTCACACTCACACTCACACACTCACACTCATGCTCACACTCACTCACACTCATGCTCACACACACACTCATGCTCACACTCATGCTCACACTCACTCACACTCACGCTCACTCACACTCACACTCACACTCACATTTATCCCACAGCTGTTTGTTGAGCTCCTACAGCACTGAACAGCACACACCCCGTTATCATCAGTTCACATTTTTTGGGGGATACAATACACAAGAAAGACTGAAGGCAGGTAATCCAAGGGATGGTGACCGAGATGCTGAGAGACGAGGTAAGGGGACAGGCCCGGGGTCACGTGCGGCGGGAGCAGCCGGGGTCGGCTCGCGGGAGAGCGAGGAGCAGAGCGGGAGAGTCCGCCGGCGTCGGTCCGCAGACTCCCGGAGCTCTGGCTCAGTGTCCGGGCCTGGGACAGTGACCTGGAGCCCCGCCTAGTCCACTGACAGTTGCCTCTGCTGCCGTCTGATTCTTCTTCCGGCACGTTGACGTATCTCAGATACTTTGTTTCAGCTCAGCCTCTCCCACCATTTCTTGTTGTTGTTAATCCTCACCCGAGGATATTTGTCCACTGATTTGTAGAGTGGAAGGGAGGGAGGGAGAGAGAGAAACATTGATGTGAGAGAGACATCGAGTGGTTGCCTCCCACACGTACCCCGACCAGGGCAGGGGACGAACCTACAACCCAGGTCCATGGTCTTGACCAGGAATAGGACCTGTGACCCTTTCGTCTGCAGGCTGACACTCTAACCGCTGAGTCAAACCAGCCAGGGCTCATCTCACATTTTTTTAAACTGCTGCAAATGATAGATATTTCTGGGCATTTCAGGTACCCAGCATCTTGGGTTAATAACCTCATCTGGCTCTCTGCAATTTACCCAACTAGCCTCGTGGTACCGTCGCTCGGCAGACCCTGGGGGGCGTCTGTGTGAACCGTCCCCCTGTTTCATGACCGAGGGCAGCCTGGCCAGGAAGCCATCCTGAGGCCAGAGGGGTCGGAGCGAGGGGCCCGGGGAGATGAACCGATTCCCTGTTTACTCGATGTTTGAGGAGACCTGGCCTTTTATTACAGAGAATCAATATTTGTACAGTTGGCACACTGTAAAGTTTTATGGTTGTGACACATTTTCCTAACCGGTCCCCGAAGGGATGTAAAACCCAGCAGCAAACGTTCCGTGATGACTCAGGCTCTAGGTAGCAGCCATGGAGGGGCTCTGAGGACAGACATGCGTGGCCGTGGCCCGTGGGGGAGGCGGGGATCAGGCCCAGAGGGTGAGCCCCCGTTCCGGGCAAGTGGAGGCCTGGCCTGGGTGGCGGGCCCCTGGGTCTGCGCTCCTCGGCGCGTTAGCACCCCACGCCCTCTGCAGACACCACCATTCTTCCAAATCCATCCATAGGCTTCATGTATTCTCAACCAAAACTCCAGGAGAAATGTTTCATTTTATTATTATTATTATTATTATTATCATTATTTTAATCCTCACCTACGGACATGGTTTTATTGATTTTAGAGAGAGGGGAAGAGAGACAGAGAGAGGGAAGCATCGATATGCGAGTGAACATTGATCGGTTGCCTCCCGCACGAGCCCTGACCGGGGATTGAACCTGCAACCTGAGTATGTGCCCAGGGAATCGAACCCGCAACCTTCTGGTGATCGGGAAGACGACGCCCCAACCAACGGAGCCGCACTGGCCAGGGCAGGAGAAGTTTTCTGAGTGCAGAAACTGACAAGTTGAGTCTGAAGTGTACATGGAAATGCCGGAGGCCAAGAGGAAGTGCGAGATGGGGAGGAAAGGAGCCCCGTGGGGTTCTGTGCGCCCCCACACGGCCGCCCATCCTCACCTGGGTCAACTGCGACAGCCTGGGGTTGGGGCAGATAGATACACACACACACGGGACCCGCCAGAGGCCAGAGGGAGGGCCACACATGTGCAGCCCTGGTCGATGACAAAGGCCACTGCAAGGCTTTCCGCAAACACGCTTGGTCACGGCTTTGCCATGGGAGTGAGAGTCCCGGCCTTACCTCGCACGGTGTGTCATCAGCCATCAGACAGAGATGTCAGCGTCCTCGGAGCAGGTGACGGTCTGGAACGTGAGGGAAACAGCGAGGTGTGAAGAGAGGACAGGCTGGGTTGATGCTGTCAGAGGCGGGAGCTGCTGTTCCTAGAAGGACCAGGTCCACGTGAGGAAACAGTGGGAGAAAGTCCCGTGACTGCGTGGGGACGGGAGGCGCGGAACAGATGGGCCTATGTCTAGAACGCAGTGAAATATGGGTGAATTAACCAAGTAAGGGAAGGCAACTCAAAGCAAATTGGAAGAGACGCTTCCTAAAAATAAACATTCGAGGGGTCCATCAAGCCGACGGGACTCCCGGCCCTTCCCCGGCCGTCAGGAAAACGCAGGTGAGAGCCCGAATCCAGCGCCCGCGAGTGTAACCGGCCCAACCGCCCTGGGGAGTCCTTGGGGAGGAGTCTCCGCAGCTCAGAGATCTATGTCTGCGACAGAAAGTCCATTCCCAGGCTCACAGCCCACAGGACGTGTACACAGGTTCTTCCAAGGACACGGGAACGGTTGATAACAGACTGTTCGTTATAGTCTAGACGTGTCCCAGGTGTCCACCAGTGATGAACTAGACCCGTGACCCGAGGGCGCTGGCACAGAGACGCAGCGGGGGATCGATAGCCCCCGGTGACAGTGAGAGCGCAAACAGCAGGGACAAAGGAGCCGGTGAGCTGACTCCATTTCCACAAAGGACACAGGTCAGCAGAGTGGCTTCCCCGGAGCTCGGGGAGTCAGGGCGGGGACGAGCAGCAGCCTGTCCCCGACCGCGGTGCTGGCTACACGCGTGTCCTCACCTGTGAAGACCCATCAGGGGCACGAGTGCCCTTCTCAGGTCTGTTATAACGCCCTGAGAGGTCCCCTTAACAGCACCAACCCTCATTTGCGATTTCTGAAACCCTGGACGCCGCAGGATCCCGGCCTTGGCCATCCGTCCAGGCATCTGGAGTTCCCGGCGGCAGCCTGGCTTTAATGCTGAAGAGACAGCCATTTATTTTGGGTAGGCTGGGATGCCAAGGATTCAATCTTAAAAGAAAAGACCTAGAAATGCCATGTCGGTCGAACAATGTATACCCCGCAATCAAGACTGGTGATGCGGTCGTCTCCTGTAGCAAACAGGGGGATCAGAGCACAGTCCGCCCGCGGGGGGGCCCCAAGTGTCCGCAGGGGCGCGGAAAGCTGCTGGTATTTGAGGAAAGGCTCTCGGCAAAGTTCAAAGGCTTTCTGAAGAGAGAGAATATAAACACGAGGAATTGAAACGCGTGTGGGCGACGGGGGGCAGGCTCCCTCTGTCCGGACAGAGACGGGAGACAGAGGCAAAGGGAATACGATGCCATCGACGAAGGCCGACCCGTCCTGGAAAACACTCCCTGTCCCAGGAACCTTCACATTATCACGTGAGGAAGGGGCCACTTGAAGATAAAAGAACCCCCTCCCCCAAAACCAACACCCAGAGGTCACCTGTCACTCTCTCCTCCGTCACGCTGAGTCTTCAACTGATGGGAATATTTTGTTGTTGTTGTTGTTCAGATAGAGTGGGAGGGAGAGAGAGGAAGAGAGAGAGAGAGAAACATCGACGTGAAAGGGACACATTGAGTGGCTGCCACCCGCACGACCAACCAGGGCCGGGGACAAACTGCAACCGAGGTACATGCCCTTAGCGGGAACCGAACCCGGGTCTCTCTGGACCGCAGGCCAACGCTCTAACCGCTGAGCCAAACCGGCCAGGGCTTGATGGGAATATTTGCATCAAAAAAATAATGAACTCAAGATTCCACCATGAACCCAGTGACCAGCACTGTTTTATTATTGCGTTTTAAAGAAATAAATACAGTTTACTTTCGCGATTAATTTTACCATATGCAGTGCTTATTTCCATTCCTTGGACTTTATTGATTTTTATCCTATGATTTATAGAACAGCCATATGCTCTAACTTCCATATTTTTAAAAAAATTTGTATTTCGGATGATGTTTTTAAATAGGTTTTATCATTTTGGTATTTAAATATACAATTGAGTTTCGATTTTTTAAATGCATTTTGAACGCTTAAAATAGAACGTCGGCCCTGCTTAATGTACACACTCTGGTGCCTTGTGTTTCACTGAAGCCCCCTCTTGTCACCCCTCCTCACCCACCCCCATCATCACCCCTCATCATCACCCCACCCTCATCATCACCCACCCTCATCACCCCCACTCTCATCTTCACCCCTCATCACTCCCACCCTCATCGTCACCCCTCATCACCCCACCCTCATCATCACCCCTCCTCACCCACCCCCATCATCACCCCTCATCACCCCACCCTCATCATCACCCCTCATCACCCACCCACATATCACCCCTCATCACCCACCCTCATCGTCACCCCCACCCTCATCGTCACCCCCTCCCCCCTGGCTCCCCATGCCGTTTCAGCCCCGTGGCCCCTGGCTGGGCCCCCACACACCTCTCCCCGGCTGGCACCCGCCTGGCCCGGGCACGTGTCCGTCTCAGCTCTCCAGGCTCGCCAGGTAGCCATGTCCGAGAAGCGTCACCTGCCATCCTTCCGAGATCCCCTCCCCAGCGCTCTGTGCTCTGTCTCGTTTCACTGGTCTGGACGGGCTGCATCGACCTGCGTGTCTATAATGCATTTGCTGCTCGTTGCCTGCCTCCCTCATTAAAATTAATCCCCATAAAAAAGGGAGATTGCCAAGGCTGTGCCGGGGCGGCACTGGGCACAGAGTAAAAGTCAGTACACGTGCGTTAAGTAAATGAACGAGCGTGGGAAGGGGGCAGAGTGAGGTGGGAGAGCCGGGCTCGGAGACGGAGAGGCTCTCCCCGGCTCCAACACACGGACAAGCGGTGTCTCCCGAGAGACTCAGACTAGCGTCCGCGAGACGTCCAAGGAGTAACTCAAATGCTGTTGTAGACATCGAGGGAGTCTTTCATCTACGTGTTAAAAGGGCACCTCGTATGCTAGGAGAAATTGGCATCCAACAAATAGCCCCGAAATGCGCCACAGTCACGTCCATTTAATTTTAAAATGACTTTTGAAAATGCACGCCGAGAGGAAGCCGTCTAAACGGAGAGGGAAACCTCTCTGCTCAGGACTTCTGGCCGGTTACAGTCAACACAGCGGAATTGCTCAGAGGAAGAGAGAGACCAGGAATTTCGTATCCAGCTGCACGCGTTGTCAGTGTAGAAACTACGAACACCAGTCACACACAGGCCCGACGGCCGCCGGACCCGTGGCAGCAGACTGAGCGCATGGGTGGGCACGGATCGCTGACCGTGGTCGCACGCGGCCGACCAGCACCAACAGGAAGAAGTGAGGTAACCAGGTCTCTACTTGGATCCAAGCGTCAGGTGGTTTCAAACGTCACACTGGACACACATAGAAGAAAACATCAGAGGGTGCCCGGGCCAGATGTTTCCCATAAGTAACACCGCAGCGCTAGACCTAAAACCAATACAATGTATGTATCAACTGTGTGTCAACCTTGAAACATAATAACCATGCAAACTTTAAAAGAAGAAACTTCTTTTCATCGAAAGTGAGCGGCAAGGAAGCGCTAATTCGACCTGCAAAGCGTGTTTGCGATTCGTGTGGTCGATTCGGAACTGAAATTCCAAATGTGCAACAAAAGACCGTTTTACCACCTGATGGCTGAGAAAATGACCTAAATAGGCAAAACCTATGAATAAGAATGTCATAGAAGAGAGTGTTGAAAGACAATTCACATATGAGTAAGCAAGGCACCGAATTCGTGATCAAGGAAATCAGGATTTTAAAAATACCTACTTTGCCCTGGATGCTGTGTGGCTCAGGGGATTGAGTGTCGGCCCGCAGACCAATGAGTTGTGGGTTCGATTCCGGTCAAGGGCACGTACCTCGTTTGCGATTCGTCCCCGGCCCTGGTTGGGGTCGTGCGGGAGGCAGCCACTCGATGTGTCCCTTTCACATCAATGTTTCTCTCTTCCTCTTTCTCCCTTCCACTCTATCTGAACAAAAATGGAAAAATGTCCTCGGATAAGGATTAAATAAATAAATAAATGAAATTTTAAAAAAATCTACTTTGCCTGGCAGGTGTGGCTCAGTGGATTGAGTATCTTCCATGGACTGAGAGGTCCCGGTTTGATTCCCGGTCAGGGCCCAGGCCCAGGTTGCAGGCTCGATCCCCAGTTGGGGGCGTGCAGGAGGCAGCTGATAGATGTCTCTCTCACATCGATGGCTCTCTCTCTCTCTCTCCCTAAAAAAAAATCAACAAAATACATATTTAAAATATATATATATATATATGTATATATATCAAAACCAAGGCCAAAAGATGGACAGTTTTTAAAAACGGACATTTGTCAACAAATGTGTGAGACAATAGGATTGTTTCAATACTGCTTGTTCCAAGCACTTTGGTCGTAAAAAAACTAACTAGGCTTTTGTCTTGTGAAAAACCGAACATGCCCATGACCTGTGGTCCCGCAGAACTCCATCTGATCACACAGCGCTGAACAGGGAGGGGAGACCCGGAGCACTGGGGGTCCCCTCCTGCCTCTCAGCCCTACCCGAGCCTGTCATCCCTGGACAGGGGTGATGACGGCCACAGCACGCGGGCTTAGTCACCGCCGCCCACCTGCACGGAGTCTCCCGAGCGGACGGGGCAGGCAGAGGACGCTGTCACAGGGAGACGGGTGCCACCGTGTCACGGGGCACAGCGGCCACCTGCCGAGCCCGGGGCTGGAGGCATCCTGAGCAAGAACAGCGGCCCAGCTCTGAACTGCAAACTCCTTGTGGAACGCGGGCTTCAGCTCTCTCCCCGGGGACGTGGGGATCCTTTGCTGTTCTCCTAATAAGGAACGTTCTTCCAAAGAAGTTTCTCTGTCTTCAGCGTGTTTTACATTCGTCGACTCCCCGGCAAGGTGAAAGCGTGCTGTCAGCTGTGGGATGACGGGAAGTCACACGGGGGCACGCACCTGATAACCTCACGGAGGAGCTGCCACGGGGAGGTGCCCCAGGGCGAAGGGTGCATTTCTCTCAACCAGCGAAGGTTCCCCCGCCCACCCCGATGGACACCCACTGACCCCCGAGGAGGGTCACTGCTGGCAATGCGGGCAGAGGCCGAAGCAGAGGCGTTTCCTCCGTGGGTGGACAAGTCAGGAAGAATTTTCCTGGCTAAAGCCGTGGAAGCGTGGCCCTCGTGTCTGAGGACAGCGCCAGCCTCCAGGACGCCCACGGATCTCACATCCACGCACGTCCCGCGGCTGAGTTCCACCGCGTCCTCTGACAGGCACAGAGCGCGGCGACCGCCTCGGCTCCCGGGGGTCCGCGAGGGAACGAGCGAGTGGGGGTTGAACTGGGGAACGTGTCCCCACGGGCCCCCCGGCGCACTTGACGAACGGTTCTGGGAATACGCAGAACCCTCAGCCCGAGTCAGAAGCTTCTGCGCGAGCTATTGGTTTTTATCAGTTTTGAAAGTAATTATTCAGATAGATATTCATCTTGGATGACAAAGAGGCGCCAAGAAGGCCCATAAGAGGGAGGTGGTTTCCGGCGTGGGGGAGGCTTTGCGTTCCCGTCGGAAAGCCGGGCTCGGTACGGGAGCTTTGCTCCCTCAGTGTCTTCTGAGCGGCCTTGGAATTCTGCCATGTGCACACGATACGAAGTTGGTAAGACAGAGCGCTGGCCCTCGTCACCTGTGGGACACAGGGGACACATAGGTAACTGGACAGTGATGAGCGGGGCAGGCGGAGTGCAGAGGCCGCGAGTGCCGGCCGTCGTGAGCACCCAGATGGGAGTCACAGCGGCTCATCTCTCAGGCCGCGGCGCCACACGCCACAGACAGCGGCGACACAGCAGACGTCTCTTTCCCTCGGTCCTGGAGGCTGGAGTCCGAGCCGGGAGCCAGCAGGCCTGCTTCTGGGGCGGACGCCTCGTGGTGTCGCCCAGGGAGAGGGGCCGTGCTCTCCGGAGTCTGCTCTGACAGGGGCCCGCATCCTCCGGGGTCAGCCTCTGCCTTCAAGGCCTCTTTAACTTGGATTACCTTTCAGAAGACCCTGTCTCAAACAGCCACGGTGGGGGCCGGGCTGCACGGTAGGGATTTTGGAGGACTCGGCCTTGAGTCCAGGAGGCAGGGAGGGGACACTGGGGGTGGGAAGTTGGGCAGAGGATGGACGGCAGGCTCTCTTGGGCCAGAGGCCACGTGCAGAGCTGGGTAGTGGAGAAGGTCGGTGACGGAGGATACGAGACTGTGACTGCGTGTGAGTGTGTGCATCTGAGTGCTTGCCTGTGTGTACACGTGTGATCACACAGGTGTGCAAACATGTGCACGTGTGTGTGCACCTGAGTGCTTGCCCGTGTGTACACGTGTGATCACATAGGTGTGTGCGTGCACACACATGCAGAGCTGGGCTTGGGGACCGATCCCAGAGTCGGGAATCGAGGCTGGGAAGACCAGAGGGCAGACTCGGAGAGTCACGAATACCAGCCAGAGCGCTGGGCGTGGTCTCCGGGCTGGTGATTTACTGAGAGAAGCCACGCAAAGGGTGTGAATGTGAGAAAGAGACCATGCAGGGTGGTGAGCTTTGTGGAAGTGGGCAAGGCCGGAAGCCCAGGGACCAGTCCCCCAACACTGCCACCGGGGTTCTCATGGGGCTTTGTCAACGGTAATCTAGGCAGAACCACTTAGCGTGGAGCAGGAGCTGCCATGTACGTCACGCCCTCGCACCCTGTGGTATTAGACTGGGCAAAATAAGCTTTGCAGGGGCCCAAGCGACATTGTGTCCCAAAGCAGAGTTGCAAAGACAGCAAGAAAGATGATATGATGACTAACTACCAGACTGACGGCTACATTGTCTCAACTCAGATTCACTTTGTTCCGTCATCTGCACCAATAGGGACGCCTTCCTCCCATGGATGTCATTGTCTCATGAATATCCATGGCCTTTGTGCCCTAATGGGAACACTGTTTGGTTTCAGCCTGAATTTATGATTCCTGAACAGCTCTTCTTATTGATCTCACATAAGTGCTGTTGTCTCTCACTTTGAAGGCCTTTCATTTTTAGCTTAGAGGCTGTCGTGAGAAGTAGGGTTGACCTGAGTACGGGCTGGGTACAAACATCCAGCCCACAGGAGTGTCACTGTTGCTGCTCATCTGTTCCCAGGCTCGTCGCCTCCACGGTGCTCTGGGCTCCCAGGGGAGCGGTTGGGGTCTTTCTTCAGCTTTGAAATCCCCGTGCCTGGCGGAGGGCAGGTGCCCATCACTCAGGTTTAGAATTGTTCCTGCTCCTGGTGAATTGCATCTTCATTCATTAGGAAATGTCCGTAAGATCTATTTTGATGATTCATTAACAGCACTGTAGTCGTCTCGGCTCCAGAAACAACACTCATCGTGATTCCAAGTCATCAACATTTGTTCAGCTTCCCTGACGGCCGGTCACCCTGCTCAACAGGCCTTCGGCAGCATCTCACTTCTCCCAAAGACACACGTGCGGGGTTGCTGCAGGGAGATGGACTCTCTGAGACGCAGTCATCCGCAGATGTCCCTCCCAGCGCTGCTGAGACGGAATCCCGCTGCCTGCTGGTTCCCGTGGCGCTGCTGGCACGCGGGCTGCTGTCCTCAGCGATTTCCTTGTAGGTAAACTGGGCGTTTACAATCTCCTCTTCCGCTTGGAGTTTCATGATTCTCCACGGAGGTCCCCTGAGAGTAAATTATTTATATTTATCTGGATTAGGATTTATTAGGCCCGCAGTATGTAATGATTTATGGTTTTAATTAATTCTGAAAAGTTTTTTTGCCATTATGTTTAATAATGTGTTTCTCCACTTTTCCCCTCCTTCTTCCTCTTTTCCTTCCTCCCGCCCTTCCTGCTTTATTTCTTTCTTTTTTTTGCCCCCTAGAAGTCATATTCAGATGTAGAAACTCTTTCACTCCATCCTTTATTTCTCTTAACCGTATCCGAGTCCCATAGCTGAGTCTCTCTGGGTTGAATTTCGGGCCTGTCTTCCCCCAGGGATTTCAAAACTTTAATTTAACCTATCCACTGAAAATTAAATTCCATTTTTAAAGTTTCATTTGCTTTTAAAATATGCCCGATCTCACCCTGGCCATGTGGCTCGGTTGGTTGGAGTGTCGTCTGCACATTAGAGCGTTGTGGGTTCAATTTCCGGTCAGGGTACACACCTGGGATTGGGGTTTGGTCCCTGGTTGGGGCACACACAGGAGGCAATCAATCGATGTTTCTCTCTCACATTGATGTTTCTCTCTCACATTGATGTTTCTCTCTCACATTGATGTTTCTCTCTCTCAGAAATCAGTGACTATGTCCTTGGGTGAGGATTAAAAAAAAAAGAGAGTAAAATATGTCGGATCTTTTTTATTGTCTCTTATTTTTTAATGTCTGTTTTCAAACATGTATTTCTTTGAGCATATTAAACATACCTGTCCTTTTAAAATATGGCCACATAATCCTTCTGTTTTTCTCTCAATCCCTTTCACTCGGTGTGTTTTATGTGATTTTACGATTTCTAATCGTAAATTGAGTCTGTGCTTTGAAATCCCGTGGAAGTCATGGACGGCGGTGTTTGAGGGGTGGGGCCACGAGGGAGAGTGTGTTCCCCTCGACCATGAACTGGGAGAGACACCCCCTGAGACCGGCGTTCATGAGGGTGTGCACTTGGTACACAGCCCCCGTTCTCTGTGGGAACCCCTGCCTCATCTCAGTGTCCAGGGAAAACTCCCTCCTGGTCCCCGTTAGTGAGGGGCAGCATTTGCTTTCCTCCTTCACTTCCTCACAGAGGTCCCCACCTGGGGCCATTCCCACGGCCCTCACAACTCGGGTCCCCAGGGCGCAGGGACACGGACGCCTTTGGAGACGGGACGGCCGTCCGCGCGGCCACCTGTGTGCTGTGAAAACTTCTGTTCTGTCTTACACACTCACCTTCACACTGAAAAGGCGATTTTAAAATTCCTTCCAGCACGTTTAACCTGATGGAGCAGGAGCTTTCCAGGGTAGGAAGCCCACGGGTGCCCCGAGTGGGGGTGCCCCCTTTGGGGTGTTCCAGCCACGGCCACTCCCGCCCATCACCCCTGTCGTCGGCCACTCCAGACAGAGGCCCTGAGCTCTCGGCTCTGGGTCCCTGGCCCACGCAGGGCCTCGCAGGGGCTGGTTCCACGCGGGCACGGCCGACGCTCCCGCCTCATTGCGGAGGGCCTGGGAGGGAGACGGCTAAGGGACTGGCTACGACCTCACAGCTCATAACCGGCTTGCTGACGTCTCCGCTTTTTTCATGAGACCCGGCTTGCTTCCTGCGTGCTCTGCCTCGGCGACAAGCTGGCCAGGCCCATGCTCGGGCGTGCGCGTTTCAGTCCCCGCGATGAGGCAGGAAACCGCGGACGGCAGGTTATGGCCCGGCCGCTCTTGCCGCGGCGCCTTCAGAGCACGGCGCTGCCGCGTTTTCCCGAGCAAACGTTCTTGCAAACTTCCTGAACCGTCTTTGCAGCCTTTGACGGGGAGGGGGGGGAGGGGGGAAGGAGAGGAGCATGCAGGGCATTTAAAACAGACGTCACACACAGTGACTGGGACCAGCGCACGGCGACGGCTGCCTCCTGTTCCCTCCGGGTCCCGCCCCACTTGACGTCCTCAGTGGGAACTTCTCTGCTGTGCTGGTCCAAGAGCCACCAGCCCTGGCTCAGTCCACAGGCGCGTCCTCCGTGCACCCGAAGGTGGCGGGCTCGTCCCCGGCTGGCGGGCTCGTCCCCGGCTGGGGCTCCTACGGGAGGCAACTGGTGGATGGTTCTCTCTCACGTCGATGTTTCTCTCTCTCTCAAAAATCAATAGAAACAAATTCCCAGGTGAGGATTGAAAAAGGAGCAGTCCGCCCTCCACCCGGCCCTCCCACCCCGCACACCAGGCTGTGCTTTTCCCGTGGCTCCTGTCACCCCCGTGCCTGCATCTGTGTCTCTCCCGTCAGAGTGTCAATGACACGACGTTAGACGCATGAGCCGGTGCTTCCCGAGCGCGTTTCCGATGCCAAGACCGAGGCCTGGGAGGAGCGAGTGTCTACAGAACGCTTCATGAGTGGGTGGCGACGACACGGTTATAAGGACGTGGCCCAGTCCCTTCCTTGTTCCAGCGAGACTTGCGTCCGTCTTTCAGGCACACAGAGGAGACGACACGGGGGGCGTGGCGCTCGCCTGGAAGCACTGCTCAGGTCTCCTGTGGCTGACGCCTCTATCGCCTGGGACTGGACGAGATGCCACTCTTAGGGTCTTCCGCCCCATGCCGTCACCCCGTCAGGAGGCTGTCTGGGTTCTGCCTGGGACCCTCTGAATGGGCATGGAGGCTCGGCCAGCCCAGTGCTCCCGACAGCGCCAGACCTGGGGCAGGACCACGGCTGAGTTCTCAGCAGCAACCGCTGCCCCAGAGCTACCGCCGCCTGCCCTGGAAAGACCACATCACGGGGCCCGTCGTGGCTCAGCCCGTGATCCACTGCCTGGCTTTGGGGACACACTGGGGCTTCTTTACCTAAACTGGCCCATCTGAAACTTCTCAGGAGGTTTCCGGATCTGGGCTACTATTTGTATTTTATTTTATTTACTTCGTCACTTATTGTTATTATTGGGGCATGCTTCTTGTCACAGGACAGAGTTGACCAGCCCCGGAACGCACTCGTCCTACATTATCCCCCGTGCGGGCCCCTGGCCTCACTCCCTGCAGCCCCTCTACCCAGTTCATACCTCACAATGCACGTCTGTGGCGCTATGTAGCCAACACGCACGCACACACATGCAATACTCATGTAAACCTGCGTGCAGAAACCCTAGCTTTCCTCTGCAGCTCATGGGAAGCTGCAAAGCAGGAGCAAACCCACGGCCAGGGCGGCCCAGCGCTGGGCAGCGCGCTGAACCCTCCACGTGGTGACCTCCGTGGAGCTTCGTGGGGCGTTACGGGGTCAACGTCATTGCCATACCCCAAGGGCACAGGAAAGTGACCGTATTCGGATGCTATGGAAGGACCCTCGCTGGTCAGGACCCCGTGTGACGTCCGTTTCTGCTCTGTGTCCCCCGGTCGAGGGGGGTTGTCGCTGCCAGCACGAGAATGGCAGCTTCAGGTTCCGCCAGCTTCCGGAGCCCACGTCCCGAGCTCAGTGTAATCCGCACGGCGCAGGGCAGCTTCTCAGGTCTGTTTCCATTCTGCTCAAGTGAACAGAACAAACACTTTCCCAAGTTTCGGTTTTAAGAGTGCTGTGGGATTTCAAAACTGTCAGAATAACAAGCCCAATGTGTCTGTTTCCTCATGCGCTCTCACCTCCCAAATCCACTTGTTCACCCCAAAGCTTTGCTCACACACAGTCACTTAGAATTCCCAGCTGGGAGAGGAGCCAAGAAATGACGTGTCTGAAAAGGAGTTGCAAACGTGTACCCCTGCACACACGTGCACACTCATGTGCACATCTACACACAGGCACACAGATGCACACATGTGCACACACGTTCACACACATGCACACAAGCACGCACGCATGCATGCACATTGTATGCACACCGGCACACATGCATGCACACACAAACACAGGCACACATGCACAGACGCACATGCATGCACATGCACCCACACACATGCACGCGCGCACACACCCTCAGTAGGGTTTTGTTGGAGCCCTGCAGTTTGTGACAACCGGCCCACAGGGGGTATGAGCTGCGATCCGCGAGGGGCAGGCCGCTGTGTGACGAGTCGCGGGCTCTGCGCAGGTTCAGGGCGCGCCCGGCTGGGCCTCACAGCCGCGATACTTAGAGACCATCCCCGGGTCTATGACACTGCTGGGCTCATCTCCCCGGCGGTTCTATAGATCCTTCTTCCCGGAACTTTTATTTATGTAGCTAAGTACTGGAACTGAGTCTCGGAGCAGCTTTTTATCGGATTTGGGGAAACAATCTGTGAACCACGTGGGTGGTTTCCGCAGAGTTCCCGGCAGGCTAGTTTCCGGCCACGCAGGGACGTCAAGACCAAGGGCTTTCGACAGCTTCGCACCACGCACGGCCTTCGCCTCTCCTTCCTGGTGACCTCGCGCCAGCATCAAGTGTGGCTGACGGAACCCGGACTCATCGAGCTCGCCTCACCCGCACCCTTACCGCACCCTCACCCGCACCCTCACCCGCACCCTCACCCTCACCCACACCCTCACCCTCACCCTCACCCGCACCCTCACCCTCACCCTCACCCTCACCCTCACCCGCACCCTCACCCTCACCCTCACCCTCACCGCACCCTCACCCTCACCCTCACCCTCACCCGCACCCTCACCCTCCCCCTCACCCTCACCCTCACCCTCACCCTCACCCGCACCCTCACCCTCCCCCTCCCCCTCACCCTCACCGCACCCTCACCCTCACCCTCCCCCTCACCGCACCCTCACCCTCACCCTCACCCTCACCCTCACCCTCACCCGCACCCTCACCCTCACCCTCACCCTCACCGCACCCTCACCCTCACCCTCACCCTCACCCGCACCCTCACCCTCCCCCTCACCCTCACCCTCACCCTCACCCTCACCCGCACCCTCCCCCTCCCCCTCCCCCTCACCCTCACCGCACCCTCACCCTCACCCTCCCCCTCACCCTCACCCTCACCGCACCCTCACCCTCACCCTCACCCTCACCCTCACCCTCACCCGCACCCTCACCCTCACCCTCACCCTCACCCTCACCCGCACCCTCACCCTCCCCCTCCCCCTCACCCTCACCGCACCCTCACCCTCACCCTCACCCTCACCCTCACCCTCACCCGCACCCTCACCCTCCCCCTCCCCCTCACCCTCACCGCACCCTCACCCTCACCCTCACCCTCCCCCTCACCCTCACCCTCACCCTCACCGCACCCTCACCCTCACCCTCACCCTCACCCTCACCCGCACCCTCACCCTCCCCCTCACCCTCATCGCACCCTCACCCTCACCCTCACCCGCACCCTCCCCCTCCCCCTCCCCCTCACCCTCACCGCACCCTCACCCTCACCCTCACCCTCCCCCTCACCCTTACCGCACCCTCACCCGCACCCTCACCCGCACCCTCACCCTCACCCACACCCTCACCCTCACCCGCACCCTCACCCTCACCCTCACCCTCACCCTCACCCTCACCCTCACCCTCACCCTCACCCTCCCCCTCACCCTCACCCTCACCCTCACCGCACCCTCACCCTCACCCTCACCCTCACCCTCACCCGCACCCTCACCCTCCCCCTCCCCCTCACCCTCACCGCACCCTCACCCTCACCCTCACCCTCCCCCTCACCCTCACCGCACCCTCACCCTCACCCTCACCGCACCCTCACCCTCACCCGCACCCTCACCCACACCCTCACCCTCACCCTCACCCTCACCCTCACCCGCACCCTCACCCTCACCCGCACCCTCACCCACACCCTCACCCTCACCCTCACCCTCACCCTCACCCTCACCCGCACCCTCACCCACACCCTCACCCTCACCCTCACCCTCACCCTCACCCGCACCCTCACCCGCACCCTCACCCACACCCTCACCCTCACCCTCACCCTCACCCTCACCCGCACCCTCACCCGCACCCTCACCCACACCCTCACCCTCACCCTCACCCACACCTTCACCCTCACCCGCACCCTCGTGTTCTTGGTCGAGTTTGTAAACCTCCAGGTGGGGCCCGAAGCTCCGCCCATGTCTTCTCTACCCTGACTGGAGGCGACACGTGACTCCCTAACTCTCCGAGTCACTCCGCTCTGGTGTCCCATACCCACAGTGCGCGGCCTGGCTCTGTGCGCCGACACTGGCGGACGTGGGGCCCAGTGCAGACCAGACTTGACCGGGCATGTGAGGGACGGAGTGGCTGTCTGCAGTGGCCAAGGTCAGCTATGACCAATGGCGTCATCGGGCACGTCGTGGAGAAGGTGGACGGCTCGGCCGCCCTTTCCCAAGCAGACGTGATTGTCTCAACGCGTCACGTTCACAGACCATGTTAGGAAACAGCCCCAATACCATCTGGTCATTGATCAGTGTGTAGGGATTGGGCAGAGCGCCGTGTGCACACAGGTACACACATGTACACACACGCGGACATGTGTGCGTGCTGGAACCACCACGTTGCCGTTCACAGGCACACGGACACCCAGCGCGACACTCTCATGGGCCAGACGATTTGTGCGGTTACGTGTTCACAACGCACAGGACTCGTGCCTGGGCTCCGTGTGCTCTGCCTCAGCGTTAGACCCCGGCCCGAGAAACGAGATCGGCGAGGAGACGAGGCAGAGGGCGCGGGGGCTGGGCTCAGCGTCGCTGCGGGGTGCTTGAGCCCCCGGCCCAGGCCCTCGGTTTCCACGGTTGCATTTCCAGGCTCCTCCTTGACCCTGAAGCTGGGGCCCTCCTGGCGCTGGTGGCAATGCCAGTCTTCCAAGAAACTTGGGAGCAAAGGGCGCCAGGTGTCCTTTCTGTGGGACCATCTAGGAGACAAGCTGGAGCCGTTTCAGGACCCGGTTCGGAGCGATAGAGCTGCTCCCCCATCCTTGGCGCGTCTCCTGTCTCCCGTCTTTTCCCTTCCGGTCCAAGGCCTGGCCTGTCTGAGGGGTGGTGGTGGGCTCAGCAGGGCAGCCCACCGAGATGTAAACGGGCATCGTGAATTCCCTCCCTCCTCGTGCGGCAGACCCTTGCTGGGCATCTACCGTTACCAGCAAGCTGTGTTACTTGTTAGGGTTACACACAGGTAGAAAGAACCCCAAAACAGGTCTTCTGGGGAGCTGGGAGAGTCCCTGTCGAGTGGATCTTATTGCTGCAGGTGGGCCCAGCTCCTCTGCACTCTGCTGGCTGCTCTAGAATCCTTTCCGGAATAAGGTCTCATGGAGGTGGGTGTCAGTGAGGGACCTTCACCCGTCCTCATGAAATGGGAGGTCAGAGCTCATGGCCCTTAGAACCTCCTTCACGTCTAAGGAATGGTGACGCCACCTGTACTTCAGGTCACTTCCTCTGTCACTGTCCCCACTGATGGTGCCGGGAGAGGACGGTTGCTCCCTTAGTCTATCTTTTCAGCCATCTGTTCATCTGTTTGTCAATCAATCCATCTATCTATCCATCCACCCACCCATCATCCTTTGATCCCTTTCCAAACATCTATCCACCCATTCATCCATCTACTCATCATCTGTCCATCTATCCATCATCCATCCACCTATCCATCATCCATCGATCCATCCACCCAACCACCTGTCCATCCATCCGTCCATTAGTCTACCCATCCATCCGTCCCTTCTCCTTCTTTCTCTCCATCTCTGTCTTACCACTAATCCCAGACTACTGAACTCACCTGTGCCTCCACATGGGTAGGTTCTGGTGCGGGGGTGAGATGGAGAAACCACGTGCCCTGCGTTGTCTACCAACCAGCAGTGCGCTCGGAAAGCGTGATTTAATGTCGGCAGAGAATTGAGCCTGAGGCCTGGCTGCCCCTCAGCCGAGCTGTACAGACCAGACCACCGAGGTCTGGAGCACGGCCTTGCAGGCAGGTCCGGGCACAGCGTTCACAGGGTGACCAGTAAGGTGCCTGCAGCTGCTCCTTGCTGCTCGAGGGTGCCCCAGGAACCGACCCAGCTTGCCTCCTTGCCACGCAGACACCGTGCGTGGCCTTGTGGAGGAACAGCCCTCCCTGTCGTCCTGGTGGCTCCGTACGTGTCCACGTAGGCCGCACAGGCAAAGGCTTAACCACAGCTCACCTGCGTTTGGTCTGGAGTTGGTGATCCTCCGGGAACACGGAAAGGTGCTAGGTGTGCAAGGAGCTGCCTGGAGACACCGCCCCTCGCACCACCTCCCCTGGGAGACTGTCATCTTTCTCCTCACCTCCTGGGTCCCGAGGGTCCCTGTCCTGCTCGGAACACGGCTGCGGACTCCAGACCGCCGCGCGGCAGCCGAGCCTGGGCTCCTTGGAGATGCCACGCCCTGGGTTTCGGTGTCACCCTCTCCGGCGCCTGGGCACCTGGGTGTGTCTTCTGTCACTGCCATGTCAGGAGACAGCCCGAGTCTGCGGGGTCACTGCGCCTGGTCTCCTGTGTGCCTGACGGGAATTCTAGTTCTCCTTCCCTCGCCCCCGTGCCCCTTGCTCTCACCGAGTCAGGGGTCGGCCGGAGTCAGTCCTTCCACCTCCCAGAGCTCTAGGGCCTTGGGAACAGGCCCCCTGTCTTCATGATGACAAATGCTCCCCCTGCTTCTAAACTTCTCACACATCTTCAGTATTCACCCAAATACCAGCCTCATCGGGCTGTGAGGAGCACCTCCATTTGCTTTTCCTTGCCTCCCCCAAACCTCTGGGCAAACGGTGGGGGCAAACTTGTTGGTTTAATTACCTGACTTTCCAATCCCAGACCTCGAGCCCTCATGACCCACTCCAGCTCAGCCGCAGCCCGGCCACTGCCCTCTGGGGGCCAGAGCTCCGTGCTCCTGCAGGCTGTGGTCTGCGCCTTGAGCAGCTCGGACCTGATCCCCACCCCGTCTGCACACCGGCAGGCTCTCACCAGAGCCTCTGCACGGAGGGCCGCGGGCACCAGCGCCGTCTCTGCTCCCGCTCCTCCCGCCACTCTGACACCAGTGAGTGCCCTTTGCTCCTAACATTCTTCAGACTTTACTCTGTGACCACAGACACAGTCCCTGCACTCAGTGAGAGAAGAAAAGATGGAACCTTCCGGAATGTGGCACCGGCAGTAAATCTCAGACACCCAGGGCACTAGGAGGGTGTGTTGGGATCGGGCAACGGGACAGGGTGACACATGTGGGCATGGGCGCTGGGGGCGGCAAGCAGAGGGGCCATGCCCAGTGTCCACGGTGACGCTGGCTGAAGGAGGCGAGGCCGGGAGGGCCCAGCTGTCCCCTTCAGCGTTACTACGGACGGAAGTGCCTGCAGTGTTCAGAGTCGTAAATCATCCTGTGTTTATGAATCCTCAGCTCCTCACGTGAAAAAAATGCAGACAGAGATCAACAGGGCCACAGGGTGGGCACAGACGCCAAAGGTATCCTTCCAGTGTGTCCGCTGGGGCTGGGTCACTCGGGAGACCGTGTGCGGCTGGACTGCTTCGGCCTCTGTCCTGGGGAACGCAGGGCGGACGGACAGACCCCGCCAGGAAGAGAGGCCTGTTCTCGGGCTCAGAGACAAGCTGGAGGCTGGGTTCCGACCCGAGCCTTGAA
Organism: Tadarida brasiliensis; assembly: GCA_030848825.1. NCBI lineage: Eukaryota > Metazoa > Chordata > Mammalia > Chiroptera > Molossidae > Tadarida > Tadarida brasiliensis. Next base: position 1,732,166 of record CM061263.1, on the reverse strand, counting down.
TGCCGAGCTCAGACACTGCCCTTCCTCCTGGTGCCGTGCGTCCCACAGAGCGGAACCCCGTCGGCGGCCTCTGAGAACCCACAGGCGCTGCGTGTGCCAGAGGAGACGGGTTCCCCGATCCTGCTCTGGGTAGCAGGTCTGTCCCCTGTCACATCTGGAAGCCGGCCTCTGCTCACAATGTGATGTCGCTCTGTCACTTTAAATGGCTTTGTTGTGGTTTGGTCCCTCTGTGTGTTTGTCACATGAATCCCACCACAGTCCCCGGAGGCTGCTGGAGGCCTGTCAACACTGAGCAAACAACACGTGGCCCCTGAGGGCTCCCTCCCCCGCCGGGGGCAGGGCTGCAGGTGATGTCCTTCCCAGGAGCACCTGTCACCCGGGCGAGGTGTGTGACACGCCCCAGCCGGGCTCCCAGCCCAATGACACCCAGGCGAGGTGGGAGCCTGTCAGGTCAGCATCCTCTCCGCACCTTGGACAATGGACGGGTTGGCGCCCCCGCCCCTGCTCTGTGCGCCCTGAGTCTGCAGCCCCCCCTGCCCGAGATCGGGGCTGACGGGGCGACAGGCTGCTAGGACGGACGGGGACAAGGAGGGTCACTCACTGTCATGGAGAACACAGGACGAGGGTCCCGGGAGTGACAGCCTCGGACCACCGTGATGTGGCGAGAACAGGCAGATTTCCATCCTGCCTCAGCCTGAGTCCTCCAGGAGTCAGAGCCCGGGGGCCGTGGGCTGCGGTGTTACCAGGGACACGTCCTGAGAAAGTCAGCCAGGGCTTGGACCCTGGTTCTCCCTTTATCGCGTGGCCGTAGACAGGTGCAGTAGGGTTCTGTGACTCTGTTTCCCCAACAGTAATCAATAATAGTAATAATAGTAACAGGAGCTCCCGCAGAAGGCCATCTGGACGCGAGGAGTCCCACCCACGCGGCAGCCGGCGGGCGCCTGGCCCCACACGCCTGCCCGACACATGGTCGATGTGGCTGCTGGCCACGGTTGGGCAGTTCTGACAATTTTTCCTCTTTCTGCATCTACATATGTTACGCTGTCCCTTCCTTCCATCTGTCTTGTCCCTGGTCCCTGCGGCCACGCAGAACATCCGGCTCCCTGTCACATGACGGCCCCCAGAGACCTGCACAACAGACCATCTTCCTCTGAGTCCTCCCTTTCCTGGCGCACTCAGATTCCTTCGTCTGTCTGTCCCGCGGGTGTCCTGTCAGACGCCCAGGTTGTCACGTGGCCGCCAACGAGGCCGGCGCAGGACGCGGTCCTGAGGACGAGAAGTCAGCGCTGGCCTCCCATGTGCCCTGGACACTTTCCTGAGACATCGTCTGCCTCCTCAGAGGTCGTCATTATTGTTCTAGTTTGTTTTCAGCATCAGGTCTTCCAGAGAATAACTTTTTACTCCAGAAGTCAGAAGGCGAGCCCTTCAATGGGACACGGCGCTGGGCTGGGGGAGGGTGTGGGGGGCTGAGGGTCTCGGCGAGAACCCCGTGTGCTCAGGCCTCTCCCACGGCCGGGCTGTGGAGCAAACTCTATTTATCAGATGCCCCCACCAAAGGCTTTCAGGAAAGACGGCATCTGCACACGTCCGGACACGGGCCTATGAAATCTCAAGTTCAGCCCGGCCGGTGTGGCTCAGAGGTGGAGCGTCGACCCTGCACCAGGAGGTCGCCGGTTCGATTCCCAGTCAGGGCACATACCCAGGTTGTGGGCCCGATCCCTAGTGGGGGACATGCAGGAGGCGTCCAGTCAATGTTCTCTCTCATCGATGTTTCTATCTCTCCCTTCCTCTCTCTCTAAAATCAGTAAAGAAAAAAAATTGTTTAATTAAAAAGAAATCTCGAGTTCTCCATGAAGGTCTGCGAGCTCAGATGCCTCACAGCAGCTGCTCTGTGCTTCCGGAGCCTCCCGGTGACACTTTCCCCGTCCCGGGAGCCCTCTGTGCCTTCAGAGGCTCCGAGTGTCCTGCTGTGAGCTGCTGGCCCCGCCCAGGGTCAGGCTTCCCATGGGCGCACTTGGATGGGGTGGGCTCTCCTGCCCTCCAGCACCCTCCAGGACGAAGGGGCCACCTCTGCCTCCATCTCTCAGCCACATCCCGAGTCCCCCTCACTCTCCTGGTTTCGTCCCAGGTGTGGTAGGTACGGGGGCTGCTCCAAACCTCTGCCCATTCCTTCTGCGGGCAGACCTTCCTGGGCTGGGTCTCGCCACCCGGCTGGTCTCGGGTTGACCTCCGTGGACATGTTATTTCTCCACTTTGCATCGAGAGAGTGTCACTGTCCTCCACCTTCTCGCACACTCGCTCACGTAGTGAGGGTTCCGCGTCGTGCCGGGGACTCGCCCCACGCCTGGAACCTTCCCACAGTTGTGTGATCCTCGGAGTTTTTTTTTCACGTTTCAGGTGAGAGTTCTGAGGCTCGGGGAGTTGGCAGACCTGCCTGGAGTCCCACACTGACTTTGTGACAAGATCGCAAGACGAAGCCACCGGCCTGGCTTCCAGCAGGTTCATTCTGGCACCCGAGGGCTCGCAACATTCTCGTCTGGAAACAAAGCATCCTCTTCTCCTGCAGATGTCACCAAACAGGTCCACCCTGTGGGGACACAGCTCCCCAAACAGACGAAGGGGGGCGGAGAACTGCGGGAGAGGCTCCGGCTTCCGGGTCCACCAGCCACGTGCGCGGAGAGGGGTCCGCTGCGCAGCCCGAGCCCTCGGCACCCGGCACTGCGGGGGCAGAGCTGGGAAGGACCCCTGCAGGGGAAGCGTGTGTCGCCCTGGGGCAAAGACAGAGGATCAGGAGAAAAACCAGACTCCATGGCTGGAACAGCGCTCGCAGAGGCTCACGCACAGACTGAATTTATTTATTTTTCTACTTAACACGCACGGAGCCTTGCTGTCTTCCGAGCATTGTGATCAATGCTGTACAAAATTAGCACATGAGCCCCCAGAGTGGTCTGAGGGTGGCGCTCTGCTTGTCCCCACTTCGCAGATGAGAAAGCTGAGGCCTTGGGTGGGTCAGGTGGCAGGCCGGAGTCTCCACTCTCCTCCACAGATGTCGGCTGCAAGGACCTGCCCTGGGGGGTCTGGGGATGCCGCAACCACGGCTGTCTCCTCTGACTTGCCTCTGCCTGAGCCCCCGACTCGGAGCTCTGAGGCCCAGACACCTCTCACCGGCTTCAGCGCCTGCCGTGTGGACAGCCACGGGCCACGGCCGCGGCATAGAGGCAACCTCACACCCACACAGGGAACTCCCGAGCCGCCCCGCCGGTGCTGGGCAGACTGAGTGTCAGCCGAGGAGAGAGGACAGATCACGCTCCAGGCGCGCACACAGACGGAGGGCAGGGAAGGCGGCCCGTGGAATCCAGAGCCCTTCCCGGCTGCGAGGAGGAGGCGCGCCCTCCCTGGGGCCCGAGCGCGGCTGGCAGCGCGGAGACCAGGACCAGGCTGTCACCACGAGGCCTCTGACGAGACCGCTTCTGACAGCCCCGGAGAGCCACAGTCACCCCAGCGCTGCGGCTATTTATAACTGCGTGCTCCTCGTCACCCAGAAACAGGGAACGGAACAAAGGCATTTGGTAAGAGGGTCGGGCAGCCTGGATGCGGAGGCTGCATCCTTCCGGGGACAGCCGTCCACGTGGGCAGCAGGGGCCATGAGGTCTGTCCCCGGACAGAAAGCCAGCTGCCGCCCTCCATCCGGGGCCCCCGGAACACAGTTTCCGGCACCCACCGCTCAGATTTTTCTGAGGCTGCTGAGAAAAATAGGGAGAAAGGCACGAGCTGGCCTTTCTGGTTGACCGGCCGGGCGGGTCCCCACCGGCGACAGTGAACCTGGCTGCCAGTCACCGCGCGGCCGGGGCACCTGGGAGGTGTGGGGCCGTTACAGCCTCGTGCGGGATGCATCGATGTGTTGAGTTGGCCTGAAGCATCTCCGACTGTAATCTCATCTGGTGTATTCCTCTCGGAACTGTCCCGTGCCGCTGGTGGTGACATCCACTCCATCACTCCTCCCCGTGCAGCTGCTCCGCGGCCCATTATCTGTCATCATTTCTGTCCCGCGTGAGCCTTTCGAAGGGAAAAGGGCCCCAGGGGATGCTGAGGGGCCCCTCCCTGTGCTGAGATTACAGAGAGAGAAAGTGAACTGAAACACGGGGGGAGGAGCTGGGAGGGAGCAGCCTGCCCCCCTGTCCTCAGCCTGAGCCCGGGCCTCTGCAACCCCGCCAGGGCCACCGCGGGCCCCAGCACCTCCCTGCCTCCACGCCCTTCCGCTCCTGCTCATTCGCTGACGTCCCTCCTCCAGAATCCTCAGCGGGTTTCCCAAGACCCTCCGAAGGACCCCTCACACCCCAAACTCTAATCTGTGGCCCATGACAATGTCTTCATCTGCCCTCGGGGCTCCCAGGCTCCAGGGATACCGAACTCCCGAATGGCCCAGCTCCCAGGGCAGGCCAGGCTTTCTCAAGACTGGTCCCCACGCCAAGACCGCTGGGTCGCCAAGACAGTGCCCACTGGGTTATGTTCCTGTAGCTGCTCAACCAGCCTCGCCACGGGCACACCTCCGCCTGCCCCCACGGACCAGGCGCACCAGCCCTTCCCTGCCTGGTGGGCCAGTGGGAGGAGGAGGGGGGCAGCCTGATGTCCACTCTCAGCTCCCCATGGAAGGGGGTCATTGCCTCCCTGATAGAAACACGTCCCCCTCGGCCCCGAGATCGCTGGCCGGCAGAGCCGACATCAGGGGCCAGAGGCAAAGTCCGCAGGTGCAGTTCCGGGTGACAGGATGGATGGAGCCTCTCTGACCCACAGACCAGAGGATCTGAGCTGCGGGAGAAGCAGCATCAGTCCTGGGCCCCCTGTTCCGGGTGGGTGGTGTCCCCCCAAAGAGATGTTGCAATCCCGAGCTCCTATAAGTGTGAGCTTATCTTCAGATGGAGTTGAGACCAGGTCCTGAGACCGTCGGGAGGGGAAGTTTGGACAGACACTCGCACTGAGGAGGACGCGGTGGAGAGACCCCGGGAGAAGGCCATGTGGAGACTGGCGTGCGGCGACGACAAGCAAAGGGTGTCTGAGCCACCAGGAGCTGGAGAGGCGAGGAAGGGTCCTTCCCACAGGTGTCAGAGGGACCGTGGTCCTGCAGACGCCCTGAGTGTGGATGCCCACTCTGGGCCCTGCGTGAGTGGGTTTCAGATGTTCTGCGGCAGCCAGGACGTGGCTGCTGACGGGTGCTGCGGACGCCACGCGGAGGACGGGGCGTGTGCCAGCCCACAGTCCCGGGAGGTTCTCACACCAGCACTGTGAGCTAGGCACGCCCACCTGTGTCCACATGAGTGCTAGTCCGGGGGATAAGCCACCCCTCCTTCCAGGCTGGAAGCGGTCCAGCCCAGCCCCTTACCATCGTGCGAGTGGCTGGTGCCCAGGGAACGGTGCCCGGGAGCGTCCCTAGAAGGACAGGGCGCAGCGGGAGAATCGGAGAAGGGGAAGGTGGTGTGATGGTGGGAGTGGATTTCAGGGCTGGGGGAGGCCACGCACAGTGAATGTGGGTGACCCTGGGGGTGAAACAGACAGGACGTGGATTGTCCCCCAGCCCCCGGGAGGAACCCAGCCCCGCCCACACTCGGAGTCTCCCCTTTGGGCCTCAGAACTGTCACGAGAACATATCTGATTTGTTCTGACGTCTGCTGCAGCAGCGGTGAGGCCCTCAGCTGAGTTCCAGTCCCCGCCAGGCCTGCGGACGGCCAGCACTTGTCTGACGCAGGGCGGAAGAGGGCACCATGGTTCTGCCACCTCGAGGGTCTGTGCCCTGACCCACGCCTCGGCCCCCAAACCCAGGCACCGTCCAGCTTCAGGCCCTCCTGGTTCGAACGGCAGAGCCGACACTGGGCAGCCGGGACCTGTGTCCTGTGTCCTTTCCAGTCCGAGTCACTGCCCTGAGCAGGAGCACGGTGTCGGGTGCTCCTGGAACCCTGAACTGGATGCATCTGACCACCTCACTTTGCAGTGCCAGCGCCCGGTGAGTCAGGGTGCACCTGGGTCGCCAGGGGCCGCCCACGCACCCCGTGTTTACTGTGAGGGCAGAGAAGGGGGGAGCCGGGCACGGTCTGCGCGGCTCTTTGAAGCGTGTCTGGTCAGAGCCCCTCTGCACCGGCAGGCCCGCGTTTCATCTCTGGGACGCCACGTCTCGCTGGTGTCACCAGAAGTTCAATGCACCTGTCAAGTGAAATCTGTTTGTTTCCAAATCAGTTTACATCATGTTCGGGTCACGTGACAAGCTCCGTAATTAAATCTCCAGGACTCCTGCCAGGCCAGGCGCCCCTTGGGCACGCCCCGCAGATGCGACTTCACACCCGGAGCTGCCGGCGGCTTACTGCCCGCAGCCCTGCAGATGAACAGGGGATGTTGACAGAGGGGGTCATCTGATGCTCTAATTGGCCCGTTTAGGCTAAACGGGAGAGAGGATGGATAATGCGGGAGGATTTGTTCCATCCATTTCTTTGGCAAATATTAACTGAACACCTAAGTGGTCCCCGGCCTGCCGCGGGCTCTGGGGCCTGCAGGTATCAGGTGAGATTTTCACAGGAGCAAGGTGGCTAATGCAAAAGGCAGCTTTCTTTTTAAAAGCTGTATTGTATTTGTTACCTTTAGAGAGAAAAAAGGGAGAGAGAAACATCAACTGTTGTTCCACTTACTTATGCATTTGTGGGTTCATTCTTGTATGTGCCCCGACCTGGGATCGACCCCCAACCTTGGTGTGTCAGGGCGGTGCTCCAACCCACAGAGCTACCCGGCCAGTCAAAATGCAGCTTTCTTCATCGTTACTCAAGTTAGCTTCACTCCGCACACACACTGAAACGGAATCGTAACCTTGGCAGAGTCCGGCGCTCTCCATCACGTCCGGATGGCTCTCTGATACCAGAGGAAGCAGATCCCGGTGGGGCTGCGCCCACTTCCTCCTCCTGCTCCTCCCTCTGCTGCTCCTCCTCCTGCTCTTCCCCCTGCTGTTCCTCCCCCTCCTCCTCCCCCTCCTCCTCCTCCCCCTCCTCCTGCTCCTCCTTCTGCTGCTCCTCCTCCTGCTCCTCTTCCTCCTCCTCCTGCTCCTCCTCCTCCTCCTGCTCCTCCTCCTCCTCCTGCTCCTCCTCCTCCTCCTCCTCCAACTCCTCCTGCTCCTCCTCCTCCCCCTCCTCCTGCTCCTCCCCCTGCTGCTCCTCCTCCTGCTCCTCCCCCTGCTGCTCCTCCTCCTCCCCCTCCTCCTGCTCCTCCCCCTGCTGCTCCTCCTCCTCCTCCTCCTCCTGCTCCCGCTCCCCCTCCCCCTCCCCCTGCTCCTCCTCCCCCTCCCCCTGCTCCTCCTCCCCCTGCTCCTCCTCCTCCTGCTCCCCCTGCTCCTCCTCCCCCTCCCCCTGCTCCTCCTCCCCCTGCTCCTCCTCCTCCTCCTCCTCCTGCTCCTCCTCCTCCTCCTCCTCCTCCTCCTCCTGCTCCCGCTCCCCCTCCCCCTCCCCCTGCTCCTCCTCCCCCTCCCCCTGCTCCTCCTCCCCCTGCTCCTCCTCCTCCTGCTCCTCCTCCTCCTGCTCCTCCTCCTCCCCCTCCTCCTCCTGTTCCTTCCCCTTCTCCCCCTCCTCCCCCTCCTCCTCCTGCTCCTTCTTGGTGACACCTCAGTTCAGGGGTGAGAAGGGGCTCATGGTGTTGCCATTTAGGGCAGAGGGGTATCAGCTCTCTCGTCCTTTGCTGCTGGCGTTCAGTGAGTAGGAAGTCAACTCGCCAATGTCTGGAAAACAGTGTCTCGCCCTCTGCTTTAGTGACTGGTGACAAGGCCCTCCGTGGCCCACAGCTTGTGCAGCTCAGATGTGTCTGCCAAGAGCTCCTCTCCGTGACCAGGAGCCGCCTCCTTTCATCCCAAGTTGATCACAGGACAATGTCTAGAGTTTCTCCATTCCAGTCCCCGTCCACCGGAGACCAGGCCTCTCTGCCTGAACCCTCCCGTCGTCATCTGCCGGGGAGCAGTCCCCGTACCTGTCGCACGGTTCCCCTTGGCAAGGCCTGGCTCCTATGCAGGCTGACCGAGAACACGAGGGACAGTCCTGTCTCCACATTTCCCAGGGGTTCCTGCAAGTGTCCCGCCTCTGCTCCTGGGAGACTTTTCTCAGGGACCCACAGCATGACGGGTCTCCTGCTCGACGATCCACCTGGAGAGTGGCCTCGCTCTAAAAACTGTTCCCAGCCCGGCCGCTGTGGCTCAGTGGGTGAGCGTCGACCCTGCACCAAGAGGTCGCCGGTTCGATTCCCGGTCAGGGCACATGCCCAGGCTGTGGGCTGATCCCCAGTGGGGGGCATTCAGGAGGCCAGTGGATGTTCTCTCTCGTCCATGTTTCTATCTCTCTCTCCCTCTCCCTTCCTCTCTCCCTAAAATCAATAACGAAAAACATTTTTTTTTTAAGAATAAAAATCCTCTGCAAATATTTCAGGATGAGACTGAGACCGCGTCCTCCAGAGCATCGGGAACACCGCGGCTCGCTGGGAACCGTGGCAATCAGGGCAGGCTGAGCCGTACCGGCAGCCGGGCCCCCGGGGTCAGTGACTTGGAGATTTAAATTCTACCGGTCCCGGGTCTGTGTTCAGATCCACAGGAAGCTTCCTCAGCCGTCCAGGCTGTCCCGGCAACAGCAGGAGCCAGAGGGGGAGGGGCGGCTCGTGGGGGACGGTGTTCTGCCAGAACTGAGAGGCGACAGAAGCCTTCCATCACTGCCGCCCCCTGACGCCACCACGCCAGCCCCATGGAACTGGAAACTTGAGGCTGCTGTGAGCGCAGGGGGAGCCAGTGGGTGGTGAACCCCCTGCCAGGGTTTGACCTCACCCAATGTGCAGTTTCGCCGTCATCACGTACGGAGCACCCCCCACCCACAGGAGCACCCGACATCCCGTGTAGCGACTGTCCAGCGCCAGCCGCAGATGCCGGAGAGTGCCCAGGCCCTGACACGCCCCTCCAGCTTCTGGGACCTAGAAAGTGAAAACAAGAGACACTTGCCACCCTTCCCCCAGCACACACATGCCCAACACACGGGCCGAAGTGGAATAGATGCTGTTTCAAAGTCTCAGGAAAAACAGGACCATTATCTCATTTCCAGTTAACGCGTCCACTGGGGCCCAGAATAGAAATTCGACCCCCTCCAAGGGGTCCGTCGGGGACCCAGGCAGACAGTGAGGGACCTTTGCCCTGCGGGGCTTTAAGGTGCCCTGCAATGACTGGGCAGGTGAAGAGGGGGAAGGGCACAGGTGTGTGTCATGAGTCAGCCAGGCTGCGGCCCGTGTCACTTTCACTCGCCGTCCACCGCGTGGGACCCGGTCACAGGGCCACGTCTGACCGTAGGGAAGCCGAGAGCAGCCTGGCCACAGCCCAGGAAGGAGCACAGGAGGACTCTCCTGACCGATCCTCGGCTTGTCCCACAGGAAGGCGGTGATGGAAACGACTAGAAGTCATTTCACACGTATGACGTGCACATACGGCCGAGGAGACACGCCGGAGCGCGGGTCAGAGGCTCAGGGCTTCCTTTGAACTTTGGGAAGGAGGGGAGAAACCCAGCGTGAAGACCACGGGTGACGACAGGCACAGAGAAGGGCCGGGATGGGCCCGGGTGGATGGAGGAGACCGGATGGAGGGGGAGGAAGAGTGTGGGTTCCCTGGGCTCCATGTCCATTGAGCATCCTGGGGAATTTGGCGCGTTCCTGTCCGCTCAGGCAGTGGTCGTGGAAGTGGGGCCGAGCCATGGGCGCGATGACAGGGTGAGGGAGCTGTCGTCCGGCGCTCGGGCCGCTCCAGTCTGGCTCCGCGGGGCGCTCAGGCGGGTGGTCCCCGCCCCACACACCTGATCCTTGTTTCCTGAGCCCTGCTGCTGCCTCCCTAAAGAGGATCTTAGAATCAGAAGCAGTATCAGAAATGAAGCTGTCGAAACACGATGCTGAGGAACAGAAGCGGGGTGTATGAACTAGACCCCTAGTCAGCTGTGAGCTGTAGCAGGGGGAACGGGGACGTCTGGGGAGGACGGGCCGTTCCGCTCACTGGGCCGTCACCCTCCGCAGCTGCGTCTGTGTGCGCAGGCCCGCCCAGGACCCAGGCCAGCCGACCTCGGGACCCGCCCGGGCCCTGAAGTTGTCCAGAGTTTCCCAGCATCACAGCCCCACAGAGTGGCCCCCAGTGTCATCTCACAGATCTCGCCTGCTCCCCGAGTGCTGGGGGTTGGGGGACCCTGGCAAAAGACAGATAAAGGGCATGGCTCCCGATATTGCCCGGCGGAATCAGGTGCTTCTGTAACCCCTCGAAAGTCCTGCCACAGCCCAGAGACGCCGGGATCGTCCCGGCTAGCTTCAGAAACAACTGAAAAGTGGAATAAACCCATGCAGAAGAGCGAGTGTGCGACAACAGGAAGAGAAAACAGTAGAAAATAAACAAAAACCTCCTAGAAATTAAAGCTCTCGCCGAAGAGGGGCATCGGGGGCTGCCTGCAGCAGGTGGTGGTTATGTCGTATCAACCAAAACCAAGGAATGCAGTATGTATGGCATTTTTGAAGAATAAAGCAAAAAGAATAGGCAAACATGTAAGAAGGTCACTTTCTTGAGGCACTGGGACACTGGGATATGCAGATGAACCGGGGGGACGACTAGGAGAAGTACAAGCTCTGACGCGGACATGACCCCCCGGGATGTCCTGGGGGTCTGGAAGGCGGGTGGGGTTCAGGCTCACATGTCCTCCCAGCAACACGAAGACAGTAGGACAATGTCGGCCAAGTCCTGAAGGAAAGAAGGTCAAGTCCTCCTGATGTAGAGCTGAGAGATGGACCTTCCCTGTGCAAAAGTCCGGAAGCAGCAGCACCCAAAGCCCTGCCTGGGAAACACCCGTCTCACAAAGAGATGAAGCGCGATCCGTACAAGTGGAGAAGCCGGGACAAAGGGCAGAGAAGACGCTCAGAACTCAACAGTAGCGGCTGGAGTGACCGTGGGAGCCGGGGGGGCCTCTGCGGGGCCTCGGCTGTCACACCACACAGTGACATGAGCTAACAGCGGAGAGCCGGTAACTGTGCTGACTCTTCGTTCTGATGGGAGAGAGTCAGCTATGCTAGATACATCTCCAACACCACTTAAAACACACGAGGAGTCTCGTTCACCAATGCCGCCCGAGGCGTCAGTGGGGAAAGAATGGCCTTTTCAGCAGATGGCGCTGGGGACACCGGGATCCCACGGGGGAATGAACGAGGCCGGACCCTGCATGCACACCACACACACAGTCATGGGAGATGGAGCATCGATCTAAGTATAAGGGCTGAACTGGACGATTATTAGAAGAAAACTTAGCAAACCGTGACGTCTGCTTAGACAGTGGTGTCTTGGATCTGACCTCCAAAACACAGGCACGAAACCAAAAAATAGGTAAATTGAACTTTATGAACATTAAAAACTTAGGTGCTTCAAGTGGTACCATCAAGACAGTGAAATGTCCTCAGAAGGGGAGGGAGCATTTGCAAATCGCATACCTGATCAGAGATGCCTCTCCAGGGCCGGTACAGAACTCGTACACTGAGAAGGTAAACCGTCCCCCTTTGAAAAGGTCCAATGGCTTTTAGACCTTTCTGGAAAGGAGATGACACCAAGAGCTACGAGCACACGACAAGATGACCAATGTCATTAGATGTTAGGGAAATGCAAATCAGAGCCCCGACGGGACAGCCCCTGATCCCCACGGGGATGGCTACCGGGACCAGGGCAGACAGACAGGTGTGGGGAGGGTGCACAAGGACCCTCCTACACACGGCAGGGACAGGTGTGGGGAGGGTGCACAGGGACCCGCCTACACACAGCAGGGACAGGTGTGGGGAGGGTGCACAAGGACCCGCCTACACACGGCAGGGGTGCGGCACGGGGTGGACAGTTTGGCTGTTCCCCAAAATGTTAAACAGAACTTCCAAATGACCCAGCAACCCCCCTCCAATACATATGCCCACACAAAAACCTGTACACATGTCCACCCCAGAATTACGCATAATGACCAGAAAGTGGAAACCGCCCAAGCGTCCGTCAGCAGATGAGGAGGTAAGCAAAACGCGGTGTATCCATGCCGTGGAATATTACTTGGTCATGAAAAGGAATGAAGGGCTGAGAAAGGCTACCACATGGTGAACGCTGAAAGCAGGCTAGTGAAGAGGCCAGCCAGCACCCCCACGGTGTGCACGTCCCGGACACGAGGCATGCAGACAGGCCGGCGCGGTGGGAGTGCCCGGGGTCAGAGCTGGGGCTGCGGGAAGAGGAAGGAGCTCAGAGACGCAACCTCAGGACTTCTCACGGAGCCAGGAGGCTGTTCTAAATGAGACGGTGGCCACGCTTGCATTGCTCTGTGAGTATACGAAACCACTGGGTCGGACACTCTAGGTGAGTGATTTTTATGGTATCGCCATTATATCTCAATAAAGCCGTCATAAAACAATAGCGCCAACAGCCTGGTGCATTTGGTAATTCCGCTGTACTACACTGTGTGCACGGTTTTGGAACGAATAACTCTTGTGAATACATCTCTATTTGACATTCCTTAATTCCATGCACTCCCCTTCCATTAATTCACATCCGGCCTGGACACTGTGGAATATTTGAAGCAGTCCACACGTGTGACTGTGTATCCCCTCACCTCCCACACGTATGAAGGTTACGGCATTATCACAACCCCATTTCCCAGAGGAGGAGACTGAGGCAGGGGAGGCGGAGTTGCCCGGCGGCTGACGGGTCCTGCGTGGCGGCCAGGCTCCTGGCAGGGGCTGAACCCTGCCCCTTGGGGTTTCAGGTAAAACCGTGTCGAAGTTTCCACTGAACACTGCACGGACGGAGCGCGTTTGCCCTTGGCGAGCCAATTTACCTGGTTCCCACATTTATTTGCCCGTCTGTCATATGGCCTGCAATCTGTACGCATCTGTGGAGACAGGGCGAGGACACCCTCTCCAAAGCTTACCCGTGGCCACTGCTGGCCTGACAGGGTGGAGGCTGACCTCTCTCCTCGCTCAGCTCTGGGTCACTGGACTCGCTTCTCATACGCTTGTGTCTCTTTTTCAAAAAATAAAAATCATTGTTCTTTTAAGATGGAGAGACCAATGGCAAGATGGACAGATACATAAATAGATAACTGGATGGATGAATACTAGGTATAGAAGAGAGATACATACATACATGATAGATGAGATAGATAGATAATAGATAGATGATAGATAGTAGATACATAGATGATACATACATACAGACATACATACACACATACATACATCCATGATAGATGACATAGATAAATAGATGATAGAGAGAGAGATAAATAGATAATAAGCAGATAATAGGTAGACAGATAAACAGATAATAGATAGATAGACAAATAGATAGATAAATAGATAGATGATAGATAATAGATACATAATACATACATAATAGATTACAGAGACAGACAGATAATAGATAGGCAGATAGATGATAGATAGATAGATAGACAGATGATAGATAACATACATGATAGAGACAGAGACAGACAGATAGACAGATGATAGATAATACATACATAACACGTACACGATAGGGACAGACAGACAGAACCCACGAGAAGCAGGTGCTCACAGCTCCCCTAAGTGACAGCCCATCGGGTCTGCCCGTCGGGGCTCGGGGACCATTGCCGTGCAGAGCGCACAGGAACCGGGCGGCCGGAGCCCTGGGGTCAGTTCGGCGTCCACACCTCCTGCTGTGTAAGGAGAAGACCCTGGCCTGCAGGGGCGTCTGCTCTCTGACCCTGAGCCGTGTGGGCGGGGCATGAGGCTCCCGTCAATCACAGGAGTCCCTCCTGCTCCCAGAGAAGCGGGCCCATCACCCTCGTACGTGACAACCAGTCTGAACTCTCAATCTTCGCGTTCCGCTCCAGCTTTGTTTTCAGATGACTCCTTAATTAGCACTTCATTTCTGAACCACCCCGAGCACTGCAAGTACACAGTTCCGCGGATGACTCCGCGTTCCCTCATTTCCCAGTCATCTCTCTTGACGGGGATGAAATTGTTTCTCTCCACAGCAGTGCGGTCTAGCCCGTGTGCATTGCTGTATGCATTCACCGCCCCCCCACGAGCCCAGCCCCCCCGGGATCCTTCACTTACTTATTGACTCATCCGTCTGTTTATTCACTTACCCTTCCTTCCGAGTACGCTGTGGGCCAGTCCTGATGCTGGAGGCGGGGGCCCCGAAGCACCCCATCAGAGGCAACTCCTGGCTGTGAAAAGGTGCATAGGATGTGGGGGTTGGGGTCCGAGCAACAGGAAACTAACCCAGGGTCTTCAGTGCACGCCCCCTCCGCGCGGGGAGGTCTGTGTGCCGGTGGAGACCCTGGCAAGGGGCTTCCACGAATCTCATTGTCAGTTGGTGGAGGCAAAGTCAGCAAGCACGAAAAGAAGATAAAACTTACATTCATTCATTGATTCATTCATTCATTCATCCATCCATTGGCTGGTGAACACAGCCGGCCAGGTGTTAGGAAGACAGGTAGCTGAGCGCGTTCCCCGCTCTCTGGGAGCCCAGGGGCCACCTGGGAGGCAGACCCGAGAACCATCAGTCATGAATAGGAGACGAAGGAGGAACCACTTCCGTCCAGCGGGCCAGGGAAGGCCTGGGTAATCCCCAACAGACAACTAGGAGTTGAATGAGTAACCAGGGGAGGGAGATTTCAGGGCACAGGGAAGGATGTGGAAGGATGGGGGTCTGGAATTATAGGTCAGCCTGAGGACGGTCACAGCTGCACACACCACAGGACGACTGGCACGACGGGGGGCCTCGAGGCGGAGGAAGGAGCCAGGCTGCCACCTCCGGGTTCTGCACTGATGGGGACGATGCATCCCAGGGCGGCTGGTGTAGGACCTCACAGGGGGACCCCGGGGGGGGGGGTCAGACCTCCCTGTCCTTGCAGGGGACCAAGCAGGGCACAGAGACCAGCAGGAAGCATTGGCAATCCTCCCGGTGACAAGGACAGCAAAAGCAATGGCCTTGGGAATGGGGGAGGAAAGGACAGAGTGAAGGGAAAGGAAGTAGAATGGGCAGGGTGCTGGACAAGGCAGGTGAGTGAGAAGGAAGACCCAGTGGGGTTCCCAGAACTCCATCTGTGAGCACAGGTGTGCAGGGACCCCACAGGAATCCGGCGTCCCGGGAAGTGGGGGGCATTGGAATATCATGAATGAGGTTCCAGAGTCCTCAGCGCGGGTCCAAGGGCAGCAAGAGCCGTTGTCGATAAACCGCGGAAAGAGCGACTCCTCGGGAAAACTCAGAGCTCAAGGGCCCACGGCCTGCCTGGCAGGACAGCCTCGCCCCGTGTCTCCGAGACTTCATTCAGACAGTGTCGCAGATCACCGAGCAGGGAGCTGCCTTTCTGACCTCATCCCCCACAGCAAGAGGGGCCCGGGCCTTCATTTCTGACAAGACCGTGTTTATGAGGCATTGCCCTGGATTTTGGACTGTTTTTTGTTGTTGTTGTTTTTTTAAAGTCTTTTCTCACTAAAAAGAAAGAAGGCGACCGCAACCCTGAAATCACCATCTTGGCCCCGATCATTTTATTGTTAAAAAAAAAATCAAATGAGACAACACAGGAAGCCCACACCCGGAACACGCAGGGGATCAGCCCTCACCCCACCTGGGTCTGTGGGGACATTGCACAGAAAGCGTGTCTGTTGCTGGGTGACCTGGGCCTCTGCAGACGCCCCTCGGAAACAGCGTGTCCCCGAGAGCCCCGCCCCCCGCTCCCACACTCCCCACCCCTCCCGCCCCCTGGCGCCCCTGCCCACATTTCATCCCCAAAGCGGAACTGTGAGGGCAGAAATAACCGCACTGGCGAGAAAGCACCGTGTCCCGCCATAAAGCCCAATAAACACGAGATTAAATTGAAAGTTGAGCTTGGTTTGGTCTTCAGGGTGAATTTATGGGCCGGCCTCGCTGGCCCTCGCTGGCACCTGGCTGTAACAGGTGCCTCCACCCAGGGGTGCTGTTCACGTCTGACTTCTCCTGCCCTGACGCCAGCACCTCGGCTCGTCACAGGGCTGCCACCTTCTGCCAGCGCCACACCTGTCACTGAGCCGGGACCCTCCCGCCTCGCTGTCCAGGTTCAGCCTCCTCCTAGGTTAAGCAACTACAAGGAAAACACGGTCACGATGTTCAAAGTGCTCTCGCTATGGTTCTTCCAGGACTCGGAGCCAGCCTCGCCGGCTGCCTGGGACTGAGGTGCTCTGATCACCCCCCGCCAAGGTCACAGGTGCTGGCCCCCTTCTGAGTCTCAGTCCACCGACTGCCATCCTGGACCGTCTGGTCCGGGGTCTGGGAATGCTTCAGCAGGTACTTTGTAGATTACTGATGTGTTTCTACACCCCAAGTCTGCGTGGGGGTGAGGAGTATGCTCTCGAGACAGGGTCCCCGTAAATAACAGTGGTGACAACAGCAGCAGCCCTCAGCCGGCGTCACCCCCCGGAGCCCGTGGGTGCCCTGCCCATGACCCTCCCGAGAACCCGGGTGGCGTGGGCGGGCCGTCATGGGTGAAGGACTCGCTGGGCTGCCAGGGTAGAAGGCGTTGGTGCTGAGGGGTTGGACCCGCAGCTCTCATTGCACACCAGGCTCTTCCTTTTTCAACCTCAAACTGCTGTGTAGCATGCACGCAAAACCACGGCATGAGGACCCCGCTAAAGCGTGTCACAAACAGAACCCACCCGGTGAACAGCATCCTGATACACGCAATCCTGCCCGCATCTGAGAAGCAGCCCTTTGACCCATCCAGGCCCCGCCCACCAGGACCCGCCCTCCATCCCCAGTAGGCCAGGTTTCCCCTCCCCCCAGGCCCCACCCACCAGACCCACCACCAGGCCCTGCCCACCAGGCCCCGCCCACCAGACCCACCACCAGGCCCTGCCTACCAGGCCCTGCCCACCAGGCCCCACCCACCAGGCCCCGCCCACCAGGCCCCGCCCACCAGACCCAACACCAGGCCCTGCCCACCAGGCCCCACCCACCAGACCCACCACCAGGCCCCGCCCACCAGGCCCTGCCCACCAGGCCCCACCCACCAGACCCACCACCAGGCCTCGCCCACCAGGCCCCGCCCACCAGACCCAACACCAGGCCCTGCCCACCAGGCCCCACCCACCAGACCCAACACCAGGCCCCGCCCACCAGGCCCCGCCCGCCAGGCCCCACCCACCAGACCCAACACCAGGCCCCGCCCACCAGGCCCCGCCCGCCAGGCCCCACCCACCAGACCCACCACCAGGCCCCGCCCACCAGGCCCCGCCCACCAGGCTCCTGTCCTGACCTCTGACCCGCAGGTCTCCCGCGTGGGCCTCACTCGGGTGGGAGGATGCGGTGTCTCTCTGCGTCTGGCTGACTGCTGGGAGCTGCCCCGCAAACGCGCGTGCGGGTGCCTCTGTCACGTGACCGCGGTTGCGGAACTCTCACGTCCTGCTGCCTCCGCCGTGGGACTGTGGGCACGAGCCTGGCCGTGGGCCGAGGACAAAACTGCCCGTGATTTCCAGGATTCCCGCTGTGCAGCGCGTTGCTGAGCTCAGGCAAGCACCCGTGTCCGGGGGGCCTGGAGTGCGTGTCCGGAGGGTCCGCAGAGGACTGAGCCCTGGTCGCTGAGACTGCACACCCGCAGCGGTGCGCGCTGCCCCCGCTCCCCCCGCGGCTTTCCCACAGCGACGGGGCTCGCTCTGCACACGTGTGGCCCAGCGCCACCTCCGCCCAGGCCCCGACCTTCCCCCGGAGCTCGCCTCTGCATCTCTGGGTACAGGCAGGAAACAGGGGCCAGGACCCCCAGGCAGTCCTCAGGGCTGGTGTGAGCTCCCCCAGCCCCGCCCTCTCTGTGGGAATCGAACATTTAAATCCGGTTATAGGTCCTGAGCTGAGGCACTGAAGTAGAGAGAGCTAATGCCCCCCATTCCGACACCTCCCACGTGGACAGTGCAGGAAGTCCCTGGGACCGAGCCCCAGCACCCAGAGGCCCCAAACAGTGCACGCTGATTATTTCCACGGGTTGGAGTCAGCGGATCCCCGTGGCTCCTCTGGGGTGGCCCCTGCAGGGTGGCTCCCCTGGGTGGCTCTGCTCCACGTGTCTCTCCTCATGGTCGCAGCCCAGACTCCTTCTCCTGGCAGAGGCGAGGGGCAGAAGCAGGTAGGGCCCACGGAAGACACATCCCTCAAGATCTGGGGGTCACATCTGCGAAAATCCCTTTGGCCAAAGCAACGGATATGCTAAGGCGGGGCTGGGGTTGGTCTGCCCACTGGGAGCTGTGCAAAGTGAACGGAGATGACAAGGCACAGGGCCGGCTGGCAGAGTCGGGGCCACTTTCTCCAGATGCCACAACCCTCCACTAGGGGGCGTCAACAAAACACCTGCCCCTGTTTCGGGCTGAGAGTGACAAGACAGGAGACAGGGACAGCTGGGGAGTGGTGTGGAACTGGGTGGGAGAGCGATGCCGAGGGCAGAGGCGCTGGGGGTCCCCGTGGGAAGAGCACACCTGCACAGGGCTCCGGTCCCTGCAGGAGCCCCTGGTGACCCGGGCACCGCAGCACCCCCTGCGGAAAATCACACACCTGCCTGAATTTGCATTTCCACGGTGCTTTCATCCACAGACTTCAAAGTCCCGGGCTCACATCGCTCCCGCGGAGTCCGGATGGAAAATGTCACATCACAGTTTTCTCTCCCATCTAATTACGGGGCTGAAGGTAAAGGTTGCCAACCCCCCCGCCCCGCGGCTCCCGGGGGCGCACCGTCTCCTGCTCATTCAAAGTCAAGCGGCGATTTCAACAACGTGTCAGAGCAGCAGGGGCTGCACCTCGCTGTCAGCTCATTAGGACTTCAGAGAGTGACTCGGGGACACGGCTCATTTTCCACAACGATTTGGAGAGGGAAGCAGGGTCGCCACCGTGCCGGGCTGAGTCGTCAGTCCTGGGATCTGGTAGCTAAGCAGGCTTCTGCCCACCCCAGGGGCGGGGCGGGTCCTCCCACATGTCACCCACGTGCTCACCCATAGGGAGACCTGGGAAAGTGACATGGCACTTGGTGAGTTCCTGTCACCCGTTTCTGTGGACACAGTGGCCCTGGTTTATTTTTATTTTTAATCCTCCCCCGAGGACATTTTTTTGCATTTATCTTCAGATAGAGTGGGAGGGAGAGAGGGGTGAAGAGAGAGAGAGAAACATCGACGTGAGAGACACATCGACTGGCTGCCACTCACACAGCCTCGGTTACACAACCCCAACCGGGCGGGGGACAAACCACAACCGAGGTACGTGCCCTTAGCGGGAACCGAACCCTGGGCTCTCTGGTCCGCGGGCTGACGCTCTAACTGCTGAGCCAAACCGGCCGGGGCCCAGTGGCCCTGGTTTGAAAGCAAATACCCTTCAGGTCTGGCTTGATCAATCCCCTTGCACAGACGGCTCAGCAGCGGTCTGAGACGTTGAGTGGCTGGGAGAAGGAGCACGCAGCCGCCCCTGCTCGGGCTCTGAGTGCACGTCTGTGAGAGGTGGCTGTGCTGGCCTCTCCGTCAGGAGGGCGAGAGAGGGACGAGCCCTTTGTCCTTACGAGGGACTCTGACCGCCTGCCGGGACCCCGGGTTGGTGAACACATTACCGCAGAGCTGGGTCGGGCTCAGAGACCTTGAGAAACAAAGTGGCAGCCAGCACGCCCATGGCAGACGCAGCGAAGGAGCCGGGCACCAACACGGCGAGGGGCGCGGGTCCAGGGGAGGGGGTCCCACATCCTGCACCTTGGAACGACGGAAGGGATGCTGCCTCCCTTCCCACTCTACCAAGCCTAAAAGTGATAAAGAATAAAATAAAATAAGGACAAGCACTACCATTTTTGAAATAGAATGTACCATTTTAAGCCAGAAGTGAAAAAGAGGAAAACAGAGACAATTCAATAAAACCGACAGAAGGAAAAAGCTGAAGAGACCGACCAGGGGCCAGGGCAGGCGGCCGGCACGGCGTGCAGAGATGTGGCCCACCCCAGCGGCTCGGTGACCTCAACTCATGCTCAGGGAGCCACCTCATGCGTTAACGGAGAGTCCTGCGCCAGACGCCACACCCCAGACCCGCCTCCGCTGGGTGCGGTGCCCGGAAGACCCCCGGACTCCAAGTGGTTAACAGAGGAGACAGAAGTACGGAGCAGAGCCCAGAAGGAGCTGGAATGAGTACAGTGAGGGCGTAGACAGCAGGCCTTAGGGCAAAAACGTCACCGTGACTCCAGAGGGGACCTTGCCTGACTGAGGGACGAAGCCGCCGGGAGGGGCAGACGCTGGATCTGAGGGCCGGCTGTGCGCGTCAGGGGGACGAAGCCCGTGGGCACGGAGCTGTGGATTCTGGCCACGTGCACCGCGGCGGGTCCTCATGCACCACTGACGAGTGATCGGCCCACTAGGGGAATCCACGGGGACACACAGTGCCAGCCCCCTGCTTTGTGAAGGGAGTTTTATTGGGTCAGTCACTCACTTCCGTGCTGGTGCCTGTGACGGCTTTCGAGTCACACGGAAGGGGTGGAGTCGCGGTGACCGAGGCTGAGGCCCAAAGCTGAAAATGCCACCGTGGGCCCTGTCCTGGCCGAACCCTGAGCCGGGAGACGGAGGGAGTGAGGGTCCGATGGGAGAGTTGGATGGAGCGGGCGCCCCTCGCCACACGGAACACCGTCATCTCCCCCAGGACGCACGGACAGTCGCCAGACTCGACCACGCTCCAAGTCACAAGGAAGTCTCCAAACCACCAGGAAATCAATATCACCCACATCATGGTCTCTGACTGCAGCTCGATAAAAACGCGTTTCTAAGTGACTGCGGACGGAGGAGGTGTGGGGGGCACTCGAGACGGAGAGGTAATGGAACTGCTACTCATCAGGGCCGCGCCGCCGAGAAGGCAGCACTTGAGAGAAAATTTATCCCTTGGAGGGACGCTGCTTGACAAGGGAAAATGTTAAAATTAATGACTGAAACGTCTTACTCAAAATATTAGAAAAAGAACAAGATAAATCCGAAGAAGGTGGACGAGGAAGAGAATTTCCGTAAACAGGAGCTGTGAGTGGAGCGTGGGTCCCGGGCCAGGAGACGGACCCCTGCCGCGAGGGTGCGCAGGGCCCAGAAGGCTGGCGTCCGCGGGTGGGAGGGAGCCTTTCAGACCGGGGTGCCGCCCCGGGGAGGGCGCTTTGGGGCACGCAGGCCTTTTGTATCGGAGGAGGGCGTTTGTCCTTCACATCAGTCGGGGCCCAGCTCAGAGCAGCAGCTGGATCCCGCACATCCTGAAGCCCTCCCTGCTGCCGAAGGTGCGTTTGTCTCCCCGAAAGGACACGGTGACATCCCAACCCCACGTTCTGCTTTAGAAACAGGATCTTGACTGAGTCAAGCAAAGTAAAGCAAGGCCGTCAGGGGGCCCTCGTCCCATAGAAGGGGGCGTGCGGACACCGGCGTGCACGGGGGAGGCGGCCACTGCAGGACGAGGGGCAGGGGTGGAGTGGGGCTTCGGTGAGACGAGGGTCTCCCGAGATCGCGGCAGCCCCGGGGCTGGGAGGGGCGAGTGGGACCCATCCCTGCAGGTTTCAGAGGGACTGGTCCTGCCACCCCCTGACCTTGGACTTCCAGCCCCCAGACGGGGAGACACTTTGTGGTCCTAAGCCCCCGTCACGGCGCTTTGTCTCGGCGTCCCTAGCAACAGACCCGCTGACTCCCAGGTGTGGCTCCGGGCCGGGAGGCCGAGCGGGGTCCCCACCGTCAGAGCCTCCTGCTTTACCTGTGTGGGCGCAGGCTGAGGAAATCCCGTCCCCGCACACCCTCCTCCCCGCTTTACTTCTCTCCGCGTCACCTGCCCCCTATTGGCCGTCACCTGTCGCCTCCCCTGGGATGGGAGCTCCAGGAGGGCAAGGATGGTCTGGCTCAGTCCTGCCTGGTCCCCAGCGTCTGAAACGGTGCCCGGACGCCGGGGAGAGCTCCACGGGGGTTTGTTGAGTGAATAACAAAACGAGTGAACAGATACATATTATAAACTCCCTCTTTTCACATCCTCAGATACAATAATCATGAAGACCAGAGGCAGCTAAGAGGAGGTATGAGGAAAAGTCACGAGAAAGCACTCCGTGGGCCGTGGACACACCGGCTACCAGGCCACTGTCGTTATTAAAATGTGAACTGGCCTAAAAATAGACGCCGAGCGGTGATCGGTCGAGCACGGATTCAGAAATAGCACACAACACATGGAGGAACTCAGTGTAAAACCAAGAAGCCTTTGACTCGGCGTGGAGATGAGGGTTCCTCACCCAGGCGGGGGAAGACGCAGCTGGGCTCTGCACCTCTCACCGTGTACAGAAATAAATGAACTGCAGACGAGAGGAGGAACTCTTAGACGTGACATGTATACATCTTCAGTGTTAGGGATACATTTATAAATCAATTATACATAATGCCTTTTCTCCTACAACAAACAAACAAACAAAAATCTAACAAGAACAGTCCACCAGGGGCCGAAAACGAGAGAGAAAATAGTGATGAATCTGTGGCGTCGGAGGGTGGAAAGACAGAAGCCGCCACGCTCCGATCGCTGCCCCCGGCCCTGCGATATGACATTCTTATGAGTATGGGCACTGTCTCCTCCAGCACCCGGAGGGCATGGTGGCTCCCAGCAGGGCTGGGACATCAGTGACAAGAGCCGAGTGCCAGTGCGAACGCGGGCAGGCTCACACCCCCATCTCTGTCTTGTTGGGATTCCGGTTCCTGTGGCTCGTGGCCGAGGGATGAACTCCCAGCCCGGTCCAGGCAGCACTGCTGGACGCGTGGTCCCCACCACAGCGATGCCGTGGCCAGGTGTCGAGCCTGCTATATGCCGAGCGGTAACACGGCTGGCCCTGCGCCTTTGCTGCCCCCCAGGGCTGCCAGGGCTGGCCCGGGGGACCCAGGTCCCGTGGCTCCGGTGACAGTGTGAGGATGTATTTACAACCAGCTCCCGTCCTCCGCCCTCCGAGGGAGAAAATGTTGACAGCTGTACAAATCAATACCTTTGCCTTTCTGGGCCGTGTTGAACAGTACCAAATGATCTCAGTCTGGTGACACAGACGTTGATAAAGGACACTTACCCCAACACGTCGATATGACCTTAGCTTTGATTTCCAGGGGAGGAAACGCCAGCCGGGTTCTGCGGAATAAATTCACCACGGCGCGCCTCGCAGACTTCTTTACCTTTCTCACCCCTCGGGGAGCTATAAATCCATGAGCAGAATTTTAAAATTGTATTCACGCCAGTAAATGGGATATTTCTTAATGTCCCCGTAAATTTTTCTTTTCACCCTGAAGTCACCTAAAATAATTTCAGTAACAAAAGTGTTTCCATCATAGAGAAAATCACTGTCAGTGAGAGAACACACACCCACGAGCCCGCCCCCCCGAGTCGATTGGTGCCGTCATTACTTCCTGTTGGGGAGCAGGGTCCTATCGAATCCACCCCCACCCTCGTGATTCAAGTCGGAGAGAGATTCGGGGTTCCCACGGCTGGGACGGAAACGGCTGTCTCATTCCACTCGAGAGCTGGACCACGGCACAGGTGACCACATACAGGGCGTGGCAATGCCACCTGCACTGACTGTGGCACGCCCACGCCACGGACTGCCACCTGGCCACGAGAAGGAGCGAGTACTGGCACTGCCCACTACAAGGCTCACAGATCTGGAACACTCTGTGCCCCGTGCAAGACGCCGCTCCCACGAGTCCACGCCTGGGAAAGGTGCAGCATGTGCAGAGCGGGGCGCACAGGGAGAGCCGGCCGGTAGCCCCGGGGCGGGCGGGGTGAAGGCAGCGTGCACTGAGGAGCACAGGGCTGCTTTGTGAGTCGTGATCGTGCCCTAAAGCAGGCAGCTGGGACGGTTCCACAACTCTGGGAATAATATGCTCAAGTGCGCTCACTGGTCCCCTTTAAAGGGGTGACTTTTGTCGTGGAGCGTTACATTCAGTCAAGCTGTTACAGAGCTCTGGCTAAATGACTCGAGCTGCTTCAGGTGCCCTTCAGAAGCCGGAATAGGAACAGACACGGCGATTAAATGACCCTCCAAAAATAGGCAGGTAATTTCAGCCAATTGACACTAAGATACAGTGTGTGGCTCCTGGTGATGGTCGAGTAGCTCACACGGGACGAATTTCCCTGTCAATGAAATTATGAACTCCAGATCAATCGTAAGGACGAGGACCCAGATAATCATAAAGGTGATTAAGACGTCGAGATCGCAACCACAAACAGGCAGACATTGGACACGTTCCACGCTGGACAAAGGGGCAATCCCAGGGTGCTGTCCACATTGAACTGTGCGAACATAAAAGACTTTTTCATGCTTTCTTCAAAGAAATGGACATTCAGAGCAAACCGTGTGACCTACTTAATGTTCATGCCGCATACACCCGTAAAATACTACAAGAACACAGTCGGCAGGGGGGTGAGAGGGAGGGCGCTGCATACTTTAAATTCAAGATAAACTGTGATAAATTAAAGAAGATTATTGCAATCTGTAGTAAGCGGCAAAAGGATGAAAAGAGGGATAAACCAAGCGCGAGTGGAGGGCATAAAAAAGAATACTAAAAAATACTTGACTCAACCAAGATTCAGCAGGATATAGGGAGACAGAAAACAGAGGGAGAAATATAAATCAATAGCAACATGGTGCACTGAACTCAGACACAGGTACAATGACACTGAATATTAATGGGTCACACTGAACTCAGACACAGGTACAATGACACTGAATGTCATGGGTCACACTGAACTCAGACACAGGTACAATGACACTGAATGTCATGGGTCACACTGAACTCAGACACAGGTACAATGACACTGAATGTCATGGGTCACACTGAACTCAGACACAGGTACAATGACACTGAATGTCATGGGTCACACTGAACTCAGACACAGGTACAATGACACTGAATGTAAATGGGTCACACTGAACTCAGACACAGGTACAATGACACTGAATGTAAATGGGTCACACTGAACTCAGACACAGGTACAATGACACTGAATGTCATGGGTCACACTGAACTCAGACACAGGTACAATGACACTGAATGTAAATGGGTCACACTGAACTCAGACACAGGTACAATGACACTGAATGTCATGGGTCACACTGAACTCAGACACAGGTACAATGACACTGAATGTCATGGGTCACACTGAACTCAGACACAGGTACAATGACACTGAATGTAAATGGGTCACACTGAACTCAGACACAGGTACAATGACACTGAATGTAAATGGGTCACACTGAACTCAGACACAGGTACAATGACACTGAATGTCATGGGTCACACTGAACTCAGACACAGGTACAATGACACTGAATGTAAATGGGTCACACTGAACTCAGACACAGGTACAATGACACTGAATGTCATGGGTCACACTGAACTCAGACACAGGTACAATGACACTGAATGTAAATGGGTCACACTGAACTCAGACACAGGTACAATGACACTGAATGTTAATGGGTCACACTGAACTCAGACACAGGTACAATGACACTGAATGTCATGGGTCACACTGAACTCAGACACAGGTACAATGACACTGAATGTCATGGGTCACACTGAACTCAGACACAGGTACAATGACACTGAATGTAAATGGGTCACACTGAACTCAGACACAGGTACAATGACACTGAATGTAAATGGGTCACACTGAACTCAGACACAGGTACAATGACACTGAATATAAATGGGTCACACTGAACTCAGACACAGGTACAATGACACTGAGTGTAAATGGGTCACACTGAACTCAGACACAGGTACAATGACACTGAATGTCATGGGTCACACTGAACTCAGACACAGGTACAATGACACTGAATGTCATGGGTCACACTGAACTCAGACACAGGTACAATGACACTGAATGTAAATGGGTCACACTGAACTCAGACACAGGTACAATGACACTGAATATAAATGGGTCACACTGAACTCAGACACAGGTACAATGACACTGAATGTAAATGGGTCACACTGAACTCAGACACAGGTACAATGACACTGAATGTAAATGGGTCACACTGAACTCAGACACAGGTACAATGACACTGAATATAAATGGGTCACACTGAACTCAGACACAGGTACAATGACACTGAGTGTAAATGGGTCACACTGAACTCAGACACAGGTACAATGACACTGAATGTCATGGGTCACACTGAACTCAGACACAGGTACAATGACACTGAATGTCATGGGTCACACTGAACTCAGACACAGGTACAATGACACTGAATGTAAATGGGTCACACTGAACTCAGACACAGGTACAATGACACTGAATATAAATGGGTCACACTGAACTCAGACACAGGTACAATGACACTGAATATTAATGGGTCACACTGAACTCAGACACAGGTACAATGACACTGAACGTAAATGGGTCACACTGAACTCAGACACAGGTACAATGACACTGAATGTCATGGGTCACACTGAACTCAGACACAGGTACAATGACACTGAATGTAAATGGGTCACACTGAACTCAGACACAGGTACAATGACACTGAATGTTATGGGTCACACTGAACTCAGACACAGGTACAAAGACACTGAATATAAATGGGTCACACTGAACTCAGACACAGGTACAATGACACTGAATGTTATGGGTTACACTGAACTCAGACACATGTACAATGACACTGAATGTCATGGGTCACACTGAACTCAGACACAGGTACAATGACACTGAATGTTATGGGTTACACTGAACTCAGACTCATGTGCAAATATACTAAATGTAAATGGATCACATACTTCTATCATAAATCAGTTTGTCAGGCTAGATGATAAACGTAAGACCCAGCCACGTACTGTGTGTACAAGAGGGACATTTTAAGTGAGAAAACACAGATAGGATGAAAGAGAAAGGAAAACCATATGACACACAAGTGATTAAAAACAGCGACTCGTGCGGTGACACTAATGTCACAAGCAGCAGACCTCAAAAGGAGGGCATTATAGAGCTGAAGGGGGTCATTTCAGTGACAATTGGGAACATCCACCAAAACATTACAAAACACAGACCACAACCTAACGTGTGTGCATTTAGTGATAGAGTTTCCGAAAAAGGAAGCCAAAATTGACAGAATGAGAGAACCAAACAACTCCATAATAATGCTTGGCGACTATAACACCTCTCTCTCTGCAACTTATCTGAATGTAAAAATCACTAAACAAAAATAATGCATTCCTCAATCTTTCTTGTATGAAAAGAAAAAAAAAGTGTTATAATAAAGGGTGCGTGTTTGTATCTGTGGCTTATATAAAGTGCTAACACTGTTGTGGGTGATTCCTTTAAGAAAATGAAAAAATAACTCGTGGAGAGAATACCCGGCAGCTCTTGAGACCGACTTTAGCTGACGACTCTGTTAGGTTACAAAGTACGGGCTCTGGATTCCGCTTACATTTATCACTTCTTTTTTATGCTTTTCCTTGCTAAAAGAGAATCTAAAATGGGAGACTGAGTCAGAGCAGAGAGTCTGGCCACCTCGGTCCTGGGATGGTTCTGCATTCCCAGAGATGGCTGTGACCGGGATGGGACTGGCCTCGGTGAGACCCAGGCAGGCTCCTCGCCGGGACTTGTGCCCCAGCCCACAGGTCAGACCCGCCCCTCCCGGGTCACTGCGCCCACTCTCCTGCTTCCGGAAGACTTCCCACCCCGCCACCCAAGAGCGAGGACCCGTCCTCCAACAGCTCAGCTCCCTCCCTCTGGCACAAAATGCCTGTATCCCCCATCACACAAAGCCCGCGCTCGACGGGCTGATGCCCGCTGCACGTTGGCCCAGTTCTGGCAGCACAGCTCTGTGTACTAGACACAGACATGTCTTTGGAGAACATGGTCCTGGGTTCATTGCAAATTCCAGAACAACTCTCTGGGCTGCCGCTTCAGGCAGAGTGGAGGCCAGAGGCACGGATTTTTAACACGACATACGGAGCTAGGGGTTTGGGAGGACCGGGCTCCGACCCACAGATCCTTGGTCAGAGCCTCACGGTGCAGTGATCATCGCAGAACCTCAAGGAATGTTCATGAAGTGATGAGCTTTAGGAAGATGTACCGTATAGTGGAAAGCTGCCAGTTCCTTTAGAACTGTCACACATGCACACCAATACATGCATGTACATGCGCACACAGACACACATGTACACACCGACACACATGTACACACGCACGGACATGGACATACAGGTACACATGCACACGGACACACACGTACATGTGCACATGGACACACACATGTACACACACCCATGAATGAGCACGCACACAGACACACACATGAGCACACACACAGAGACATACACACAGACACACACGCAGATACACACACATGTACACACATACACGAGCACACACACAGACATACACACACACATACACACACACGGACACACACGGACAACAGATGGACAGCCACAAAATGCCAAAGAATTGCCCCGAGGAAACGGCCTCGTTTGGCCCGTTGTACTGTGTACGTGGGATCGGATCCAATGTCTCTGGTGCTCAGTTCGAGGGCAGTTTAGCCCAGCAGGGAGACAACAGGTTAAGGCTAGTGATTCTCCAGCCTAAGCCGGCCGTGAAAGTGGGTTAGATCTAGGGTTAGGAATCGCTGCTTCCGTGTTCCCACAGTTTAGCCTCATGGGGAGCTCAGCCAGGCGCCCCGTCCTGGGTCCTGGGCAGGCCGGGATCGGCTCAGCTGTGGGCTCCGGGCGAAGTCCTGGGCTTCTGGGGAAGCTGGCAGGTGCGACCGGTGGGGTTTGATTCACGATCGAGCGATTGTCCAGAGGAGAAGCGGCGGAGAAAGCGCTCGCCACGCGGGGCGGCTGCAGGTGGACGCGTGTCCCGGCCAGCGCTGGTGCATTCGTGCAGCCCAGACGAGGGAAGGAAGGACCCTGGGTCAGAAGGAGCCGGTCCGGTCTCTGGCCAGTGGGGAGCTCCCAGTATATTCTCTGTGGTTCCACTTTATCTTATGCATGACTCAGGGGTGCCAAGCAACACGGCAGGCGGTGTGCGTGCGAGCGGCCCTCGCTCCGTGACTGCGGCCTCGGCAGAGCGTGGGCGTCCTGTGAGAACCCGCCAGCCACGTACAGCAAGGACGCTGTGTGGCTTGTCACTGTCTGTGAGTTGGGAGCCGTGCTTCCTTCATTCTGTATAGTAAACAGAGGCCCCGAAGGTCGAGCTTCCTGGACCGGGTTCTAGCCCACATTAAACGAGCTTAGCTACCGGAAATTCCCTGGGACGAGGTAGAAAAGCAATTTTAAAGGTCAGGACACTGAGGTGCAGGACGGGTTTGATCAACCGCCCACCTGGCATTTCCTAAGTCCCTCCGACGGCTCGGCGTCTCTCTCCTCACTGCAGGAAGAGAGAAATAGGGGTGCGAGCAGAGGGGTCTCTGTAAGGATCACAGAGCTGCTCCCCGCACACCGCCGGTGGGACAGGAGTCCAGGCTCTTCCATGACATCGTCTGCTGCCTCCTGGCCGGTCCCCCTCCACCCGAGGTCGCTGGCATCCAGGTCTCGGACGACTCTCCTGCTCAGCATTTTGGTGAAGGCTCAGGGCCGTGCGTGAGGAACAGGCCTGGTGCGGGCCAGAGCGGACCAGGAGCTACGTGTGCGGAGTTGCTTTCTCCGGACCTCCTGACCTCCTGACCTCAGGCAGCTACACTCCTCCTGGGGACGCACAGACCTGGCCGCACCTGGGTGGAATGGCAAGGACAAAACGCCAGGACCAGACAGCTCGCTGCGCGCCGTCCCTCGGCCCAGACTGCATGGTCCCGCCGCACAGAGCCGCCAGAAGCCCAGCTGGCGTGGGTCACGCCGACGCGTGTCTGTTGCCCAGGCAGGGAGGTACCGGGTCGCTCTCTGTCCCCAAACATGCTGTGACGTGAATTATGGACTCTGCTCGTCTCGTGGCCACTGTGACCGTCAGGACGTCCCTCTGCTTGGCGGTCTCGTCCTGTTCTGTCTGGTTCACATGCCTGAATGCGGATCATGTTTCCTCTAAGACGTCGTCTAGATGGTCCCGCTGCACCTCTTCTGTGTCCCCGCACCCAAAGCGTGCCAATGACGACTTGAACTCTGGGTCTGAGGCTCCTGTCCCCGTGAGTCCCAGACGCCTGGCCCTCGACACGGTGCCACCTACACTCAGTGTCCTGCCAACTCCTGTTGAAATTGTGCAAACCCAGCCATACGCACACACACACCTCGGGGACAAGGTGCCTCTAGCATCCAACTGGCTTTCAGGCGTAAATCAGGGTGATCGGAGCTCCGGGCGCGGAGAGCCTCAGAGGCCCTCCCAGCGATGGGAGTTCTCTGTGGGGTGAAACGTGGCCGGTCGCGGGGACTTGGCTTCCAGAAAGGAGACTGGGACAAATTGGTCTCCGATTCTGCACCCCGAAACATGCATTCAGGCAGTTATCGCCTCAGGGTTGTTACTCCGTACCCCCCACCACCGTCTGAGTTCCACAGAAACGCAATCCCCACGAGAGACACAAAAATCACTGCAACTGTGCCGGTCCACGCGGCAGTCACGTTTCACGCGCTTAACCGGAGGCCAGAGACCCACCTCCCTGGAGGAGCAGGCGGGCGGACACCAGCCTTGTTCCGATGATGCACCCCGTCGGGGCGAACAGAGAGGAGCCAGCCCCGGACGGCGACTGGCCATCCCCGCAGCTGCACAGCCGGCGTGAATGACCCGGTGGGGGTCGCCGTGTACGTGACCCGTCCATCGGCTCCAGGGAGCATTCAGTCAGGGGCGACGGTGCCTGGTGCCGGCTCTCTGGTGGGCACCGCCCCTCGGCAGCCACTCAGCTTCATTCTGCAAAGCTCCCCATTCTCGCAAACGTGAGCACTGGTCGGTAGGACGCTGCGTGCTCTCTTCCCTTTATTCAGTTCCTCAAGCGTCCCGCCAAGTGCCCACCCGGCTCAGGGGCCGGGCGCCAGGGACTGGGCGCTCACAGGGAGGATGCGGGTGACACTCGGGAAAGATCAGAGCTGCGGGCTGGCAGCGATGCGGTCCAGGCAAACGGAGAGGCGTTAGGTGGGCTTCCAGGAGGTGACGCCTGACACAGGATGAAGACACGGAAAAGAAGCCGAGTGTCTGACGAGCGTGCGATCTGGGTTCCAAGGGAAGAGACCAGAGCAAAGCAGCAACGAGAACGACTGAAGTGATAACGGCAGGTTCTCTTTCATTTTATTTCATTTTTAGAACCGAGGGAAAGCAGGAGTCCCTAGATACAGAGAGGACAACCGCGGCCGAGACACATGAAAGGGGGGCATGCCCAGACCGCCGCGGGGACTCTGAGGGTGCAGAGCGTCTTGGAGACCCGGGGAGCAGAGCGCCCGGGAGGTGTCCACAGTGAGCGCCACAGGACAACTGCGGCAGTGTCTTCCGATCGCTCAGAAAAATCATGATTAGGTTACGATTCTGTGACCAGTGTAAGCATAAGGGGGAAATCCAAAGTTTTCAGGGGAAAAAAAAAATCAACAGATCCTCACCCAAAGAGCTTTTTAATATCTGTTTTAGAAAGAAGAGAAATGACCCCAAAATAAATGCGTGGGAAGCAAGAAGAAATGAGGACCGAGACCTCGATGAAACGTGGAAGAACGCGAGAGGTGAGAATACATGTCGACCAAAAATAAAACTGACCGCACGCGTGAGCTGCGGGTAAGCATGAACAATATATAACGTGTGGGATTTGATAATGACGTATAATCTATTATATGTTAAAGTAATAATACATAGTCTGTTTAAAATGCTGAAAAGAGTAACTTGTAGGCTGGACTCGGCGATAAGGTGTTGGGTCAGAGGTCGAATGCGTCTGTGTTACCAGGAACGGCCAAGTTACTGATTACCTCTGACATTTATGATGATTACATGAATTTTTGTTGTTGTCAGTCCTCACCCAAGGATATTTTTCCGTTGGTTTTTCAGATAGAATAGGAGAGAGGGGAAGATGGAGAGAGAAACACTCATGTGAGGATGCGAGAGAGACACATGGACTGGCTGCCTCCAGCATGTCCCCAGGGATCGAACCCACAACCGAGGTACATGCCCTTGACCGGAATCGAACCCAGGACTCTCTGGTCCACGGGTCGACGCTCTAACCGCTGAGCCAAACCAGCCAGGGCCAGGCATGGTGACTTCTCATGGTAATTCCACACGAGTCAACGGGAGCTCGCAGAAGGAGAAGAAACGAAGTAACACGAAAGGAGGTCAGACCAGAGACACCAGGAGGGGAGACGGCAGGTGGCGGCACAAAGCGGGCCGGCCCCGCGAGCCCTGCACACGTCATCCCGCAAAGGTGCACAAGGAAAACCGAGTGCTTCAAATCGGAGCCTGGCCAAAACCCGTCACAAAAGATACAATTATATGCTTCAGACGAGATACAGTATCATTTAAATGAGGAAGCAGCCCACGAAGCTGAAAAGAAAGAAATGCTCACCCAGCAAGGCTCCAGGAGAGAGGCCAGCAGCTCCGTGGGTGCAGGACACTCACCTGGACAAGGTGCTGGGACAGAGACGGCCACAGGGGTACAGGGATTCTGAACTTGGGGGCCTCTAAAGAAATCATGTCTCTAGCTCTGCGTCTGCTCTGTACGCTCTGCATACGCACACGTATGTATGTACAGATAAGTAACTGAACTTCAGGAGGAGGTGAGAGCTTCCCCAGCGTCGGAGCCTTCCACAGCCCTGGGGGTCACGGACACAGAGACATCAGGATACAGAGGGCCAAGCCCCGAACAGCCTCAACGATGGAGCCCCCCATTCTCAGCCGGGGTTCACGGCCTTCCCAAGCACATCAGATATGTATAAAAACTGGCCGCTCAAATGCCATAACGTAGTAACTTCATATTTCAGATAAAAGTATTATTCTGACGCAGTGCCGTTGTGAACGGGCCGATGCCCCCTACCTCCGAGGGGACCGGCCTGGCCCCGGCTCTGCAGTTGCTGGTGCACTGCTGTCCGGGCTGAGTACACGGCTCATCACTCTCTCCTCAGATCTCTGATCCCTTAATAAAATTAACCTTGTAGCTAAAAAATCACACGTGAAAAAACCAACAGGGGCACACTGGCAGACTTTCCACAAGAAGATGTCTTCACGCCTGAAAATCTGTCAGGGGTTAGAAAACACGGCCTATGAGACGGTCACATGTTGATCCTCGAGGAGGAAAATCGTGGTATTACCGAAATCGCTTCATATTGCGTAGGTGACAAAACTCAACGCCATTTCTAACAAAAACTAAGACCCGAAATATTTTCCAACCAAATACGAGTAATTCTGTAAGTACGGGTCCAGTCAGAATATGAAAACTCTTCTAGGTTTCTTAAACTGAAGGGATTTAATACAGGGATTGTTGATTCGTGTATTGGAAGGCCTAATTTAAAAAAAAAAAAATTTTAATGTATTGCCCCCATAGGCAATAAATTCCAGGAGCAGTTATCACAGTTGGGTGGTGCTAACCCAAGTGATTATCAATAATAATATTAGTAATTGCAGATGCTAATTTCACAGCTGGGCATGAATCCGGTAGCCCAGAGAGCCCTCCCCTACACACACACACACACACACACGCACACACACACACACTCCAAAGGACTGGTGCAGACCTCAGATTGGGGTCCTGTGGTGGGTTCTCAGGGGACCGCTGACGAGTGATGGTACAGCTCACGGGTCATGGTGGGGTGGTGCTGGGAGCACCCAGAAAGTGGATTCTTCTGCGCAGGACCCCTGCTGAGGGTGTCTTCTCCCTTCCTCCGCCTTCTGATCTGCAGCAGATCTTCCCGCAGCAGAGGTTCACTGGGAGCCAGCTACAGGGTCAGGGGAACCTGGCTCACAGCGCCCGCGGCCGGGGTCCGAGAGCAGGGAGCAGGCGGTGGGCTCCGAGCAGGCACAGGAATCGAGCTGAAGTTTTCAGGGCAACTTCTCCTTAATAAAACGTGGAAGCGTTTCTTTTCTTTTTGCAGTTAAAATGATTAATGTTTATTTATTTATTTATTTACTTATTTTACTTTAAGGAATTTATTTTTGTTACAGATATTTGTCCTCCCCCCCGCCATTGACACCCTCCTCCCTCCCCCCGGCATTGTTGTCCATGTCCATCAGTTATGTGTACATGCATACAAGTTCTGTGGTTTATCTCTTCCCTTCCCTCCCTGCCCCCTCCTCTGAGGTCTGTCAGTCTGAACCGTACTCCTTTCTATGTCTCTGGGTCTGTTTTGTTCATCAGCTTATTTTGTTCATTATATTCCACAAATAAGTGAGATAACGTGGTATTCGTCTTTCTCTGATTGGCTTATTTCGCTTAGCATAATACTCTCCAGGTCCCTCCATGTCGTCTCAAAGGGTAAGAGATCTCTCTTTCTTACAGCTGCATAGTACTCCATTGTGTACATATACCACAGCTTTTTATCCATTCATCCACTGATGGACACTTGGGTTGTTTCCAGGTCTGAGCGATTGTAAACAGTGCGGCTATGAATGTCGGGCTGCATACGTTCTTCCTGACTGGTGTTTCAGGCTTCTTTTAAAATCGTGAGTAAGAGGGAATAGCTCCTGAGTCAGCATTTTCTGTGAGCCGTTTCAGAGAGCATGATAAAATAAAGTGAAAATACAGGAAACTGGGAAGGGCCGTAGGTCCATCACCTGCAGGTATTCCGCGCTCTGAAGACAACCCACGAAGCAGCCCGCAGACAGACAGAAGAATGAGAATTAGCACGCCTTGGCCAGGGCACGCGGTCTAAGATCGCACACGTAAGACACAAACACAGTCACTTCTTTTTATATATCGACAGCGCTTACGTGTCACTTTAA
Organism: Tadarida brasiliensis; assembly: GCA_030848825.1. Lineage (NCBI taxonomy): Eukaryota > Metazoa > Chordata > Mammalia > Chiroptera > Molossidae > Tadarida > Tadarida brasiliensis. The sequence goes on along the minus strand of CM061263.1, from coordinate 1,697,269 downwards.
AGATATTTATAGCCGCAATAATAAGGCGCGAAAGCACACATCTAACAACATGTGCACGCAAACGCGCACGAGGTAGAAGGATGCGTGTTTGTGGAGAAGCGGAAACCTGCTCCAAGGAAGCCCCTACTGGTGGTGCAGAAGATTCGATATTTACAGATGTCGAATCTGCCTGGACTGCGACTCAGCGGAAATGCCAATGCAACTCATCTCTGCAGACATTGACAAGATAATTCTAACATTTATATGAGGAGCGGAGGGCCACGAGCAGCCAGGATGCTCCCGCAGCCGACATCCAGAGCCATAAATCTGCGTCCACAGTCAGTGTGGTGTCGGAGCAAGGACAGAGGAGAGAGAGACGGAGCAGAACGCAGACCCCGGCGAGGGTGCGGCAGGGTGCGTGCCGAGCTCGGCCGGGAACGCCGGGGACGTTCCGTGTGTGGCTTGGGTGGGCTATTTATCCGTGCAGACAAAAAAAAAAGGGAAAGAAAAGAAATTGCATCCTCCTTCACAATGTTAAAAGCACCCATTAGATGTTTAAAAGCAAGAAACTACAGGATTTCAAGCCTTGCTTTAAAGAGACACAAAAGCACTAACCATGACGCCTCGGGAGCAAAACCCTTTGCTTACGAAGTGACACCATTACAAAGTAAGAGACCTGCAAAGCGTGACCGTGTACAAGGCAGCTCACAGGGGCAGCGCCGGCGTCCGGGATACGAGCCGCTCCAGATTCGTGGGGAAAGGACCTGCCACCCGTGGAAACTGGACACGAGACGTGAAAACACATCTTCTGATCCTCCTGAGGGCTGGGAGGGGTCTGTGCGGGGCTTGTGTCCTTTGCTTGAACGTGGCCGTTCTCTACCTGGGAACATTCACAGGGACCTCCCTCCATGTCTCTGAGTCCACATCCCCCCTCTCCTTTTTTTTTTCTTCTTCTTTTAAAATTTCTTTTTTCTTTATTGATTTTAGAGAGAGAGGAAGGGAGAAGGAGAGAGAGATAGAAACATCGATGAGAGAGAACATCGATTGGCCGCCTCCTGCATGCCCCCCACTGGGGATCGGGCCCACAACCTGGGCATGTGCCCTGACCGGGAATCTAACTGGCGACCTCTTGGTGCATGGGTCGATGCTCAACCACTGAGCCACAGTGGCTGGACACATCCCCCCTTTTCATAGGGATCCCAGTCTGATGGGATGGGGGCCCACCTCTCTCCAGCATGACCTCATGTTAACTAGTTACATTTACAATGACTTCATTTGAAACCAGGCCACACTCAGGTTCCGGGCGACAGGACATGAGATTTGGAAGGACACAGTTCAACCATAAGCAGACCCGTGGATCTGTCTTTTGACGAGTGTCCTGCGGGAGTCTGAGGCTCAGCCAGGTGTGGACCGGGCGGCTCAGGCCCAGGGCGCAGGACAGGGAGGGTGTGGGTGGAGGGGCGGCAGGGCCGGGAAGCTGGTCTCCAACGCCCGTCTGCTCCTCACCCCCGGAGGGCAGCGTGGCGGCCAAGGCTCATCGTTTTCACGGGCAGCCGTGGGACAGTCTCCTGCCTTTTCCTCTCTGTGCTTCTCTTCCCAGAAAAATAAAACACACGCCCGGCTGGTATGGGTCAGTGGTTGAGTGTTGACCCATGCACCAAGAGGTTTCTGGTTCGATTCTTGGTCAGGGCACGTGCCCAGGTTGTGGGCCCAATCCCCAGTGGGGGGCATGCAGGAGGCGGCCAATCTATGTTCTCTCTCATCGATGTTTCTCTCTCCCTCTCCCTTCCTCTCTCTCTAAAATCAATAAAGAAAAAAATAAATTAGAAAAACACGTTCTCCGGAGCCGCCCCTGGGCCCTCTCCGTGTCAGGGCCGGTGGAAACCCAGAGCCTGCACCCGGACTACACGGCCGTCAGCCTGGGGAACGTGGCCCTGGCTCGGGACGTGTCTGGTCGGCCACCGGGCCTCTGCTTGTCCAGGTGAGTCTTTGACCTACACTGTCTGTCTGGGCGGGAACAGCCGGGCCAGTGGGGACAGGCAGACTGTGTGCTCAGACCCCTGGGCCGCAGCCGGAGGTGACGTAACTGTCACAGGGACTTAACAAGCCCCACGCACCCGTCGGGCTCAATTCTCAAACCGGGGACTCTCCTTCTGCTCCCCCTAAATTCCACTGGTGGCCCAGCCCGTCCGGTTCTCTCCTAATTGATCCTCTGAGAGGCAAGCATGGCCGAACTCCTCCTCCCCCGCAGACTAGAAGGCGCCTCGTTTCCCACGGAATACACCCTAACCTGGGACCCAGGCTGACGTCTTCACCCACTCAGCCCACAGCCTCATCCGTGCTCGGTCTAGGACCCCAGGGGCAGAGGACAAGGGTGCCATCCGTCCTGGACGTGGACATGAATTCAGTTCCTCACGGCATCCGGGAGTTTCGGCTGGGGCGTGGCCCCCATCTTCCCGCAGGGCACCCACCCATTCTCCCCGACACGCCATCGCTCCTCGGGCCAGATCTGGCCTCCTCCTGCGGTCTTGGGTGCACGGAGGGGACCCGCCCTCCCTCCCGCGGCCTGCCTGGAGGGTCTGTGCCCTGGTCGACGGGTGGGGAGGTCTGCCCCTGCCCTGTGGCCGCGGCATGGTCGGGGGACGGACCTAACAGCAGGCCCAGCTGCCAGAAGCCGGCTGAGGGAGAGGGGGCAGGGGAGGGGGCAGAAAAGAGCAGCCGTAGGACGAGGCCCAGAGGCACATGCCAGGTCAGGCTCCTGAACATCACCGCAGGCCACATTTGAGGGTAGGACAGAGAAAGATGGCCCCCAAGGCCCCGTGTGCCGGCCCGGATCTGCCCCTCGGTCGAGAACCTCAGGCCTCTGTGAAGTCCTCGGGGTCTCCGGTAGAAAGGCCGTCTCCGAAGTTAAGCAGGGGACACAGTAACTGACCCAGGCCGTGGGCGGTGGTGGGGTGAACCAGGTGGCAGCAGGGTGTGCCCAGGCCGCAGGACGGCCGTCCCCACCTGCTTCCCGCCGGCCTTCTGTGGCTGGAAGAGTCAGGACGCTGCTCCGTTGAAATGCGTCTCAGCGCCCCAAACAGCACCTGTCCCCAGACGGGCTTGCGGCTGCCTCTGGCCTCAGGATCAAAGGCTGCGGCGGCTCAGAAGTTCGTGGTGACATTTCAGGTGAATTACAGGAAGAGCGTTTTTTCCCTACGTAAAAAAACACGAAGGGAACAAAGCATCCCCTGCGGTATGTCTGCCTTTTCCAAGCCGGAGAGGAGCCGATCAAACAGCACACCGTCCCCGGGTCACCCGAGCCTCGTGCTGAGTGACGCGCAGAAAGGACAGCTCCGCCCTCACTGGGCCCCTGGCCCGCATCCAGTCCGCTCCGCGCCTGAGGAGGGCATTCTTTAGTAAGGAAAACAAAACCCTGAGACCCTAAGCTGCGCTGAGCCAGGGAGACACTGACCCGCAGACGCCCTCACAGTCCTTCCCCGGTGGGTCATACCAGTACCCACGGCCCAAGGCACTTCCTCCTCAGCCGGGTCGGAGCTGCCAGCCTTGGATTCATTCTGAGGGTCTTTATGGGAGCGCCTCCTGACTAAGGGACTTTCCTAACCCCGTGGCAGGCGGCACCAGCCCTCACCAATGTCCACGTGCCTCCCCGCCCAGACCCAGGAAAGACTGCATCCCATCCCCCGCAGGGCACGAATCCACGCAGGGCTGTGCAGAGGTAACAGGTGCACCTCGGCGGGGGTGAGGCTCCCTAGGCTCCCGCCCACCGCACAGACAGCACCGGGCCCAGGGGGTCCAGCCCCATGAGGGCAGAGCCTCCATCCCGGGGTCCTGAGATAGTGCGACTGGTGTGTGTGTGTGTGTGTGAGAGAGAGAGAGACACTAAGACAGCAGGGCCATTTGTTAGCACCATTGAACTTTTCCTGGCTGGTACACCTCGTATCCTCGCCCCCCACCCCTTTAGAGATGGACATAGTGGCCACCTGCCTACCTGCAGGGGACAAAGGCTCCCGCGGGGCAGAGACAGCTCCTGTGTCATAAGCTTGTGCCTTGGAAGCATAAACTTGTCCAGGAAATGTGCTTATATTTGCAAAATGCACGAAAGCCGAGCGTGACTCGAAAGCCGGCTTCCGACTTAAGCCGTGGATTTCAGTTTGCACTTTGCAAATTTCCCCTGGAGTTTATTCTGAAGTCACTTTGCACAACCTCCTCTCGGAACAGTTTGTCAGAGACAGTGCCTGGAGCATCACGCTCGGTTCAGCGTGCTCCCTCGCTCCCCGCAGCCTGGCTCCCTCGCTCCCCGCAGCCTGGCTCCCTGGCAGGCCTGCTCACTCCTCCTCCCACTCCTCCTCCGGCAGGGGAGGGCTCCTGGGCTGGGGAGGGTCAGGAGTCCTCCCTGAGCCCCTGCCTGGCCTGGATGCCTAAGAAGACGTGTCCCCCTCGCCCACGGGCTGTGAAAAGCAGCTCCCCTCCAAGTGTGAAAAGGTTTGCCTCCTGCGGGCTGCTGAGGACCTATCTTCATTGTTTTAAATGCTGACGTTTCACTGTTCCTGGGGCAGCTGGGTGAGCTCAGAGGGAGGGGAAGAAAGGGATTGGAGGTCAGGGAGGGCCCTCCGCCCCTGGCTGTACCTTTCGGGAGGTCCTGGCCAGGGTGGGTGCCCGAGGGTGCAGGTGAGGACAGGGAGAGAAGGAATCAGGGCTCTGGATTTCAGGTCTGCAGGCTGACCCTCCCCAGCAGAACCAAACCCTCCTCCTCTCCCCTTCCCAACTGTACCCGGACCCCACAGGCCAGCCCTGCCTAAGCCCAGCCCTGCAGGAGGGCCCCTGCTGGTCTCCGGGGTGGGCTCTCGTTTCGTGGGAGAGGAGTGCAGTGTCCATGTTCGAGGTGCAGACTCAGTCAGGATGCGCGAGCACCAGCCGCCCCTCCCGGAGAACGGGGTGCTGTGCTGTCCCCCAGCGTGTGGAGCGGCCATAACCCCTCCGTCTGGACGTCATGCTCCCGCCACCAGCAGATGCCCAGCCCGACCCGTCCCTGCCCCTTCCCTAGTGCTCTCTCCTCCTGGCCTGCACGCCCCGGGCTTGTCCGCCTCCTTCTCACCCCGCTCCTCCCACTTCATCCTCAGCTCAGGGGCAGAGTGTGGGCGCCGGCTCAGAGCCCCCTGCAGCCTCTCCCGGACGTCTCGTCCAGCTGCAGGGCTCTAAGGCCTCGGTCTGCAGAGACGTCCCGAGTTCCCATCTCCAGCTGCACGTCCCCTGCCCCCTCCCCCGTCTCTCCTTCCCGTGGACACAGCAGGCAGCCCACAGACTCAGTGCTCAGTGAACATGCCAGTTGTTATTTGTGTGATGCCAGCTCTTGCTGTCCCCCCAAACCCTGCTTCTCCCCCTTCCAGCTGCGCAGATGGGGAAAAGGCTGTTCCTGACTCCAAGGCCGGAGTCCTCGGGACGCCACCGAGTCCCCTCTTGTGTTCTCTCCTCATCTCCAGCCCCTGAGCCAATGCAGCCGCCTCCAGGCTCCGGACACACCCAGATTGCCAGGGCTCACCCCCTGCGTCCCCCTCTGGCCTCTACCAGTGGTTCCCCACGGAGCCGCCACGGGGTCCGTTTGACCATCTGGCTGCAGTGACAGACCCCACAGACACCCACTTCTCACAGGTCTGAAGGCTGCACGGCCGAGACCAGGGCACCCACGGGTGGGTGAGGGCCCCTCCTGGGTCAGCGTCCCCCAGGTGGAAGGGGTGAGGGCGCTGGGTGGGGGTCTCTTTGTAAGAACACTAATCTCATTTGTGGGGGCTCCTCCCTCATGACCTCATCACCTCCCAAGGCCCCGCCTCTCACCCCATCACCTTGGGATTAGGCTTCAATATATTAATTGGGGAGGGCACACATGCAGAGGAAGGAAGGAAGGAAGGACATTAGGGAGGGATGGACGGAGGGAGGAGGGACGGAGGGAGGGGAGATGGAGGGAGGGGAGATGGAGGGAGGGGAGATGGAGGGAGGGGAGATGGAGGGATGGAGGGATGGAGGGTGGAGGGTGGAGGGATAGAGGCATGGAGGGAGGGGGGATGGAGGGAGGGGAGATGGAGGGATGGAGGGATGGAGGGAGGGGGGATGGAGGGTGGAGGGATGGAGGGTGGAGGGTGGAGGGATAGAGGCATGGAGGGAGGGGGGATGGAGAGAGGGGAGATGGAGGGATGGAGGGATGGAGGGATGGAGGCATGGAGGGAGGGGGGATGGAGGGTGGAGGGATGAGGGATGGAGGGAGGAGGGATGGAGGGAGGAGGGAGCAGGGAGGAGGGAGCAGGGACAGCTGGCTTCTCTTGCCCTCACAGCACCTGACTCCGCACTGGGCCCATCACTAGAGCAATCTGTCTGCCAGTCCATCCGTGTCGCGGGAGACATGACACGCGTGTTTTCCTGGGAGAAGCTCTAATGCAATAATGGCAGTCCTGTCTCGTGTGCTTCCCTCCCTTCTGGACAGAAGCTGAGGCTCTTAGCCGGTGAGGGTGGTTTTGAGCACTGCCTCCAAGTAACCCCTTTCAAACCACCTGCGCTGCTGGCTGAGGACATGCGTCTGCACCCCACAGGTAGGTGTTGGGGTCCTGAGCACCTAGGAGTGAGCTGAGCACGTGGGTGAGTCGGGCTGAGGGCCAGGGTTCCCGATGGGCCCCGTGAGAATGGCGGGCTTGGCTCAGCAGGGTGCCGGCTGGTGGGATCCGCTGGTCCCCAGCCAGGGTGACGGGGACAGCGCCCGATCCCGTGAACCAGGAAAGCCGCCCGTGAGCACGCACGAGGGGGCAGGAGATGCATCCTTAATAGCAAGGAGACCATTCAGTATGGGCTGGTGTACAAATTCTACACGTGCATAACTCCACCTGGAAGTGCACATAAATAAAAGAAATGAGAATAATAAGATACAAGATCAGCGGGACCGATACACAGCATCCCTGTCTGTCTGTCTGCAGGACCATGGAGCTCCCTTCCCTCTCCGGCCTGGGTTCGCTCATGGAATCACCTGGCAACTGTGTCTTGCTTCCTGACGTCCAGGGGATTCAGTTTTTCTCACGTTAGTAAAACGGTCTGAGTCACAGGCAGCTACGGTGTGCAGGCGGTGGCGGGGGACAGCCAGTCTCCTTCAGAGAGTGACACGTCACAGGCTTGACGCCCAGTGCACAGTCTCTGCTCCCAGACGCACGTGGAGACAAAGGCTCGGGCTGTGTGTCCTCACACAGGGGACAGGGGCGCCCGCTGAGGCCACCCCCGTGTGCCCACCTGCCCTGGGCTGGGGCCTCTGGAAGCGGGAGCTGAACGCCGGGCCTTGTGCCCGCCCCGTGGCAGCTCTCCACGCCAGCCTGAGGGCAAACCTTAACGTAATCAGACCACTGGGTGAGCTGGGCGCTCTCCATAGATTCGCCTGTGCATTTGCTGGTTTGCCCCCGGCCGCAGACCTTGGACAAGTGCCCTCCGTGGTGTGTGGACACGCTGTCTCCGGTGACCGTGGGCATGAGGACTGTGCGCACCCGGCCCTGCACCGTCTGCTCCAACAAGGCCAGGCTCCTCCGCTGCCCGCTCCTGGGGGACCCAGGGACAAATGTCCCCGGCGGCTGTGGCACTGGCTCTGTCAGCGTGTTCACGCAGCCTGGTCCCCACCAGCCCCCTGCTCACCCTGTGCAGGGCCTCGGGCGCCGGCTTTGGCCTCCCCGGGGGATCTGCCCTCCGGGGGCCATGCCGAGGCCAGGAGAAAGACTGAGATTTCGTCCAGACTTCGGGTCTCTATCGGGCTGAAGCGTGGCAGACAGTCTCAGAAACAGGAAACGGCCTGAACTCGGGGCCAGGGAGAGTGGGAGTAGGTCTGAAGGAACCCCGACAACACGCCATGACCTTGAACATATCCCCGGGCCACTCCTGAGTCGGGCTCGGGACGCTCGCCATGACCACGGACAGGCCCTTCGCTCCTCCAGCAAATGGCCACATAGCACGCCCGCCAGGTCCTGGACAGGCCCGGGACCACGCCAGCGGGCGCCAGCGGAAGGGGAAGGACCAGCAGGGTGGTGCCATGCAGCCCGGGGTTCGTGCACCGTGACTGGGTGACATCTCGGACCTCGGAGAGGCCGTCCAGGGAGCCCGAGGGAGGGGCAGACCTTGCTCATCCCCCACCCAGCCCTGCAGCCCAGCTGGACATGCGCTGGGTGAGTGCTGAGGGACCGGGTTGAAGAACGTGGCAGCTTCTAAGAAAACAGATGCTGGACTCCGAGCAAGGGCACGGTGCCACATGGGCACGGCGCCACGTGGAGAAAGCATCCGTGTAATGGAGCAAATACACAGGTCGGACGTGTCAACTCCTCAGTGTCTCCGGGTAGAATGAGGGTCCTGCTGGCCCCAGGATCAAGGCAGGTGTCCCTGCTGGCCGTTCGGTCGCCAGGTCCCTCGGTGATTCTCCTGTTGTTCGGGGAGGAAAATCTGATGATTCCACCTCCTTCAGGCCTGTCCGGCGCAGCCAGGACTCGGGACAGTTCCGGCCTTTCTGAACCTTTCTTCCTTCTTCAGGACGGACCCCGAGCATCTAAGTGTGGAGCTCCGAGCACCCGGCTTCCTGCTTCTCGCAGCACGTGGGACTTCCTGACACGTCCCCGCGGCTCACGCCCCAGCAAGCGGCCGGCTGCCGAGCGCGGCGGGGTAGGGTTCTCCCGAACCACGGGCACCCACGCGTTCCAGACCCAGCGCGGCACAGATCTGACGCAGATGAGAGATGTTGTGTGATGTTTCCATGGAAACCTTCTCCCCCACCCTACCCCCACCACTGCTCCCTGGTTTTAAGCTTAATTCTGTAAAAACACGGAGTGCAGCTGGCGGGCGTGTCTGATTTAAATATAGAGACTGGATTAAACGGGTGCTGAGGCTGCGTGAATCCGCAGCGCACAGGCGAGCAGGACCTGATAGTGTTGCGGAACGCGGTGGAAACGGGCGGGGGTGGGAGCCCGTCAGGCGCCCTTCCCAGTCGGCTCCGCGGTTGGCTGTTTCATTGCCACGTGTGCTCAGACGTCTTCCAGGGAAGACATCGTGGCTGGTTTCCTTAAGCAGGAGTCTGAATTCTGCTTGCACAACTCGTCTTTCTGTCCCAGTGGCCGAGTGCTCAGAAAGGCTGCAAGGTCTCTCCTCTGCCTCGGAGATGCAAGTCCACCTGGGCACCTGGTGTGGGCACAACCCCAGGCCAGCTCTCCGTGCCCCTGGGCGCCAGCAGGACACCCCCACCTGCTGCTGGGGCAGCTCGGCCAGCACAGGTGGGTGCAGGATGGGGGAGGGGCCCCAGCTCTGTGCCCTCACCTCTGTGGACCTCTGCAGCCTGACCAGTGCCAGGGCCGCCTTTCCTCCAAGAAAGCTCACCACGGCCTACCCGAAGGAAACCAAAATCTGCCCTATTCGTCATCAAAAAGGGGACATGAGAGGCGAGAAGACAGGTGGCCTCGGAGAGCAGAGGCACGTGGACCCCGAGAGCCGTGTGCAGGGGGAGCCGGCAGGGTCAGGTGGCGGAACGCCAGCGCCTGGCTCACGGAGGGCGGCCGGTACAATTGAAACGGTTTTAATCACTAGGTCTTTACGTTGGCCGTACACTGAAGCGTGCTTGAGTGTTGTCATAACACGTGGGAAATAGAGACACGCTTCCTCACGACAGCCCAGACTGCTCTAACTCTGGGATGAGTGATTTCAGGACACACAGAACCAGCCATCCAGCCAACAGTTTGTCCCGTGTGCAGAGGAGGGGCGCGGGCGGTTGGGGGAGTCACGCCAGTGAAACCGCCACATCCAGAGGCACGCACGCCTAACGGAGCCCGGGCCGGGAAGAGCCCAGCACCGGCGTGGGCAGCGCTGCTCACCGAACCTGTGTGCGGCGTGGGGCACGGCTGGACGGAGAGTGAAGACCGACAGGGAAGACCGCGGGGCACGGCTGGGGCTGCCGGCGGCCAGGGGCCCGTGAGAACCCGGACAAGCCGACCGAGACAGGACCCGATGCGAAGCTCAAAACCTGAGCCTACGAACGACAGTTAGCGCTGTCCCCAGAGGGGGCCGTCCTCTCGTCTCCGCAGCGCTGTGCCGGGTCTGGGAGGGGCCCGCAGCTGCAGACTCAGTGAGCCCACAGCCTGACCACACTCTTGCTCACACTCATGTTCTCACACACTCACACACACACACACTCATGCTCACACTCACACACACTCGTGCTCACACTCATGCACCCCCACTCACACATTCATGCTCACACACTCCCGCTCACACACCATGCTCACACTCACACACTCCCGCTCACACACCATGCTCACACTCTCACACACTCCCGCTCACACTCATGCACTCACACGCACACACTCTCATTCACACTCATGCACTCACACGCACACACTCTCACTCATACTCATGCACCCACATTCACAAACACTCATGCACTCACACACTCTCATGTTCACACACATACACTCACACACTCTTACACATTCACACACCACTCACATACTCATGCACTCACACACTCACGCTCACACGTATAGACTCACACACTCTCACTCATTCACACACACTCACATACCCTCTCTCACACTCACACATTAATGCACTCACACACACTTATACACACACTCATGCTCACACTCACATACACACACACACACATACACTCATGCACTCACACATACACTCATGCTCACACACACACACATATTCACACACACACTCACATTCACACACACACACTCTCACATACTCTTTCTCACACTCACACACCCACACGCCCAGAGCTGAGGGTTCACACACACGGGCAGACCTCTTGGTCTGCAGTTGGGCTCCGGCTGGAGGAAATCCCATTTGCAGGCTGGTCTCTCCCCTGTCTTCCCAGCAATGGCCGGTCGCCCCGTGCGGTCTGGCCCAGCATGGAGTCGGGTGATCTTCCAAGGAGAAGTTGGACTCCTTCAGGGACCAGTGGCCTCCAATCTGTTTGCACAGACGTGACACGAGAGAAGCCCACGTTCGCAGTCAGAAACAATATTCGTTGCTTTTTTTTCTATTTTCAGCCACAGGATAATGTCGGCTGGTATACGATTCCGCGTCATCCTTGCACAGAAAGAAACTGCTGTCCCCTGGGTCCTCCCAGCACAGGCATGGGGCGCACCCTGGGACGGGTCTCCACCGCTACCCGGGGAGGTATCCTCGCGATGTCTACTGAACGGCAGAGATTGGGCCCTGGGAAAGGCAGACGTTCAGCCATAGCCACAGGCTATTGATTCTCCTGGTGCACGTCCCAAAATGACCAATATTTGACTCTTAATTTTTTAAAAATGTTTTTATTGATTTCAGAGAGAGCAAGGTGGGGGGAGGAGAAAATTGATGTGAAAGAGAAACATCGATCAGCTGCCTCAATGGGGATCGAACTTACAGCCTGGGAAGGTGTCCTGACTGAGAATTGAACCTGCGGCCCTTTGGTGCACGGGACGACGCTCAGACAACGGAGCCACACCGGCCAAGGCAGCAGCTGACTACTTCTAGACCCGGGCCAGGGTTCAAACCAGGACGAGAGTAACAGCCAAGATTCAGACCTGCATTTTCTGAATATAACATGTCGTTCTCAATGTGCAAACAACTCATCCTGTCGGGGAAAATGGGATATTTTCTTCCGACAGTAGCCCCTTGGAGTCCTTGTTGCCAAAGCCTCAGGCACCCCTCCGTGCGGCCAGGTGTGGGCATGCTCAGAATGAGGACAGCAGGTGCCGTGGTGGTCTGTGACCTGGGAGGTCCCCACCCGAGAATCTGGGAGTCCCATCCCAGAGCAGCTGTGACTGCTCGTGTTCTGCGTCCCTGTCTGTCTCATTGGACACATGCAGTAACCCCAGGTACGTTTCAGTCCTGTATTTTACAAATGGGATGCGGAGGACCGAAATCACACCTGACCAGGTGAAGGAGCTGGGTGCGCCCACACCTGCCCTGCCCTGCGGGTCAGCACCCTCTCTGCCCGTTCCCCAGCCTCCCAGCCTCAGGCCAGCTTCCCTGTGAACACGGACACATCCCCAAGAAGTTGAATGTTCCCCACGAGTGACAAGAAAGGTCCAGGAGACCTAGGTATGGAAAGCACCCACCCACCAGTTCCGCAGCTCAGCTCTGAGCCCTCGGCCAACTCCGAATGCAAATCTATTACGTGCTTGTCACCCTTTTTATTTTCCCCAGATGCTGTCTTTCCTTCCAGAGACTCAGCGACCACTGCCAGCAGTCTCCAGGGACCTCGTTACCGCTCCGTAACGCCACGGCGCAGAGCGGGCCCCGGCCGCACCCGTGCTGAGCAGACCTTCTCGCGAGGGTGAGTGGGGATGGCTGTGGTGCCAGTTCCGAGGGCCGTCGCTGTTCACACGGTGATGATGGTTTGTTCTGACACCTTGGGTGCCGGCGTCTGCAGCCCTGGGCACAGCCAACTGTGGTGGGTGTGCTTGTGATGACGCACCCGCTGCTCATTTATACACGACTGGCAACCCAGCCGGGAGCTCCTGCACGCAGGTGGGAGGGTCCTCACGGCCGTGCTGGCTCGGAACCCGCAGCTCTGGGGCGGGCGTGGGGAGCGTGCGGTCGGACTGCACGGGCGAGGGTCCAGCCACCCTGTCACTGCCGCCGGGTCCCTCGCCTGCAGGAGGACGTGGGGGATGGGCCTCGCACCTGGGTGTGGTGAGGCTACAGTGCTCTCACCTTCATCCCCATCATCATCGTTACTGTGTGATTGCCGCTGTGTGGTTCTTCTCCTGCTTAGCTGCTGTTTCAAGAGTAGGTGACCAGCCCAGTGGCATCTGAGACCCAGCACAGACCCTCTGTGGGAGCACGCTGACACCGGGCACATCGAAGCCCCGCTCAGTGCCCCGCCCCGGGGAGGGGGCACGCACTTGCCTTCTCCTGGCAGGTTCCTGATGGGTGGAAGGTCACCAGAGTGCTCTGACACCCACGAGCTGCCAGGCCTCCCTGAGGGACACCGCACGGTCCCCGGACAGACTGCTGATGGTCCATCGCTTCTCCAGTCCGAGTCCCCTGGCTGCCCCACCGCCGTTGTCACCACAATGAGGACAAAGGGGCATGGATCCTTCCCGCCTGGTCCTGTTGAGCAGGCTCTGGCCGGAGGGAGAACAGCTGGGCACGCAGTGACGGGAAGAGGGAAGCAAGGGGCGGGGCAGAGAGAAAGGACACGAGGGAGTGAAGACCGTGTCCCTCCTGGAATCAAGGGGTCTCAGGCGGGACACCTGCTCAGAGCGTCAGACACCACAGGGCCGGTTCAGGACCCCCGTCAGCCTCTGCGTTGTGGGGACACGTGTGTTCAGGGGGGGCTTGCACCAGACCCCGTCTCTGCCCGAGTCCTCCCCTTCGGAGGATGGCTGTGCGGTGGTGCCCATGTCAGCGGCCCTCCGGCAGATGAGCTAGGACGGTCTGTGCTCCATGGGGCCTGCCCACTCTGCTCTCCAGTTTCTCCTGGTGGGCAGGCGTGGGCCTCTCCTGCGTGTGCCCTGCTCAGCTGCACCTGGAAAGATGCAGAGAGATCACCCCTCAGCTCCTCCTCACGTGTTTGGAACTCATCAAGGGAAAGAAGCAAAGTTAAGATCACCCTCAAACCCCAACACGCAGCACGTTTTCCCAGAAACCTTGGTCATGACACCCTGGTGAGTGGACCGGCATTTAGAAACCAAGGTAACCGTGGGCCCAGGGACTCCCGGCGGGGCCTGGCGCGGCTGAGGGCTGCACGCTGGACGCTGCCTCTGCAAACCTGCGGCCCACCCTCCCCTGCAGACGCACCTCTCCACGCCTGGGCTGCGGAGCTGAGGGGAGCGAGGGGCCCCCGAAACCCGCAGACGCTCACCTCAGACCAACAGAACTTCCACGTCCCAGTGTCCCGACCTCGAGACCCTGGTGGCTGCGGATGTTGGGTGACGGAGAACTCGGGAAGGAGGCTTTCCCGCTGGACGGTGGGGCTGGCAGAGGGACACAGACAGCTGCCCACGTCCACTCCTCTTCGTCTTGTTTGGAGCCCGGGGGATGGGCAGGACACTTTCCTACCACGTCCACAGACTCCTGGCGGCCGCTCCAGGACACCGACGAGGCTCTGAGTTTCCTCCCGGGGCCCGCGGCACGCCTGGTGGGGTGGGAGGGATTTCGGGAGGGCTGGCCTGTCAGAGACGTAGGACACAGGTCACAGTAAACCCTCACAGGAAGCCGGGCTCCGAGACCAGGTGGCTCAGAATGGGGAGAACCTCGGGCGTCAGCTCCCACGCAGGGCGCCCGGTGAGGGGGGCTGTGCTATCTCTGCGGCTGAGGACAGCTGGGGCCCCCAGGGAATGGCAGCATGGAGGACAGGCCCCACGCATAGCTTCTCCTGAAAGGGACGGGAAGGGGAGCACTTTGTTGCAGAAAGGCCCAGAACACTCCTTCTCTGTTGCAAGAACTCAAAGGGGGAAGAGAGGCAGCACCTCAGAGCAGACGCCGGAGACCTCCCCAAAAGAACAGCAGCCAGGAAGGCGAGAGTCCCAAGCAAGGGCATGGGAGAGCCACCTTCAGATGCTGGGACAGCGATTATGACGGGCAGGAGGGGTTTGGGGTGACAGTTACCACCTGCAGGGGCAGCAGGGGTGGTATAACCCTCATGCACAGGCCCAGGGAAGGGGGGTAGTCCCCCAAAAGGGAGCCCTGCCGTCCACACCTGAGTCAAAGCCAGTCACATGGTAACCGTGGGTCTGAACTGGGGTCTGCGGAGCTGATCTCGGGACTCGACCGCTCAGAGGGCAGGCGAACAGCTTTGCGGGAGCGGTGACTGCCCAGGGCAGACCCAAGCGCCCAGAGGTGTGTCTGTCAACAGAGCAGAGCCAGAGAGGATAACCCAGCGGAGCTGAGAAGGAATTCAGAGGCTCCTGAAAGGCACTGAACTTCCTTCCTGCTCTGTGCTGTGAGCTTTTGATAAACTGACAGCAGCTGATAAACTCCTATTCATCCCTCAAAACCCAATTTAAATATTCCCAATGCAGGGAATATTTCTCCTCTCAACAGGATTTATGGGTCTTACCTTCATGTCCCCGCATTCTCCATTAAATCCCAGCCACGGTCGGTCCCCTCCCACTGGACCGTGAGCTCCTCTGCCATTGGGACTCAGTCATGTTTGTTGTTGGGTACCCAGAGTGCCAAGCTCAGCACCTTCCCCATGCCACGTACTTGGAAGCTCTGTAGTGAGTGAATGTGGGCTCCTCTGATGTCACACTGAACTTTTCAGAGAAAACACTCTAAGCCACGGACCCACATAGGGTGGCTGTCATCTGTGTGTGGTACCACATGGCCCCGCGTGGTGGCAAGAGCCTGGGCCTGGAGGCAGTGTGTGAGGAGCTCAGTGAGTGAGGTCAGCCATGGGCAGAAGCTGGAACAGAAGCGTTGAGTGTGGCCAGCTCTACTCGGGAGGGGTAATGATGCAGAGGGAGCAGGAGGGGCGGAATAGTTGGGAGGCTGGCAGGGAGAGGCTCCCCAAATTTTCAAGCCATTGGCATCCTAACCTCTTAAGATCTCTGTCCAGGAAGAGTTCGCTCCGTGCCTGCCGCCGGGACCCTTTTCCTGAAACTACTTAGTACGTCTTGTCTCCCAGCTTCCCGAGCTCTGATCGTCTGTCCCACTTACTAAAGCGATCGCTGTGTGACCTGCCTCTTCCAAGACCCCAGACCTTGAGTGGGGTGGGGCCTGCGTGGGGAGCCTCGACGAGGTGTTAACTGCTGCTGTGAGCGGGAAGAACGAGGCGTCTTCCTCGAGAGGCCCCACCGTGGTCTGGCCCTGCGGTGGGATACTATTCAGCCACCACAAGGAATGAGTCACTGGCGCCTGCAACAGCTTGCTGAGCCTTGAGGACACCGTGCCGAGGAATCGGCACACCCCGTGCCTGCATCTGTGCCAGGTCCCGACTGGGGAGTCCTGAGACCTGGCAGGCAGGCAGGCGGGCTGGGAGCGGGGGACGACGATCGGATGGTTGCCGAGGGGAACCCGGCTTCGTGCGGGTGATGGAGGGCTGTGGAACTCGGTGGTGATGGTTACACACACCGTGAAGTTACTAAATGCCACTGATTGCACGTGAGGTGTATTTTACCACAATGAAAATGACAACTGTACCTGCGTGGACGTCCAGGGGAGAAGAAAACGTGATATATACACATACATATAATGGAAGATTATTCGGCCATAAGAGAGAATGGAGTCCTGCCACTGTGACATGACGAGGCCTTGAGGGCGTTATGATAAGTGACATCAGTCAGAGACAAATGCCATAGTGTCTCGCTCAATGTGGATCCTTAAAAAACGAGCTCACAGATACAGAGAACAGACTGCTGGTCGCCAGAGGTAGAGGGTGTGGGTGGGCAAAGTGCACACACACATATACTCACTCGGACACACATACACTCACACATACACACACACATATACCCACACGGACACACACATACACTCACACACGCACACACACATATTCCCACTCTGACACACACATGCACACAGACACACGCACACACTGCACACATATATCCATTCAGACACACACATACACACATAAATACTCACACACATACACTCATACACACGCACACACACACATATACCCACACACATACATACATATGAATGCACACACGGACACAAACTCACACACACATGTGCACACATATACCCACTCAAACATACACACATGCACACACACATATACATTCACACACGTGCACACACACATATTCCCACTCGAACACACATGTACACACATACACACATACACATAACCACTCAGACACACACACACACACATATACTCACACATATGCACTCACACACATACACATGCACACACACATATACCCACATGCATACATACACATGAATGCACACACATACATTCACACACATGCACTCACACACACACATACCCACTCAGACACATTCACATACTCTCATGTACACTCACATTCACACACTAGACTCCAAGCCCCCGGGACGAGGGTGCCCGCCTGTCAGCGTGGGCACTAGAAGCAGCTTGGCCTGGGGTCCGGAGGCCTGCTCACCAGCTGGGGGTGAGGCCCGAGCCCGCACACGGGAGCCAGGATGGAGCCGCGCAGGTGGGATTGCGTGCCGGCCCCCACCTGGAGGACTCCGTGCCGTCAGCTGCCACGGAGCTAGGGAGCCGGGTGAAGTGACAACGGGTGACATTTGGGAACTGGAAGTGGAAATGGACGCAGGAGCGGAAGTGAGACACTTTAATTTGCTTTCTTTTTGTAGCGAGCCAGGACCTTAGAGGGTCCAGAAAGTGGTCTAATTCGCTGGGTGAGGGGGGAGGGGAGGGCAGGAGAGGGACAGGGGCAGCTTTCCTCCTGGTGCAGGCCCCTCCTCCCTGCCCCGACCTGCCCCACCCTGGGCCTGGACCCAGGGCCCAGCTCCCTGCTCTGCACCCCGCTTGTCAGCGTGTGGCCTGCGGGACACCAGCCGGGACCCAGGCCTCTCCCTCTTTCGGAAACTGGCAGGACCCAGGCACTGAGCTGGGAGGGACTGGCCAGCCTCCCACAGCAATGGGTAACAGAGTCCAACCCAACTGGGCATGAGATTGCCTTGGACCCCCTCCAGGTCGGTCTGGGAAGAGAAGGTTCTGGAAGAGGCCCGAGCGGCGGCATTCCTGCCGCGGGAGGCTGCTGCGACCAGGCCCTGCCGACTCAGAGCTCCTCCGGGGCCGCGGGCCTCCCGCCCGGGCCGGCGCCCAGGATTATCCAGCACAGGGCCTCACGGGTGTGTGGCTTTGGCAATGACTGAAAAGAAAGCATGGTTATTATTCATGTCGTGTGTTGAGAAATCTTCTTAAAGTTTTACAGCCGCTAATGTAAAAGGGTTTTTTATTGGCTTAACATTCTCCCCGCTCCCCCCCCCCCCCCCGGATCTGTGTCCTGCCTTCTCGGTGGGGGGCTGATGGAGCTCTGCTGTGTCCGGGGGTGTGGGGCCAGCCCTCCTGGGAACCCCACGCCCACGTCCCCGCGATCTTGTTCGTCACTGAGCTCCAGGACCCCGGCCACACAGGCCCCAGCCTCACTCACTCCCCACAAGTGCTCTCTGGGGCGCGGACGGGGCCCGGGCACGGCAGGCGCTGAGGGTACAAGCCGGAGGACCCCTCCCATTTCTGAGGGAAAGGGGAGAGGAGGGGAGAAAACAAGTCCAGACTCAGGGGGCCGCTGCAGCTCGGGGCCGCACGCAGGAGGCCCTGAGCTGGGCCCCGGATGTGTGTCATACATGTGAGCACTCTCCTTCTGCATGGGAAAGGCTGGGAGGTGGTGAGGAGGGAGGCTGGGCAGAGGGTGAGCAGGGCTGGGTGGACGGGAGCCAGGCGCACACGGTGTGAGAGAAGCCGCCGGGCGGTGCCAGCCAGGGCGTGTGGCTCGGCCAGTGGACGCTGCGGGCGCAGGAGAGTCAGGAAGGCCTTGAGGTCAGAAGAGGGTCACGCAGCGGGTGAGCACCCAGGGGGCGGCCAGGAGGAAGGTCGGAATGGCCGCGGCCTCTTCACCCAGGAGAAGGGGTGGGTTTGATTTTTTTTTTTTTTACCCTCACCCAAGGACAGTTTTGCATTTATCTTCAGACAGAGTGGGAGGGAGAGAGGGAGGAAGAGAGAGCGAAACATCAATGTGAGAGAGACACACCGAGTGGCTGCCACCCACACGACCCCAACGGGGCCGGGGACAAACTGCAACCGAGGTACATGCCCTTAGCGGGAACCGAACCCGGGACCCTCTGGTCCGCGGGCCGACGCTCTAACCGCTGAGCCAAACCAGCCAGGGCGAGAAGGGGTGGGTGTAAACTGAGGAATGTGGGGTGCTGTTGGAGGTTTGGAGTAGGCTGACAGCATGATCTAGTCTTTTCTCTTAAAGCCCAGCCTGGCCGCCAGGGAAGGAACAGGTGAGCAGGGCAGGAGGGTCAGGCGAGGGGCACAGCGGCTGTGGGGGCCTTGGGGACCTTGGGGACCGAGCCACTCTGGGTGTGAGCAGGGAGGCAGCCAGGGGCCGCGTGACGTCTGCCGGCCGACAGCACCCAGCCCGGCTGGCTGCTCGGGTCCGAGTCGCTGCCCTCGGCAGCGGTGGCGTCCGCCCCTGCTGCCCACATGCAGCCCAGCTGCCAAACCCGTCTGGTCACCTCGGAGCTCTACCCGGCTCCTTCCACGTCCCATGGCTCCCCGGGTCACACGCAGACACCCCCGGACACAGCCTGCAGTCTTTTAGCGATGTGGACACGGCTGTGGCGGAGGCGACCCAGCGATAGAATACACCCAGAGACAGAGTGAACTCAGCAGCCAGACTGTGACCGGCTCTGCTGCCCCACTGGCCGCGTGTGCCCAGTCTGTCTGCGCCCCCGGCAGGCAGGCCTGGCCGGGAGGAGGGGCAGGGGCTGTGCCAGCAGGGAGCCTGGGGCCAGCCGTGAGCAGCTCCGTCTCCGTCTCCGTCTGCAGCCGGGCACCTGCTGGGCTGCGCACCACGCTCTGCCTTTGTGGGAGTCACCGGGAGTCCCCGAGAGTCCCCGAGAAACTCCCAGCATCTCCTCCAGCACAGAGGCAGCTGGGCTCCCAGGGAACAGAGGGCAGCGGACTGAACAGTGACAGCTTCGCTCCCTCAGAGGGTGGCGTCTCGAGGCCAAGCGGCACCTGGTGGGGGGACCCAGACCCACAGCCGAGGTCAGCCTCCGGGGCAGGCGGCCAATGTGCACCCGGGGACACACTCCTGGGGCCCCTCATTTGCAGACTGTCCCTCCAGGAGCTCCAGCTGGGTCTCAGAGTGAAGGGCTGAGACTAGAGGAAAGTCACTGTGACCCGTGGGCTCCGTTCTCGGGGACAAGCCTGCCCGCCGGGGAATCTGGCGCCTCAGAGCCCTCTCTGACCCGGCCTCTTCTCTCACTGGGGGGGAATAAACAAGACTGAAAACGCACTGAAGGTCACAGCTCAGGAACTCCGGCCCACTAACCACATATTGACACTTAATCCGAGGGCTGTAGGACACCCGCCCTGCCCCGTGCCACGCCACGGGTCCACGTGGCAGCAGGCGACACGTGAGGGGGTTGAAATGCAGGCGTTCTTTGAGAAGGAGATGTCGTAGACGGCAGGAGACAGGGAGACTGGAACACAGCATGTGAGCCCCTAACACGCCGCTGGGCAGAAGTGCCCACGCCTGTGCCCGGAGCGGGACCTCAGTCCCTGTCACCACACACATCGCCAGCAGCCGGGCAGGCGCGCCGAAAGGAAAACAGTCTGAAGAGACCGAGCAGCGTCCCGACCAGCCCGGACTCGGCGCAGAGGTTGGAACGACCAGCCTGGGAATGAAAAATGTCCGTGATAGATGCGCAAGGGCTGTAAGGAAGGAAAAGGAGACGCTATTTAGGAGCAGATGGGTAATTGAATGAAAGAAATAGAAACTCTAGGAGACCATCAAAGGGACACGAGATACATCAAAACCACTTTAACCGAAATGAAGAAATGCTTCGGACGAACCATCAAAGTGACCAGACCGGGTCACAGACAGCCACTGAGCTTCAGACGAGTCGGCAAACAAATGCAGACGGGCAGAGGGGAAAAGGGGTGAAAAAGTGGAGACTGTCCGAGCATGGTGAAACAATCACCCCCAAACGGTGCCCACGTGCAGTGAACACAGCACAGAGCTGAGAAGAGGACGGAGAACACGGGACATTCACGGTGAGCGTGGCTCAGTTTCCCCAGGTTAGTAACAGGCAGACCCCGGGGGCTTACAGAACAGGCGCGGGACAAACAGCAGCCAACGGACGCCTGTCGTAGACAGACTGCAGGAAGCCAAAGGCAAGGAGAAAGTCTCAGAAGAAGCCAGAGGAAAAACCTCACCGCTGCAAGGACAGAAGTCACATCCCGCTTCTCCTCAGGAGCCACGCGGGCAGGAGAAGGGGGTCCGTTGTTTGAAGCGCTGGAAAGAGGCAGCGTCGACGACAATGTCTGTGTTCAGCGGTTACCCCTCAAAGGGCAGGACAGACGCTTCCTCAGACAAGCCAGCACTGCGGACATCTGTCCCCGGAAGACTGCCCTGTAAGAGACGGTGACAGGTGTTCTCCGGGGAGAAGGAAAATGACTCAGGTGAGGAATTCACATCTGCATAACGAAACGCAGAGCATCAGAGAGAAAATAAAGGTCAACTAGAATCTTTTATTTTACGTACTCCTGATTGGTTTAAAAATAGCTGTTCCCCCTGGCTGGTTTGGCTCAGAGTTTAGAGTGTCGGTCCACGGACCAGAGGGTCTCAGGTTCGATTCCCGGTCAAAGGCACGGACCTGGGTTGCAGGTCTGCGGGAGGAGACCAATCGATGTGTCTCTCTCACATACATGTTTCTCTCTCTCTCCTCCTCCTCCCTCCCTTCCACGCTACCTAAAAATCAATGGAAAAATATCCTTGGGTGAGGATTAAGGTAAAAAATAAAAATAAAAATAAATAACTGTACGAAGGAAGAAAGTAATAGCAACAATGTTTCGGTGGTTGTACCCTGAATCGATGGGAGGAGAATTTGGGATACTCTGTTGCAAGGAATCTACGTTACCTGTGAAGTGGTAACGTTGTACTGACTGGAGGTGAACTGGGACTGGTTGTACACTGATATTTCAAACTCAGTTTTAAGATATATATGTAACAGATATGCTAACAGAGTACAGACAATGGAATAATAAAATGTTCGTTAAAACCAGAGAAGGCAGAAAAAGGATTTCTTTAAACAATGGAAACAAATGGCAAGTCGAATGAATATGAAACAGTTATAAACATGGTAGATATTAATGCAACTGTATCAATAATCACTTTAAATGTGAATAGACTGAATACACCAATCAAAAGGCAGATACCATCAGAGTGGATAACAGCAAACGAGGTCCTATGATGTATTATATATAAGAAACATATTTTAAACATAAAGGCAGATATATTACAATTCAAGGGATGCAGAAAGATATGCTATGCTAATAAGGATCAAAAGAAAGCTTACGTAGCTATATTAATTTCAGACAAGCAAACTTCAAAGTAGAAAAAAAATACCAGGGATAAAGAGAGGCATTACATAGTGATGAAGGAATCAATGCTCCACAAATACACAAGACCCTTAAATGTGTACATACCAACAACAGTGTCAAAGTATGTGAGGCCGAAACTGATGGAACTGCTGAGAGAAATGGACAAATCCACGATTGGACTCGGAGACTTCAACACCCTCTATTAGTAATTGATAGAGCCTGCAGACACAAAATCAGTAAGAACATAGTTGAACTAAGCAACACCATCAATCACCCAGACCTAATTGACATTTATAGGATATTTCACCCAACAACAGCAGAATACATATTCTTCTCAAGCTCACATGCGACATTAACCAAGATAAACACTCTGGATCATAAAACACACCTAAACAAATTCAAAAGAATATAAATTATATAAAGTATTCTTGCATACCACGATGGAATTAAACTTGAAATCAATAGCAGCTAGCTGGAAAATCCCAAAAGATTTGGAGATTAAATTACACATTGTTAACTAACACATGGGTCCAAAAGAAAAAAGTCTCAAGAGAAAAATTTTAACTATTTTTAATGAATGAAAATGCAATCTATCAAAATTTGTGGAATGGATCAAAAGCAGTTCTTAGAGGGAAATGCATAGCATTGAAAGCATATCTTAGAAAAGAAGAAATATAAATATTAGTATTCTAAGTAACTACCTTAGAAAACTTAAAAGGAAGAGCACATCAAATTTAAAGTAAGCAGAGGAACAAAAGTAATAAGAATTAGAGCAGAAATCAAATGAAAATAGGAAATCAGTGGAGAAAATCAATACACTAAAAGCTGGTCTTTGAAAGATCAATAAAGGTGATAAAACTTTAGCCAAGATAAGCAGGAAATAAAGACACACATTGCTGATGTCAGAAATGAAAGAATGATTGCTACTGACCCGTGGACGTTAGAAAGACAATAAATAAATATTCTGAACAACTCCTGTGTCCACTACTAGTTATCACATCTGGTTTTTCACCGCTTCTGTTGAGCATTGTACTGGAAGTTCTAGCTAATGCAATAAGACAAGAAAAAAACAGAGGTATACAGATTGGTAAAGAAGACATAAAATGGTCCTTGTTTACAGACGATGTGATTGTGAAGAAAATCCTTAAGAAACACACACACACACACACACACACACACACACACACACCACTTCTTGGAATTAGCAATAAAGCAAGGTTGCAGGATATAAGGTCAGCATACAAATGTCAATTGCTTTCCCATACATGAAAAATGAACAATTGAGATTTGAAATTAAAAATACAATATAATTTACATTAGCACCAAAAAAAAAAAAAAAGAAATATTTCGGTGTAAACCTAACAAAAGCTAACAGAACAAAAGGATTCATCTGAGAAAAATAGAACTCTGATTTTAAAAAATCAAAGATGAAACTAAATGGAGAGATGTTCCATGGCCATGGATCAGATACACTGATATAGTGAAGATGTCAGTTCTGCTCAACTTGATGTAGAGACTCAGTGCTACCCCAGTCAAAATGCCAGCACGTTATTCTGTGAATGTGGACAAGGCGATTCTAAATGTTACATGGAAAAGTAAAGACCCGGAATAGTAAACACAACACGGAAGAAGAACGACGTCAGAAGACTCACCCCTGACTTCCAGACACACTATGAAGCTGCAGCGATCAGAGAGCGTGGTATCGAATAAAGAATGGACAAGGAGGTCAAGGGAACAAACAGAACAGAGAGCCCAGAAATAGACCCACCCGAATACAGGCAACTGATATTTGACAAGTAAGCAAAGGCAATTCAATGGAGAATTAATAGTCTTTTCAACAAATAGTGTTGAGCAATTCATATGTGCAAAGCAAAATAAATGTAGTCATAGACTTTAATTAACATGTGCGCACACACACACACACACACACACACACACACTCAAAATGCATCATAGAGCTAAGTGTACAACACAAAACTGTAAAACTTCTAGAAGAAAGCATGGGGAAAAAATCTAGGTGATCCTAAGTTTGGAGATGACTTTTCAGATACAACACCGAAATCATGATCCACGAAAGAAATGGTAAGTTAGAGTTGACTGAAATTAAAAACTTCTGCTCTGCAAAAGACACTGTTGAGAGAATGAAAAGACAAAAGCCAGGACAGGGAGACCTTGTTGCAAAACACACATCTGATCGAGAGCTTGTGTCTAAAGCATACAAGGAAATGGTTACTCTCTGTTTCCCAAAACCATGAAAATGCAACAATAAGAATACAAACAAACCACCCGGCCGGTGTGGCTCAGTGGTTGAGCGTCGACCCATGCACCAAGAGGTCACCGGTTCGATTCCCAGTCAGGACACATGCCCAGGTTGTGGGCCTGATCCTCAGGGGAGAGGCATGCAGGAGGCGGCCAGTCGATGTTCTCTCTCATTAATGTTTCTATTTCTCTCTCCCTCTCCCTCTCCCTCTCCCTCTCTCTCTCTAAATCAATAAAGAAAAAAAAAAAAAAAAGGAATACAAACAACCCAATCTTAAAAAGGAACAAAAATATAAACAGGAATCTCACCAAAGAAGACATGCAGATGGCAAATAAGTGTATACAATGATTTTCAGTACCATGTGTCAGTAGAGAATTGTGGATCAAAACTGCAGGGAGATAGCACTGCACACCCCACAGAACGGTCGGAATCTGGGTCACGGACCCACCGAGAGCCAGCCTGGACCTGGAGCCCCGCGATCCGTGGGAGCCGGGCTCACTGTGGTGGGACTGCGACACAGAGCAGCCGCTCCAGGAGACACCTGCCAGCTTCTTACAAAGCTGGACGCTCCCCTACTCTGTAAGCAGTAGCTGTGCTGTTATGTATTTACCCACTGGTTTAAACACTTACATTTAAAAAAAAGAAAAGGAGCCCTGGCCGGTTTGGCTCAGCGGTTAGAGCGTTGGCCCGCGGACCAAGGAGTCACAGGTTCGATTCTGGTCAAGGGCACATACCATGGTTGTGGTTCGTCCCCAGCCCTGGTTGGGGTCATGCGGGAGGCAACCAGGCTATGTGTCTCTATCACATCAATGTTTCTCTCTCCCTCCCTCCCTCCCTTCCTCCCATTCCATCTGAAAATCAACGGAAAAATATCCTCGGGTGAGGATTAAAAACAAAAACAAAAAAACCCCGCTATGTGCTGTCTGCAAGGAACCCACTGTCCGTGGAAAGACGAGAGGTCCAGGGTAGGGGGCGGAGGAGAGATCACACTGACATGAATCAGAGGACATCTGGAGTCCCTGTATGTAATTTCAGACACAGGTGACTTCAGAATAAGGACAATTATCAGGGATTAATAGAGGTGCTATTTAGTGATAGATGGGTCAGTTCTCCGCAAATGCATAACCATTCTAACCACGTATGCAGTAACAACAAAGCGTGAAAATGAAAGGCAAAGCCGATAGAAGGAAGGAGAAGCGGAGGACCATTCCGCCAGGAGAGTCGGAGCCTCTGGTTCTGCTCGTAAATAGACCAGCACATCGGAGAGAACCCAGACGGACCGAGCACCCACCAATCAACTTGATTTAATTGACATTTATAGACCGTCTCTTTCAACAGCCACACACACATTCTTGCCAAGTTTCCATGGAGCGTTCCCCGAGATAAACCACATCCTGGGCCATAAAACACACCTCGATGCATTTTACAAAACAGAAATCAGAGTCTGTTCGCAGAATAAAATTAGACTAGAAATACACAGCAAGAAAAATAGCTGGGAAATCCCAAAATGTTTTCGCATTACCCAGCCCATGTCTATAGAACGCACGAGTCAGAGAACAAGTCTGGAGAGAGGTTAACATTGAACCAGCCGGAACTGGAGATAGGACAGGCCACAGGGGAGTCTGCAAAGACCTCACAGTGCCTTTCAGGACGATCGGCATCACCCGGAGCGAGGAGAGTCTGGAAAAGGCCCGCCCGGTGGGGCCGAGGGGCCTGGGGCCCACAGGCAATGTGGGAGCCTGGAGCAGAAAAAGGACCTTCGTCACTAAGAAAATCTAAACAAAGTGTGGATTCTAGGTAATAACGCTGTACCAATGTTGGTCATTAATTGTGACACATGTACCCCATTCGCGTAGGACGTTAATGATAAGGAACATGACGTATATGGACGTTCCATATCTTTCTTTTTTTTTAAATTTTTTTCCTTTATTGATTTGAGGGACCACACGGCAGTCTGCACCCTGAGGCCACGGTGCGCCAGCAGGCTGAGGTGCCCATGTGCTGCCCTCCTCACACCGCTTAGCCTGGCGTGGCCCCTGCGATGTTCATGGGGTCTTAAACACTAAAATACGGACAGACATGTCCCGCTTCTCCTGACCCAGGAACAGCAGCTCCTGGCTAAGGAGATGCCAGGACGTGTGGTGGGCAGACGGCTCCCCTCCTCTCACCCACCCGGGACGTGGGGTCCAGCGGCTACAGACACCCAGGCTCCTAAGGTGGTGGCGACCCTTGTGTGCTGCCCTACTTCTCGGGGGTCCTCTCCCGGGCAGGCTGTCTTCCTGGGTGCTGCTCCCGGGCCCCGCAGGCAGGCCAGCAGCCCTGGCAGGAACTCTGGAGAGGACGTGGCTTCTCGGGGCGCAGGTGAAATCAGGCCTGATCCCACATGGCGATCACCACCCCAAACAAGCTCGGCAGCCAGGAGAACGTCAGAGGGCCGTCCTGGGCCCCCGCACCCCGGGCTCACGGAAGGCCAGCCCCACCTCAACCATGGCGAGGGCACAGCCTACAGGATGCCCTGGTCTCCCTCCGGCGCCACCTGTGAGGGCAGGTCCTGGGCACGCTTTCTCAGACGCCAGGGATCCCAAGTGCAGGGCAGACCGGCTGCGAGCAGGCTGGAGGGAGCTGGGCATACTGGATGATGGTCATGAACCCCGAGTCTGGGACGTGGGGCAGCTGGACGGTGGAGGGAGGGGACAGATAAGGGTGTGTCTGGAACTGCTGCCCCTCGGAAGGATGGCCTGGTCCCGGGCCTGCCTCTGCCCCGGGGGCCTGGCATGCATGGCGCGGATGGCACGGGGGAGAAGGTCCTCCCCACACACGAAGGGAGCTGCCCTCTCCCCAGGTGACCTCAGGAGCAGGACACCCTGCACAGCTGGCTGGCTGCAGGTGTGGTGGAGGGACAGGTGCTGGGGAGAGGTGGGCGCAGAGATGAAGGCTTTGGAGACACTCCAACCCCACAGAGAACGGGGCTGTGTCCCTGGCGGCAGTCCCCCGCACAGTGCGGGCAGGCCCACGGGCAGGCTCCCCAGAGCCCCCACGCACAGCCCAGGCTCTCGTCCCGAATCCCTCCAACTGCAGCCCTGCGGGGCGCCACCCACCCTGGAGGAGGGCCGAGAGTCCTGGGCACACACTGGCCTGGTGCCACCCTCAGCGCGGCGGTGTCAGAAACAAGAGGTGCCCGCAGGCCATGGAGCGCTGCCCACTCAGGGAGGCTAGGACCAGTGTCTGAGGTTGTGACCGGCCCCTCCCAGCGACAGGAAAAACTAAAATGATGGAACAGATGTCCTACTCTGAGTGTGCGTGTGTGCCAGGCACTGGTGAAGGTCACCCCCCGTCACCCTGGCATGGGTGGCATGTCCCGTGGTTGGACAGGCTCCGCACTCAGTGAGGGCAGCAAGAGGGAGTGTCCCCTGACTATCATGGGACAAACGCACGGTCACTGCCAGGGGTCACTGGGGCCACCTCTGCCCACAGGACGGGTAAGCTGTCTCAGGGGCGGGTAAACTGAGGCACAGGGGGGTGGGCAGGGACTGGGCTCACTAGGCACCTGCTCTGTCCCAGACATCGGCTCAACCCCCTCAGCAAATCTCCAAGGTGGGGTGTATCATCCCCATTTGTAACCGAGGACCACTGGGCGCAGAGGGGCCAGCACACCTGCCCAGGGTCACACAGAGGGTGGGCAACGGCACCTGGCGTGCAGCAGAGTACCCAGGGTGGCATCACTCAGACGCACCCTCCTCGCCTCACAGATGGTCCCCGAGCTCCTGCCTCGGAAGAGGCCAGCCTTGTGTTTCACAGATGAGCTGAGGTTTTGTCACACAGCCTGACAGCGAGGGGACGCAGGAGGGTGGGAGGGAAACAGGAGGGAAGGTTCCCAAGGACTGTGACCAGATACCAGGGGATTTGGCATGGCCGGGAGTTGAAGAGAACAGGGAGGGGGTGAGGAGGTAGAGGGGAGACAGGCAGGGAGGAGGGAGGGATTCTCTGGCTGGCACAGAGAAACAATTCCTGCCCACCCAGCCCTGTGGCCCCAGGTCCCCTCCTGAGAAAGGCCTCAGGAGCCCAGGGCCCACACACCCAGGGCATTGCCCACCCAGCCCTGTGGCCCCAGGTCCCCTCCTGAGAAAGACCTCGGGAGCCCAGGGCCCAAATCCAGAGCTGCCCTGAGCCCTGATCCTGGGAAGGGGCGGGCACCCTGCTCACCTGGGCTTCTTCCCCACCTGTCCCGTGTCTCACCTGTCAGGATGCTGCCCCTTCTCCCTCAGATCCGAAGGGAGTGAGCCTGGCGAGGAGGGGCGAGCGGCCAGGTGGGGCAGGCCCTGGCGAGACCCCGGGGACCGACATCTGCCCGAGGAACGGGCGCTCCCGGATTAGAAATGACAGTGGAATCGGAAGCGATGTTTCCTCACCAGTGGATTCTAAAATAAACAGTGTTGCTGCCTGCGTGTTCTGCTCCCCGCCTCCCCCCTTCGCCCAGGATCCTGACGGTTGTAAATCGCAGCCCGCGCCTCTCCTATCAAAATGCACAGCTAGTGATATTTAACGCCGAAGAAATACATCCTCCGGCAACGCATACCGTCAGGAATCCCGCACCGAATGGAACCGAGGGGCGGGCGGAGCCGCACAGACGTCCTGCATAAATTCTGGGAGGTGGGACAATGGCCGCCGTTTATTAACATTGTATCTCCTCCAGAAAGCGCTTGATCTTGCTTCAGAGGTTTTATGGGGCGCGAAAGCCCTGGAAGGTCCCCCTGTCCCCTGAGCTGTTCGAAGTACCAGCAGTCCTCGGGTTGTCATCCGATGTTTTCTTTAACCGGAGGAGGGAGGAAAGCGCGGGGAGCAGGGTCCCCCCCAGAGCCGCCGAGGAACGCGGGGAAATCCAGGTCACTGGAACAGCGTCATAAAGGGAAATGAGACCAGTTTAATTGTGAGGGGCTGAGGCTTCCGACACGAGCGGGGACTCGGGAGGGTTGCATATTGGAGAGGGGAATTGGGGGGCCCGTACCTGGCAGGCACCAAATGAAACCCATCTGTTCCTGCCAGGACCACAGGCTGCACGCTTGCTCGGCACTTGGCCCTGGCGGGTGTGGCGCTCTCACACGACAAAGGACAGAGGTGGAGTCTGGGCCCTGGAAGCTGCATGTCTAGGGCAGAGATGGTGTCAGTGGGCAGCCCCGGGACGGAGAGAACACACAGTCAAAGGGGCCTGCAATGTGCTGTGGTCTGGGGGGACACTTCTCCCCTCCATCCATGTCCCCCGGCACCCTGCCCATCTGTTCCTCACCCACCTGCCTCAGCCCTGCTCACCTGAGGCCCAGGAGCCCTTGGCTCAGGACCTGCTCTCCCCACGTGCAGGCAAACAGGTAGAAGGGGCAGGCCCAGGGAAGCCAGGGGACCCAGCTGGGCCCAAGTCCCCTGTCTTCCTCATAGCTTGTCGAGACCCCTAGAACACAGTGGGCAGTGGCCCAGTGGGCACTGACTCTGGCCAGAGCAGACTCGTTTCCCAGGTGAGTGGTTGGAGGTGAGATTCCCTCCAACTCCGGGCCTCTGGCCAAGATGAGCTGCCCTGAGGAGCAAAGCCATCCCCCCTTTGTTTCTATTTTAGGGTGATGGCATCGTCTTTGAAAATATATGTTTATCCTAAAGAACGAAAGCACCTCCCAAAATACAAAGATGGACGCAACCAGTCACCCCAAACCCTACCACCCAGAAATAACGTGATGACGTAAAAAAAAGTTCCTGGTCTCCCTTGATAAATAGACAGATACGTAGAGAGAGGCAGAGTCAGCTCAAGGATAGAAACCAGAGTAAAATGAGACGGCAATGTCAGAGATACTATCAGAAACAGGTTTTAATTGGGTTTTACTCCCACTGAAAGGATAGAAAGAAGTCAAGTGCAACTAGAGAAATTCCTTCAGTTTGCCTTTTATTACCCACCAGTACTATCATTCTCAAAGCTTCCGCCGAGATGAAGAAAATGGTTACATTGAAACGTTAGATTGACATTATTTTTTTCTCTTGTATGTATTCATTTTAAAACATTGTCATTAAGATCTCCTCTCCTTTAAACACTTTATTCTTTGGATTCCATCAAACCTCAACGTATTTTCTTTTTACGTTGTTCCCTGGGACCTCACAGCTCCCCGGGGGGCTGGAGACAGTCCGTTGGTGAATTGGATACTGAAAAGCAGTTCAGCTGGGTATGAAATTTCTGGCCAACACATTCTTTCCCCTGGAATGTAACAGACGTTTGTTCTTCTGAGTTCACGTTGGCTGTGAAATTTGTGATCTTCATTTTTCCTCTTTTAATTTGCCCAAATTGTGTACTTTTTCCCCCAAGAAGTACTCATTGGTGATCTAGTCCCTGAGTTCTTTTGTGCTTGAGAATGTCTGAATTTGCATGTAAATTTAAATGTAAAAAATTAACTATAAATGTCTGCATTTAAAGGACAGAACACTGAGTTCACCGCGTCTGCCCCCAGAAATGCTGCCGACATTGGCCGAGCACAGGGAGGGACTGGAGTGACCCTATGCTGGAGACGCTCCCCCACCACACCTGAGCCTCCTGTTGGAGACGTCTGGAGTCAGTCCTGTGTCTCCATCTCGCGGGTGACCGGGTTTTGTGTCTTTTTTCTGCCTATACGTCCAGAGAATTATTCCATTGTCTCTAAAGCCCAATAACTGAATCAGGATACGTCTTGAACTATTTCTGAGTCAGATTTTCCAATAGCATCCTCAGTTTACGCAGTCCAGGGAAGGTTTTCTCCCTGAGAGTCCCCTGGATACCCACTTCTGTGTGTTCTCTCTATCGCAGGGAGTACAGCTGGTCTCTGGTCCTGCTCACGGAGTACCGACTGCTTTCCTGACCCTTCGTCTCTTTCCGCCCACGCCGCTCTGATGGTCTCCTGCTTCTCTAAGTGAGTGACCCCAGTGAAGTCACATTGTCCCCTCACCCCGAACTTAGTTACCATTTCTCTGTGGGTGTTAACAGTCCCTCTGTATTTCCCTCAGCTCTGCCTCTTCCCTGAGTTCATGTTGGCCCATATAAGTGTTTCTTCATTTGGTCATCAGCCCCTACTTACTGTTTTTTAATTATCATTAAATAGATCTCCTAATAAAGTCTTCTGTGGAACAGACCTCTGGAGGGTGGTCGTTGGCCACCTGGTCAGCTGGGCTGCAGATGAGGCTCGCTCCATCCCCTCGCATGCGGTCCCCCGCGTTCACACACACTGTTCCGCCGACGTGCCTGTCTCCTGCGTCTTTTCCTTCTTCCTCTGCTCAGGCAGGGCCTGGATCGCTGAGTTCCCCATCCCACCTTAGGAGAAAGTGTCTGTCTTTCCTTTCACTCTACCCCTAGCCTGCAGTTGCTGGGGGAGCATGGTCCCCGGAGAGGAACCACGGAGGCAGACCTGGGTGAGGCTGAGGCAGGCAGCCGATTTCAGTGGTAAAGGCGTGGGGCTGTGATGAAGGCCTGACAGACCCGGCTACCCCGCTGAGAGCTGCACGGCCCCCAGGCCCTGGGCCCTGTGCCCCAGGAAAGGAAGAAGTCACCCGGCAGCTAGGAGCCAGCAGCAGCCTGGGAACAAGGGCTGCCCCGTCCCCTGGCCCCACACCACCAAGGCTAAGGTGTGTCTTAGGTGAGATGGTGTAATGAACTGATTGCTTTATCGTCCCCGAGGCACCTAATAAATTCTGGGAGCTGCAGGAGTCTCGAAACTGGAGCGAGGCAGACAGGAGAGGAGAGCGGACTTGACAGAACAGATCTCCGTGGAATATGCAAACACTGCCATGCGCACATCAGCACCTCCGGATTTCAATAAAACACTGGCGTGTTGTGCCGAGATCCCAGAACTCGTAAATCAGAAATCCAGGCCAGTGCGGGGAGCCTTCCCCCCGGACCCGCAGGGCTGCAGCCTCCACCCTGCCCCCAGCCCACGCCAGCAGCCGCCCACAGCCCCAGAGGGGCCTCCGCACCTGCCGGCACGAGGGCTGTTGGGGCTGGGCACCCAGACCTCTCCCTCCTCACGGCTGCTCCGGAGAAGCTGCAGGTGGACGATGGACAGGCTGGTCCAGGAGGGAGCCTCGTTCCCTGGGCCATGGGGCGGGGGGGTTCGTCCAGCCATCCTGCAGCACCCTGGGCCCAGCAGCTTCCTGCGTCCTGTGCTCAGACACCAGGCAGGATGGACACTGTCCAGCAGGCCTCCGGCGTGAAGGGAGAACTCGGGGTCCTGGCCGTGGTGGGGGTGCTCCCAGTGGGTGGGGGGAGGGGCCTGGCTTTGTCAGTCACACGCTGAGAAGTCGCTGAGCCTTAAGCCGCCTCCTTTATCAAACGGGGACAGGAGGGTGTGTCACAAGATGTCACTAGAACAGCCGCGTCCTGCTGACCCCAACAATTATCCAGAAAAGACAAAACACACAGTTTGCAAGCAGAGGGGCAGGAGCAAGTGTGGGGAACAGCTGAGTGGAGGCCCGAAGCTTTGCTCCTGGCTCTCTGCAGGAGCCCACGGGGCTCCCCAAATCTAGTGTGTTTGGGGGTACCGTGGGGAAGGGCCTGCAGGATAGATGACCTCCCACCATGTCCCTTGTCTTCCCAGACACCCACCCAGGCCCCTGATGCGGCTACTTCCTGCCAAGACTCTGGTCCTGCAGTTTCCATCACCGGAGACGCCCCCTCAGGCGACCCCTGCACACAAGGACAGGGTGACCCTGGGAGCCTCAGAGGGCAGGTCCCAGCCCTGGGGGCCCAGCTGCTCATTGTCTGAAATCTCGCGTGGTCACTCCCCTCCCCTGCCTCCAAGTGCGAAGTCATCCTGAGGTCCCACGTGTCCTGAAATGGGTCCACGTCCACTGTGAGTCCCTGCGGGGCCGTGGCCCCTCGCTGCATGCGTTCACTCGAGCTGCGGTTCCTCCTGTGTGGGACGCATCCCACGGCTCCTGACGGCCGCCTGCACACAGCAGGTGCCGGGCATCTTTACCGAGGTCATTAGACAAGCATGACGTGGCCACGTGTAGGCTCGGGACTCACGGGGGCCGCCGAGCTCTCTGCGTCCTGGGCGTTGGTGGGTCGCCGCCGGGTCTGCGGCTCTGTGAGGGCCGAGCATTTGGCATGGATGAGAGAGCCAGTGAGCAGGGAACAAGCGAATGGGCGGAAGGGATGAAGGACTGGACCGGATTCCTCTGCAGGAAAGGAGAGGAGAGGAAGTCAGCTCTCCAGCGCCTGGCGCAGCCCTGGGCCGGAGCATCCGCCCAACCAGGCGAGTGGCAGTCGCGCTGTCCCGGCCAGAGAAGGCGCTCAGCACCCGGCAGGCAGGGCCTCCAAGTCGGCGGGCGCAGAGCGACGGGTGTCCAGGGCCGGGGCCTGGTGGGGTCAGAGAAAAGGCGGCCTGGCCTGAGGAGCTGCCAGGGTGCCCTTGCCCTGTGCCCCCCGCCTGCCAAGAACCCCGATATCCACAGCGTGCTACCGGGTAATGGCGTGTGAATCGAAGCAAGCCACCCGACACAGAGCTAATGACGAAATCGGGAGGAAAATCACCTTTCTGGCCTTCGTCTGAGGCGGGTGCTCTGGAAGGAGCGGATGGACCAGCGAATGGTGGCGAGTCCGCCCGCCGACTGGGCACCGCTGGGGACCCACCTGCAGGCGGCTTGAAGACGTGTTCTTATCCCCATGCCACTTCCAGGTCCGGAGGGGGGACCTTCAGCCACTCCACAGCTCTGGTTCTGGGGGCCTGGAAGCCCCAGGGTCCCGGGGTCTCAGCTTTGCTCCCCAGGCCACGGCTGCTTCCGCCAGGGTTCAGGTGACCGATGACTGAAACCGCCTTCCTCTTGCCAGTTCCACAGCCCTGGGTTGCGCGCTCAGTCAGCGGTCACCCACTGCTGCTGCTCCTGCGTCCCCCTGAACCCCGAAACTTCCAGAAGCCTCAGTCTTCACTCACACTGAACAGTGTTCCCACCAAATTAGTCTCCGTCTGTTTTACTTTGATTTTACGGGGTGGGGGGACCGTTTCTGGTTTGCAGAGCTCAG
The DNA here is from genome assembly GCA_030848825.1 of Tadarida brasiliensis. Lineage (NCBI taxonomy): Eukaryota > Metazoa > Chordata > Mammalia > Chiroptera > Molossidae > Tadarida > Tadarida brasiliensis. The sequence goes on along the minus strand of CM061263.1, from coordinate 1,662,943 downwards.
GCCCTGGGTGGAAACCACGGGCAGGGGACCTCAGACGGCGTGCTAGCTGCGGCCGGGACGGGCTCGGGGACCTGCGTGAGGCGCCACCTGTGAGAGCCCGACAGCGCCCAGCAGAGAAAGGGAACCGGTTCCTTTAAGACAGCGATTTAAACGTAAAGAATACACCTTCCAGCCCGGCCGGTGTGGCTCAGTGGTTGAGCGTCGACCCACGCACCAAGAGGTCGCCGGTTCGATTCACGGTCAGGGCACACGCCCAGGTTGTGGGTCCGATCCCCAGTTGGGGGCATGCAGGAGGCGGTCAATCGACGTTCTCTCTCATCGATGTTTCTATCTCTCTCTCCCTCTCCCTTCCTCTTGCTCTAAAGTCAATAAAGAAAACAACATTAAAAAAAAAATACATTTTCCCCTAATTGCAGGAGGAACGTTACGTTTACATGGTGGAGATTGCACAGACAAATGTCTCTTTCAGTTGCCTGATTTAAGTTATGGGGGTTCAGACACACACTGGGGGCTTCTAGCGCGGAGGGGCCGGTCTCAGCCTCCAAGGTCCAGCAGATGCGGACGGTCCTCTTGTTCCTCTGGGTCCTCTGCTGACCTCTGCTGACCTCTGCGGACAGGGCGGCAGAGTGACACCACCGTCAGCCCCGCCTGAACTCGGGCTGGGCCCCAGGGCAACTTTTATTGTTATCCTTGTTCCCGCTTTTTTTCATTGTGGTAAAATATACAGAACGTAAAATCCGCCATCTCCACCGACACTGAGCTCGTGCGCACCGTGGCAGCCCTGACCACCACCCACGCCACCTCCACTTCCCGTCTTCCAGGGAACCTGTCCCACTAACCCTCCCTGGCCTCCCTCCCAGCCCCTGGGGTCCTCTATGCGTGTGGCACCCCGGGGACCTCATGCCAGTGGAGTCACACAGTATTTATCTTCTGTGGCTGATTTCGTGGGCACAGTGTCCACGAGGCCTGTGGCATGTGCGGGAACTTCCTTCCTGTTCACGGCCGAGTAATATTCCACTGCGAGGATGCACCACCTCTCCTCGTCCATCCTCCCCTGGGCTCGTGTGCGTGACAGTGGTCTGTCCTGCTTCTCCGTTCCCCAGAGGCGGGTTGCTGGATCCCCGGGTGACTGCGTTTCACTGTTCCCAGAAGCTCCACCCTGTTTCCAGGACGGCGGCCCTGCGTTGAAATCCCACAGCGCTGCTCCGGGGTCCCCCCTCTCCGGGTGCACGGGAGGAGCCGGGCCCGCGGCTGTGCTCGGAGCTCTGAGCACCGGTGAGCAGGTCGGTGGGAGGAACACGGAGAGCTGGCCGCAGACCGTCCAGGGCAGGCCCTGTGACGGCTCCCAGTATGGGGTGAGCCCTGCACTTCCCCAAACCCACCCCCGTGGCCATGCTCTGAGCCCCGTTCTACGAAGGGAGCACGCCCTGCCCCTCACCTCTGGCTCCACAGACCTCGTGGTGAGCCCTCCCTGTCCTCGTCCGTCCCTGCTCCAGCCCTCTGGTCCCTTGGCGGGGTCTGCTCCCCTACCCCAGCACGTGTGCCCACTGGTCACCCCAACTCAGCCAGCAGAGTGGACACAGGAGGGCAAGACCCCTGGCTGTCCACGCCTGTCTTGTGGAGCCGCTCCCGTGGGGCTTGGAGTGGGAACCACACACGTGTGTCCTCTAACTGCCGGCTTACATGGAGCCGACTCCGTGCCACCAGGCTGGTGCCCCCCACGTTCCGCAGGCTGCAGTCCATGGGCGCCTGGCAGGAGCGGCAGGACCTGAGAGGGGCCGCCGGGGGCCAGAGCCCGCTCCAGGCTGGACTGACAGCTCCCGCTCCCCTCGCCGCTACGGCAGACCTGGCAGAGCCCGGTGCTCCGGCAGCTTCCACGGCGCCTGTGCCCGTGGTCCACGTGGCCGAGTGCACAGCTTTCTGTGACACATACAGGTTACGGCCCTTGAAGGGGATGTGACCAGGTGGCCGGGGCAGCAGGAGGTGGGCTTCTTGGGGGTCGGTCGGGGACTTGGTCCTTGGAGGCCTTGGCAGGTGGAGGCCCCCTCCACTGGACATCTGGGGGACCTGGCGTCGGCCAGCCCCTGGTGACCTGGGCAGACAGGCTCCTTCGGAGCTGGGTTCTGGGAAGAGCGGTGTCCAGGGCTGCAGGATCCGACTTCAATCAGATTATTCAGGGTCCCAAGTGGGTCCCGCCACGCATCCGGCAGGACAGGGAGGAGCCACGGCGGCCTCCAGCCCACGGCTTCTCACCAGCGCTCTGTGTCCTGCGTGCCGGGCCTCGTGCCCTTGGCCCAACCTTGCTGCAGCTACAGGGTGGCTTGGGTGACCCTGGCTCAAGGCCACTCAGAGTGGACCTCAGATGGACCGTGGGCCTCTCCACGGTGGGCATCAATGGCCGGTGGGGGGTGCTTCAGGGAGGAGAGGCCGGGGCCTGGGAGGAGGCATCTCAGAAGGCAGAGGGGGGCAGGCAGCTCTGTGGGCGGGGAGGGAAAGGGGCTCCAAGGGGCTCGGCCATGACCAGGTCCCCCTGGGGTGAAGGCTCTCAGCACAAAGCAAGGTGGAGCTCATGGGCAGCAAGTGGGGTGCACAGCCCCCCCACCAGGTGCTCACCACCCTCCCCCCGCAGCCCAGCCCCAGCGTGAGGGCCCATCACAGGCGTCCAGATGAGCCCTGTTTGCTGCCCCCCGACGTTCCGGAGTCTTGGTAGATCAAGTTGTAACAGGGCTGGTACCTGGGGCAAAGACCAGAATCAGGGACCCTGGGAGAGAGGGGCCACAGGCCAGGTGAGGGTGGCGGCTCATTTCACTCAAGTTCACTGAGACCACGGTGCCCCGATGTGTGGTCACATTAATCTGCGCATTTCTGTGAGGGGGTCTTCACAGAAGAGATTAACATTTCAGTGGGTGGACTTCTACAAAGCAGATTGCCCTCCCCAAGTGGTGGGCCTCGCCCAATCAGTTGAAGAACAAAGACTGTGGGGTAGTTGTGTGAGGTGTTTGTGTGTGTGAGTGTGATTGCTGTGCACACACACATCCTGTGCAAAGGGTACGTGCTCCACCAGCTGGGCTCAGACACAGGAGGCACCCCCGTGGATGGGCAGGGGCTTGGCTTCCTGGCTACAGAGACAGGACCCTCGGGACAAGCAGACCCCGTCAGTCCCCAGCACAGGGACGAAGGCAGGAGGCCAGAGACAGACCCAGCCTGGGGGCCTGGAGTGGGCCGCCCGGGGAGACGCAGGCCCAGCCCCGCCGGCCACACTGGCTCCGTGAATGACACTTTGCGCCCCGATGAGCTGCCTCTCCCTCGTGTGTTCCCATCTTCCTGCCAAGCGAAACTGCTTTGCCGCGAGATGGCCTGAGGCTGGACGCGATCGCGCCGCCGTGCTGGGAAGCTGACCTGCCCTCTGAATGCCAAACAGTGTTCTTTCCGACTCAGCCTCGGGAGATCGCTTCAAGAAGGAGTACTGAAAATTGATTTTTCTCTCCTTCTGGTTTAACCAAATGCCTAGATCTTGGGGGCCGCTGGAGTCTGTGTCTGCAGAGGGACTTGGTGGTTGAGTGGTGGGTGCCAGTGGATGGGTGCTCAGGGCTGGAAGCTGCTGGGAGCCTGAGCCCTGTGCACCCCCCTGGGCTCCCCCCGTCCAGCGTTAATGGTCTGGTGCCCCAGGCTCCCGAGCACAGCTGTCTCCTGTGTCGTGGCACATTCCAGGGCTGGAGGGCCCTGAGGCAGGGTCACAGCATGGAGCAGCTGGCTGCTGTGTGCTGCTCCGCGGTCCCAGGGGCAGACCCCCTCCAGCCCTGCTGGCACCCGAGAGCCCCGGGCCCACAAGCCACCCAGGCTGGTCCTCATCTATGGTCTGTCCTCCTCGGGGACACGTGTGTGCTCCAGGGAGATGATGACAGTGCTCAGGGCCCCTGAAGTTTGGCCTCGCTTTTTATTCATCCATTCATTCATTCTTCATTAATTCATTCATCCCTTCATCCATCCATCCATCCATTCATCCATCCCTTCATTCATCCATCCATTCATCCATCCATTCATCCATCCATTCATCCCTTCATCCATCCATTCATCCCTTCATCCATCCATCCATTCATCCCTTCATTCATCCATTCATTCATTCTTCATTAATTCATTTATCCCTTCATTCATTCGTCCATCCATCCCTTCATCCATCCATCCATTCACCCATCCACTCTTCATTAATTCATCCATCCATCCATTCATCCCTTCATTCATCCATCCATTCATCCATCCATCCATCCATTCATCCATCCATCCATCCATTCATCCATCCCTTCATTCATCCATCCCTTCATCCATCCATCCCTTCATCCATCCATCCATCCATTCATCCATCCATCCATCCATCCCTTCATCCATCCATTCATCCCTTCATCCATCCATCCATTCATCCCTTCATCCATCCATCCATTCATCCCTTCATCCATCCATCCATCCATCCATCCATCCATCCATCCATCCATTCATTCATCCATTCATTCCTTCCACACTTTGGCTTTCCTCCCAGGAGGTGGTTTGGGTCATGAGGTTCTTCTTTTATTTTCAATTGTGATAAAATACACACAACATAACATTTACCCTTGTAACTATTTCCCACGCGACAGGTCAGTGGCAAAAGTGCACTGACATTGTGGTGTGGCCCTCACCACCCTCCTCTCCAGAACTGTGTCATCGCAGACTGAAGCTCCCCCCTCCCACACTAACTCCCCACCCCTCCCCCGCCGCCCTCTCTCCTGACCCTGGCCCAGCTGTGCGGGCTGGTGGGTGGGTGCGGGACTGTGGTACCCTTTCCTTCTGCCCTCGGATGGAAGCGTGCCTTTTCTGCAGGGTCTGAGTGGGCTCTGCCCAGGGGCACAGCCCCTTTGCCCTGGGTCCCGCTGGCCTTCCTCCCTCGGAGTCTCCCTGCCAGAGCCCAGGCCCCAGGGCCCCAGGAAGCTGGGAGCGACAGGAGGCTGGCAGCCGGTTCCCAGGCACGGGACATCCTCGGCGTGTTGTCACTGTGTCTCTCGGACACTGGGAGTGCAGAGACGACTCCTGGGCCTGCTCGCTGTCCTCCGAGGGACGGGCCAGGATCAATCCACTGCTAATGGGCTTGTAATGGGGCTTGAAATGAACACAGACTTATTATTCATCTTTCTTCGCGGTTCCAGGCTCCGTCCATGGGGACAGGAAGTGGGCGCAGCCACCTCACGGAGCCCCAGGCAGAGGGCCAGACCCAGACCCCGCTGCTGGGGAGTCCGTGTTTGGTGGGGCCGGGTGTCCGGCAGGGGCCACGTGGGAGCCCGGGGCAGGCGGCTGCACCCCGTGGACGCGCTCAGTGCGCTGAGCTGCGCACTGGGAAGGTTCGATGGTAAATTGCACGGTAACTTCGACCTCAACACGGAACGTGTGAAAGTATAAACACAGTTGACTTTCTGGTGGCTTGGCTGCCCCGACCCGGGAACACCCTCCCCAGACCCCTGAGCAAGCCCCGGCCTCCACACACAGCTGCAGGAGGGCCCCGGGCACGTGCACACGGCCGCAGGAGGGCCCCGGGCACGTGCAAAGACTCCTTGTCGATCTCTTCCTCAAAGAAGTAAGTTTTATTTCTCCAGCCCACCCTGCAGAAACCAAGGGTCCGAGGAACTCCGCAGAACCCAGCCCATCTGCCCGGCTCACGTGAGGAGACGGGACCCTCCAGCAGTTCACACGCACACGCACACGCGAGGGTCTTGCAACTGCGTAAACCGAACAGATTCTTAGCGGGACCTTCCTCGGTTCTTTTTCCCCTTTGCTTAGATATTTCAGAGTCTCTGAGATTCTTACAAACGGGGATGAGAAGGTCGTGAGAGAATCTCCTTTCAAATTCTCCGAGTCATTCAGCCCCGAATCCACCTTGGGTATCCAGAGGCCTCTGAAGGTCCGCTGATGGACACACACCCCTTTTACCAGCTGGGAAACTGAGGCCCGGGGGCGTGGCTTGTCAGAGGAGACTTCCTGAGCCGCGAGAGCAGTTACGGGCTGTGACCGGGCTGGGGCCCGTTTCTGACAGATGGGTCTAAATGATACATCGTAGCACGTCTGCCTCCGGTAAGCTTCGAAGAACTTTCTTTCTACAAAGATTGAAGTCCTCACACAAACCCATTTTGTGTCTGAAATTAATTTCAAATACAAACGTACACAAAGGCAACTTAGTGTTAGTTCCGCTGCCTCCTGTCGTTGGGGTCACTACACGAGAAACCGCAGAGCCGTGAGGGAGGGACGTCTCGCACGCCTGTGTCCACATCGGACACCGCCACCCGGATGACGAGGGAAGTTTAACTTTTAAATTGTCTTCCTCGTTAGTAACGGGATCACCTGAAGCTGTAGGTTGAAAATAGTGCTGTTTCCCGTCACATGCGACGGCTTTTTGCAGGGGGTCACACCATCAGGCAGGGAGGTCACACCGTCAGGCAGGCTCTTTGGCTGCCCGCCTTTCTTTGTGGTCCCCATGCCGCCTCCACACAGTCCCCTGTTCTCTCACCGCCGTGCCCGGTCCATCACAGCCGCCACCCTGTCCTGGTCCTGGCCCAGCTGCCTCGGGGACCAGGGCTGCCCGGAGGCTGGCATCGCACTTCGGGTGCACACTCCACACGGCTCATCCCTCCCCTGTCCGGGCCGACTTCACTTACAGAGTTCACTAGTCCCAAATAGAGTGACTGAGCGCTTCCCGTGTGCCAGGCTGGGGGCTGGGAATACACAGGGCCCGGCGATGAGGTCCCGCCCCTTAGAGCTCAGGGTTCAGCTGGAGAGCATAAGGGACGTGGGCCCTGGGGACGTGACCTGCAGGTCACGTATGCCCACTGAGGGTGCCGGGGAGCAGCTTCCCACCACCTGCACGGAGGGTAAGCGGTGACAATCCGTGGAACATCCCCACTCTGCCTCAAAAGGCAGGGACCTCAGAGGGAGGTCAGAAGAGAATGTACTATTTGTCCTCAGGGATGAGCAAAAGGAGGGTGCTCTTCCTCGGGGATTCTGCAGCGGACAGCCCACGCCATCAGGCCTGCCACTGACCACCCGAGAGAGAGTGGAGCCCACCCTGTCGGGGTCCAGCCTTCCACTGAGGCCACAGCCACGGCCCGGGGCCCAGTGCGGCTTCCCGGGAGATCCGGACCCTAAAGCTCCAGCCAGGCCTCACCCGGGCCGCCGACCCCCAGATGAGCCGCTACGCCATCCCAATGACACCATCGTGTGACCCGGCACCCATCAGAGCTCGTGCCATGAGGTGAGAGGTGTCTCACTGTGACACAGAGACACAGACCCTCCGTGAGAAGATGTCGAGGGCACGGCAAGGCCCCGCCTCCAGGGACCCGCTCTGACGCTCCAGCGGCATTCCCACGGGCTCCCAGGAGAGCCCGAGCCCGGGTGGCTGTCCACGCAAATCCACCGAAACCACAGACGGGGGGCTCCGTTCCAGCACGCTGTTCTCAGGCTGCGGCCTGGACGTGAGGCTGGGGGGGGGGGGGTTCAGCCCACACAGCTGTGGGGGTGAGACCACGCCGCCCCTCCTGTCTGCACCGCTTCGCCCCCAGACCCTCTGCTGACACAGGCGCAGACAGGACCGTCCCGACCACGCAGCACCCTTGTTCAGTCATCAGCAACGCTCTGAAGAGCCCTCAGGGCTCAGGGCTCAGGGTCACACAGGGTCACCGGCGGTGGAAGTGGCAGGGCCGGTCATGGGGCCACAGGTGGCCTGGGGAGGGGAGGGCGCGGCTGGGCGGAGGCGAGTGAGGACAGCCATCCTCCAGGCCCCTCCCTCTGTGCACGCCCTCCCCTCCCCCAGGGGAGCTCGTTTTGGGAGAAAAGGCCACAGGGGAAGTTAAAACCCTTTGGAAGCTGGGCAGACGTGTTGGACAAGCCGGGGGGAAAAGCCAGTGCGGGACCACGCCCAGCCCTGTGTCCTGACAAAGTGTGACAGACTGGGGACCTCTGTGGTTTCGGCTGACCCTCAGAGACGCCCTGACATATGCAGACGGCTCCTCACGGAGACAGCAGCCGGCAGGGCCGGGTCCCCCCACGTGGGCCGAGCCCTGGGTCCCGCACCGCAGTCTGCGAGGAGGAAGTGGTGGAAACTTCCCCCCAGGTCAGGGGACCCCGGTCGCTCTGACTACAGGGCGTGTGGAGCAGACAGGGCGGCAACTGCCCGGGTCCGGGTCCGGGTCCGGCGTGTGTGCAGCGAGCCCCGGCAGGCTGGTATGAGCGCTGAGGGAGGCCACGGAGGGCCGCGGACACGGCCTCGGTGCCAGCCTTAAGAGCCCGCGGCCACCCCTTCCTCATGGTTCCGACGGTTCGTCTTTGTGCTGAGCGGAGGCACCAGGTGTGGGGGACCCGTGTGCCGTCCACTTTCCCGACAGGCTGGGTCAAGGCTGTGGCCAGCTCCCACGTGGCCCGTGGTCTCTGGTCTTTAGATCCCGGGACTCGGCACCAGTCCCTGCTGGTACCCACCTGCCCCAACAAACACCTCCTTCCTGCCCCCAGGGCAGAGCCCTGTCCTCTAGGGTAAATATGTCCCCCCATGTGCCCTGGGTGTGAGGTCAAGTACGGCTGCCCACAGAGGTAAGGAGCACTCACCACTCTGCGTGTGTGTGGGGGCCCTGTCTCCATTCCCTGCACCCCCGGGCTGTGATCGCCCCTCCGTCTACCCCAGGGCCCCGCAGGCAGCACCCTCCGGGTGAGCCCGGTGCCTCTGTCCAGCGTGGGGCCCCCCCGAGGTTCTCACAGGATGAGTAAAGGAAGGAGGAGGCGGGACTGACCCTGGGGGCTGCCTGAGCACCCCCAGGCGACCGTCTGCGCCTGCTTCCAGGGAACTCCGTCTGAGGCAAGGAGGGGGTGAGGGAGTGAGCGGGCTAGCCACGTCAGGGCTGGGCTGATCGCTCTCATGTCAGACGAGGAAGATGAGACGCAGAGAAGGTATCCAAGGTGGTCAGGTAACCACGGATCGAGTACAGGACGTTGCTAGGCTCTGTCCCTCTCCTCACAGAGCGCGGCTGTGTGGGACTCACTCACGGGTGGTGACGCTGTCCCTGGGCCCCGTGGGCGCCGCCGACGGCCCGTCCTCCCGCTGGTCGTCATGACGCGGCCAGACGTGGCCGGACCTGCCATGGGGTCAGGGCAGATGGTGCTTGTCACCCTTCACGCACAGCCTGGCGCGGCCTTTATGAAGCTGGGTTAGCGGTGGGTGCTTTCTCCCCAGAAATAGGCCTTTTTCTCTTTCTCAGCTATTTTTACCGAAGGCACAGCGCTGACGAGAGCCGCGCGTTCTCAGGCGTCCCCGAGTCACAGACTCTCCTTGGTGACAGGCACACCTGAACGCAAAGCCCTCTCCTTGGTGACAGGCACACCTGAACTCGGAGCCCTCTCCTTGGTGCTCACCTGCAGCCGGGGCCCTCCCACCCGGGGCCTCCCGCCCGTGCTCCCTCCCACCCAGGGCCTCTCGCCCATGCTCCCTCCCGCCCGTGCTCCCTCCGCCCCGGCCTCCAGCGCGCAGTCGTTAAGCCTCCGGTAACGCGGAGATGTTCCGGGGAAGAAGACGCTGTTGATGATTTTATTTCCCAGAGTAACTAAGAATAGGGTGAACCGAGTAAGAATAGTGAGCCGGCGAAGAGGCTTGAGCTGGGGCCAAGCTCTCCTTAAAAGCAATTTGTGTTCCACAAGAGTGGGAGTGACGCCGAACCCCCACTTCCCGCGGGGGCTCAGGGGCCAGCCTGAGAAATGGGACTGGGTCCTGCTGGGGCCCCCGCGGACCTCATGTCTGTGCAGCACCCTGTCTGATCCTTTCCACTCGAGTTCAACACAGACCTTCCCCCACCTGCCGCTCAGAACACAGTCACTCAGCCCACCCTCCAGGTTAGGTCCCCACACCTGCGGGACACAGTGTGCTCGGAGACAATCTCATGTGACCAGAGACCTCAGGACACACAACACGCTCCCAGGGGCACGGGGCTCCTTTGAGACGCCCTGTTGTTTCAATAGGAGGCAGAGACCTGGGGAGGCCGTGGCTCACCTCCCGACCCCTGGCCAGAGGGCTGGGAGCTGCAGGGGGAGATTCTGCCCGTGTGGCCCTGAGGCGGAGGGAGCGGCTGAGAGCAGGCCCCCGGCGGGACGGCACACAGGCCGCGGGCTCCGGACGGCTGCGCTGAGCCTAACGCCCGGGCCCGAGGGGAGGCTCTGGAGGGCGCTGGGTTCTGAGGTACGGAGGTGAGCCGGAGGAATGCGGGAGGGGTGGCATGTGGTCAGGGCCGTAACCCGGGCACCCGCCCTGTTCCAGAAGAGCCCACGGGGCGAGGCTGGCTGGGAGGGATCGTGGAGGAGGCGACAGCCAGGTGCTGAAACTCCCACCTGGTGAGTCGGGACAGCAGGTCCGAGATGACCTGGCCCGGCTCCCGGCGGGCACCCTGAGCACCGAGCCCTGGTTGATCCTTCCTGGGAAGGATTCGGGAGCAGGGGAGCGTCTGGAGCAGGGTCTGCTTGGGGACGTTTCTCTCCCAGGCGGGCGGTTGGCTGGGTGTGGGTCTCCGCTGCACTCCTGGGGAAGAAGAAAGAGCAGGCGTTCATGAGACCCAGCTGCAGGCAGGGACGAGCACCCTCGCACCTCGAGGTCTCTGTCCTTCTGAGGCCGGGCCCCAGCCCCTCTAGGGACCTCTCCTTCCCCAGAACCAGCCTGGTCATGCTCTGCTCAGGAGGAGGGTCAGCGGGCGGTGGGCTCTGCGGGGCCCCCACCACCTCCTCTCGGGTCCCCCGGTGCCTGTGCCTGCCAGCACCCAGCACCCGCGTCTTTGTCTGGGTGCCCTCGGACTGCAGACCCCATTGCCCACTGCGTGGCCAGCCCAGTGTCAGGGACTGCCATGCCCTGCCCGCCGGGCCAGCCTGAGCCCAGTGGCGGGCAGGGAGGACCCCTCATGCCCCCCAGCCCTCGCGGGACAGTTTTCCAGCCTCCACTGTGGGAGAGACCCAGTCTCACCGCCATGTCTAGGTCACACCACATAGCCCACGCTCCCTCTGCTCCGTGCACCCCCAACTCCTCACCCTCGGGTCTGGGCTCAGGGTCTGCTCCTGGGGAAGCCGCAGAACGGGGCAGGGACACCCAGCACGCCCGGCCGTCATGGCAGAGGGGAGCCACCAGCAGACACTCACTCGGGTCTGCGACAGGACGCTCCCGGCCACGTCTCCCCACGGCAGGTCCCCGCCGCACTCAAGCCTGCACCCAGAAACCCCTCCGGCTTCCCCGTGTTCGTTCCGTGCCCACGGCGGGATTCCGGAGGCCTGAGGCCAGCGCTTCGCCGTAGCAGAGAATCATCGCACCAACCTTCACCGGGCTGGGGGCTGGGGGACTTGATGTGTGCACAGCTTTCTGCTCCTGTGAGTGGCAGGAAGTGGCAGTTACCCCGTCCCTATCGGACCAGCTAGCACTCCGGGGCTCTGCTCCGGGAACGCCAAGTCCCACCGCGAAGCCCACACCCCCTGACGACGGGCATTTACGTGTGATCGCGCTGAGAGCCCTGCTCGGCTCGGCAAACGGTAGCCCTTTCCAGGCTACAAAGTAGCTGCTAAGTCACCCTCATGCTCGGAATGACACTGAGACACAGAGAGGTCGCTCAGTTGCCTGAGGCCACACAGCAAAGACATGGGTCCTCGGAGCTCTGACTCCCCGCTGCGCGTCCCCTCGGGGCCCAGGGACTGCGCGCCTGTCTAGGAAACGCCGAGAGACCAGTGACCCGGGAGAAGAATGGATCACGGGCTCAGTTAATCTCTTTGCTGAGATCACGTCTCCGCGGGGTATTTTTCGTCAGTCTGGCATTGGAATTTACTAACACTGAGACTGTATTAAATTCAGCCCTACTTACCAAAAATACCTGCGTGCGCATTCGGCTTTTCACTCACGCGGGGGACCGTCAGGAACAAGCGGGCCCTGCGTCCTCGGCCGATGGGCTCAGAGGAGACGCCTCGCTTTGGGGTCCTAGGGAGGGGGTGGCCCGCCATGGGGCCGTTTCCTGGGCTCGGGCTCTGAGGGCCCGTCCCACGCCTTCCGGCTCAAGGCAGGGGCTCCAACACAGCTATTAAAAAAAAACCGAAAGGGTCAGACCCACAGAGACGGGGAAGGGAAACAGGCAGAGAGGAACGAATTCCCTTCGGCAAGATGAGACGGTCGCTCCCGGAAATCCCGTACAAGTGCTGACCTGAGGCTGCTCGCCCTGCCACCCGCCGCCGCTGCTGATCGAGACAGTGGCCGATGACCCAGCTTCAGGAGACAGGCGCAGTCAGGGCAGGGCGCAGGAGTCCCTACGCTCCCCTGGGGGCCGCTCCGTCCCCTACCCGAGTCTCCACCCGCTCCTACTCTCAGAGGAGGGAAGTGGAAACCGGGGGGGTTAAAGAACTCCCCAGCCCTGGCCGGTTTGGCTCAGCGGTTAGAGCGTCGGCCTGTGGTCCAGAGAGACCCGGGTTCGGTTCCCGCTGGGGGCACATACCTCAGTTGCAGTTTGTCCCCGGCCCTGGTTGGTCGTGCAGGTGGTAACCACTCGATGTGTCCCTTTCACGTCGATGTTTCTCTCTCTCTCTCTCTCTCTCTCTCTCCCTCCTGCTCTATCTGAACAAAAAATGGAAAAATGTCCTCGGGTGAGAATAAAAAAAAAAAAGAACTCCCCAAGGTCACACTCCACACGCCCCTGGAATCTGACCAGCTCTGGCTCCAGGTCTCTCCTCCTCCAGGCTGCCCTCCAGGATGAGTTTGGAAGGATCGAGGCCGGTGAGAGTACCCGGGCCCTCGAGGCACCGGGGTCAGTGGGCAGAGAGCACCGTGAGGTCAGCTTCCCGGAGCGGTGATAAGCGAGCTCAGGTGGGGCGCCATCTGGGCCACGTGCTGGGCCCGTGAGCATGGCGCGGGTGTGCCCATGACCTGGAGACCACCTGCCGTTCGGGGGAAGGTGAGCCACGGAGGGAGGGGAATGGAAGCGGGAGACCAGCCGGGGACTCGTGGAGGGAGTGTGCTGGACAGAGGCCCGGCACCCGAGAGTGAGGTCAGCCTGTCCTGTCACCAGGACGGGGGCTCCTGGGCCCTTCATCCCGCCCTCTCCGGGCACCGAGTCCTGTGATGGAAGGCCTCCCGTCAGGCTCCGGCCAGGGACACAGGATCCCTCTCACTAACAGGCGGGGCCTGGGCGCTCGGGCTAACGGAGGAACGGGAGCTCCTGGGGACGTCCCCTCACATCTGCCAGGCCCAGCCGGCAGCCTGCAGCCTGGGGGAGCTTGGAGGTCACCCACAGGAGACTCCGGCTGACACATGGGGGAAACGGAGGCTACTCCCAGGTCACACCCACGGGAGGCTGTGCGTGAGGGACAGGAGGGTCAGCCACAAGCTCCTGCCTGTCTAACTGCTGTGTGCAGGGACTCGGCCATGGCAGGTGGGGACCGCACAGCGGGAGCCACGTGGGCCCAGAGCGCAGAGCAGGGGCCAACTCCCCTGGGCCACGTGGAGGACACCCCGCAGCACCCAGAACCTGGGCGTCCACGCGGAGCCGTCCAGGGGTGGTTTCACCCGATCACCTCTCCGCCTGGAAACGCACTCAGTCCAGGTCCCTCCTACCAGCAGAGCTGGACCCTGCTCCCGGACGGGTCGGAACCAGCAGCAGAATTCGGGGAAGCTCTTTGCTGCTGGTGGAGAGGGGTGTCGGGGCCGCCGGTCTACACCCCGATGTTCCAGGAGGCTGGGGAAGTGCCCCGACCACGAAAACACAGGCTGGCCTTGCTTTTTGTTTGAAATGGGGATCCACTGACGTGAAAATATTTGAGAAGCAGTACGTGTGTACATGTATACAGCCGGTACAGACAGCCTCCCACGCACGGTCACTCAGGGCTGCTGTGACTCCAGAGGCCCAGCCTGTCCGTGGGCCTCACACACAGGTCACCGCCCTCCCTGGTCTCAGGGCTCCCCAAGGGCAGCCCCGCCACAGCCAGGCCCCTCCCTGTCACCCCACATGTTCATGCCCACCCCCCTCTTCCTCCTCGCTTCAGCTCTACCTCTTGGCTGTCTGGTCTTCTCCTCCTGTGGTCGCCTCCCTCCTGGGGTCTCCTCCCTCCTGGGGTCTCCTCCCTGCTGGGGTCTCCTCCCTCCTGGGGTCTCCTCCCTGCTGGGGTCTCCTCCCTCCTGGGGTCTCCTCCCTCCTGGGGTCTCCTCCCTGCTGGGGTCTCCTCCCTCCTGGGGTCTCCTCCCTCCTGGGTCTCCTCCCTCCTGGGGTCTCCTCCCTGCTGGGGTCTCCTCCCTGCTGGGGTCTCCTCCCTCCTGGGGTCTCCTCCCTCCTGGGTCTCCTCCCTCCTGGGGTCTCCTCCCTCCTGGGTCTCCTCCCTCCTGGGTCTCCTCCCTGCTGGGGTCTCCTCCCTCCTGGGGTCTCCTCCCTCCTGAGGTCTCCTCCCTGCTGGGGTCTCCTCCCTCCTGGGGTCTCCTCCCTGCTGGGGTCTCCTCCCTCCTGGGTCTCCTCCCTGCTGGGGTCTCCTCCCTCCTGGGGTCTCCTCCCTCCTGGGGTCTCCTCCCTACTGTGATCTCATCCCTACTGGCCATAACTGGCAGAGGTCATTCTCAATGAACAGCACTCACTGGCTCCCCACTGACATGGGCAGGACTGGGGGGCGGGGGTGACAGAAGAGATTGTCTGGAATGGACAGCAGCTCCTTGTGCTGGTATGTGAGGAAGTTATGGTGAGGAAGGTCCACGGTTTGAAGAGCCCAGGTTCTCCAGCTCCTTGTTCTACCTCACGTGGCCTCAATTCCCAAGCTCACCTCATGCCCCAAAAGGGCTGCATCTGCCTCCGCCATCACGTCTGCATCCCCACCAGCTGGAAGGAGGAAAAGGGAAGGTTAGGTACCTTCCCTCTGAGGGGCTGCACACATAACCTTGGGCATTTTATTGGCCAAAACTTGGTCTCACAATCGTATCTAGCAGCAAGGAGGAAACAGGTCTTAATTTGGGCAACGACGTGCCTGGATAAAATTAAGCATGCAATTATGAGGGAGGAGAGAGAGAACGGGTGCTGGGGGCAAAGAGCCATCCCTTTCACAACCGACAATAAATATTCATGTCATAAATTCTGTAAACTTTGAGCACACTGGGCAAGTAAATTATGTCCCTTCTTTCATGAAGATACTGTTTGAAATAAGTACACTTTATTTCCGAGAGCAGTTTATAGAAAAATTGAACAGAAGACGCAGAGTTCCCACATATCTCACACACACACACACACACACACACACACACACACACACGACTTCCCGTTACTAACATCTTGCATTCGTGTGGTGCCTTGGTCCGTGAGCCAACACTGATACATTGTTGCTAAGTGAACCGAAAGCCAGAGGTTACATTCCTTTAGGGCCACTCTTCATGTTATAGACGCTATGGGCTCTGACAAACGTTTAATGACGTACGTCCACACGGTAGTTTCACTGCCCAAAGATGCCCCCAGCCCCGCCTGTTTATCCTTCGCTCCCTGACTCCTGGCCACCACGGATCTGCCCCTGTCTCCTCAGCTTTGCCTTTTCTCGAATGCCACAGCGCTGGAGTCACACAGAGTGCAGACGGTCAGACCGGCTTCTCGCACTTAGTCATGAGCATTTAAGGTTCGTCCCTGTCTTTTCATGGCTGCAGAGCTCATTTTTTTAGCTTTAACTAATATTCCACTGTCTGGACGGACCAAGGTTTGCTTTCCCGTCACCTACCGAAGGACGTTTTTGTTGCCTCCAAGTGTTGACAATTCTGAACGAAGCTGCTATAAACACCCGTGTGTCGTTTTTTATGAGGACCTGATTTTACAGTTCATGGGAGTAAATGAAAGAAGCGTGACTGTGGGCTCTGGCCGGTTTGGCTCAGTGGTTAGAGCGTCAGTCTGCGGACCAGGGAGTCCCAGGTTCGATTCCGGCCAAGGGCACGTACCTTGGTTGCGGTTCGTCCCCGGCCCGGTTGGGGTCGTGTGGGTGGCAACCAATTGATGTGTCTCTCTCACATCGATGTTTCTCTCTCTCTCTCTCCCCCACTCTGTCTGAAGATAAATGTAAAAAAAATCCTCGGGTGAGGATAAAAAAAAAAAAGAAGCGTGACCGTGGGATCGTATGGGAAGAGTTTGCTCAGCTTCTAAGAAACCTTCAGCCCATCTTCCAAAGTGTCCATACCACGTGGCGCTCCGGCCAGCCCTGAGCAATGATCTCGTGGCTCCCGTCCGGCCCGCGGGCGCTGTGTCCGTGGTTCTCAGGGTCGCCATCAAATCAGTGCGCAGGGACCGCTCCTCGTTTCGATCCACAGCCCCCGTGTCCGGCGCTCACGTACATCTATGTACGTACTTCTGTGAGGCTTCTGTTCAGTCCTTCGCCCACGTTTTAATTGGGTTCTTTTCTCACTATTGAACTGGAACCGCTCTTTGTAGATTCCGGACACGGGCTCTCTAGCGGGTGGGCCGTGGGTGGCTCTGACCAGCGTCTGGTGCCGAGCAGAAGTTTTTAATTTTAATGAAGCTCCACTTATCACTTTTGTTCCTTTCATGGGTTCTGCTTTCAGTGTTATATCTAAAACACTCATTATCGAACCCGAGGTCAGCTGGCTTTCTCCTGTGTTCTCGTCCAGGCGATTTAGGGTTTGCATTTGCCACTGACGTCTGTGATCTCTTTTGAGTGAACTTTTGCGAAAGTTGTGAGGTCAGGGTCTAGATTAATTTTTTTTTTTTTTTTTTTTTTTGCACTTGAGTCTTCTGGTGAATACTTCTGCAACCATTACCTGCTAATTATGAGGACTACAAAGAGACCGGGACACGCTATGATGGGTGTGCCTGGAGGCGGCAGGGAAAGCCGTCTGCAGCGCCTGGGTGTAGACGCTGTCCCCGGGCAGGTGACGGCTCTGAGGACAGGACAAGGGGCTTGGGCCTGCAGGGCACACCCCCAGGGCCTTGGCTGCACACCCGGGCAAGGCCGGGAGGGGACCATCCCGCTGGGTCCCTGAGGTGTGGAGGCCACACAGAGTGATGGGCCAGGAAGGGCTGGGCCCGTGACGCCAGCCGCTGACGGCCCACACGGCCTCGCTGGGCGTATTATCACGCTGCCCGTAACAGCGCCCCGAGCGGCAGAGCCCGGGCTGGTCTGAGGATCCCGATGGGAATGACGCCTCCGAGCTCCACGCTCAGGTGTTTCTCAAAGCTGCAGAGAAACCAGATAGCTGAGCCCAGGTCCTGGTACCTGACCCTGTTTGCGACCCCACGGAGGCCCCTGGGCTGGCGAGTCAGGCTGAGTCAGGCTGATGGTGAGAGACGGGGGAGCTGGTTGCTCAGGACGCCACCAGCCTGGATGGCCCCGCCCCGAGGAGGGACAGTCCCGGTCCCCCCTTCTCTCGGGCTCCACTTACCCAGAAGTCTAGGGCAGATGTTAGCCAACTGACACCCCTCTCTTCTGGACAGTCCTCCCGTCTCCTGTCCTCCCCCCAGGAGTCAGCCTTTCCCCCCCAGATCTCAACAGGCAGCTGACTCCAGCCTGGCCGCTGTCCTGAGTGCAGCCCCAGGTGGGGTCCTGTTCAGGGCCACCCCGACACGGAGCCCCAGAGCCTCTGAGAGGGACTCGCTCCCCCAGCACTGCCGACGCCCCGAATCCCCGACATCCCCGCAGCCCGTGAGCTCACTGCCAAAGGGCAGGTGCTGAGGGTCCTCTGCTCTGGGGAGTCCGGTCAGACGATGTACTTAACGTCAGGCCTCGGGGTGCAAACGGAACCTGTGCAGGCTTCTGGGGGTGCCGGGGGGCTTGTTCACCCAGGGCCCGGCCCCTCCCAGGCCCCAGAGCGGCCACAGAGCAGCTGGGTGCCATCCTGCCGATGGGGGCACGCGCAGGCTGGGAAACAGCTCCTGGGCCCCGTGAGGACGTGCTCGGGTCGAGGCCCTGACCCGGGGGAGGTCAGGGGACCCAGCGTTTTCTTTGGGGAGCCGGAGCGTGTGTGTGGTGCTGGAAGGAGACCCGGAGAAGACCATGCATGGCGGCGGCAGCGGACGCCTCGAGGGGACCGAGCACTGTCTCCTGGCGCAGACCCTGCACACACCATGGACAGCAGCCAGACATTCTGGGGACGTCCCACACCTGCCGCCTCTCCCAGCGCGGTGGCCCCAGGGCTGCACTGGCCCTCGGTTGTCCAAAGCCAGCCCACAGCCCGGGAGCCCTCCGGGTGAGTCAGGGCAGGTAGGAGCTGCCCTCTGCTTCAGCCGCCCACAGCCCGGGAGCCTGCTGGTCGCTCGGGACATCTGAGCTGTTCCCAGGCACGATGTTCCTTCTTACATCACTGATATTAACTGGAACCTGTCGTCCCGAAGCGTCCATCTGTCAAAGCTGCGTCTATTCCGATACACAACTGATCTGTTCCCCGTCCTCAGGAAGGGACGGATCCCCGCGTGTCTGGAAGTAGCAATCATCTGCCCGCACCCCGCACCTCTGCAGCCGCAGGAGAGGAGAGCTGACCCTCGGGAGGCACCCACCTTTTGTCACGCCTTTCCCTGGGGTCGGGACACAGCTGGCCCCACCCAGACAGGAGGAAGCTGGGCTCGGAGGGGTGAGCTGCCCGCCCAGGGTCACCCCGAGAGCAGCAGGTCTGTCCGGCAGGAGACCACCTTCGCCCAGGGCCCGCAGAGCGACAGCCCCTCCTTCGTTAGGTGGACACCCCAGGCCCGGCAACACCCTTCAGGAGTAACGGCCCCACCCCTCACCCTGCCATCTGCGCACGAGCCCTCCGGAAGGAAGGCAGCCCTCCGCCTCTGTCCTCTTCTGCATCTGCTGGGAGTGAGTGTCCCTCCGTCTGTGTCCCTCTGTCCCAACCTGCTGCCTCGGGTCTGAGAGAGCAGATTCCGCTCCAGGCATGGCGTCGACAGGGATAAAGGGGAGGCACAGGCTGTCTCCTCAGCTGCTCTGTCCTTATCCCACAGGGACACACCTGTCCTCCACACCTCAGCCAGAGTGAGGCCACACTCCCTCCAAGACCAGTCAGTGTCCAGAGAAAGGAAATGAGTGTGATGGGCTTAGATGCACCCTGCGTCCTGCCAGGGTGCGGTGGACACCGTCCTGCCGATCCCACACCGCTCAGAGCTATTTGGAGACGAGGGGCTCTGTCAGCTGCGTGACCATCCTGGAGGTCACGGAGGGTGTCGGCTTCATCCTCTGATCTCTGCTCGCCCGGAAGGGTCCATGCCTGAAGGTCTCTGCTGGAAGCATCCCCCCCCACCATTTATCTTCAGATAGAGTGGGAAGGAGGGAGAGAGGGAGAGAAACATCAATGTGAGTGAGACACATCAACTGGTTGCCTCCTGCACGACCCCAACCAGGGCCAAGATGGAACCTGCAACCCAGGTACATGCCCTTGACCAGAATCGAACCCGTGACTCTTTGGTCTGCTGGCCGATGCTCTAACCACTGAGCCAAACCAGCCAGGGCTGGACGCATTTTGTTTTAAGAGTGGACAGAAACGTTAGCAAGAGTAACAACATTTAATATTGGAATCTCAGGCATCACCTGCCAGTAGGCCATAGTGTCCATAGTAAGGCAGACAGAAAGAGGTCACCAAAAGGGAACCCAATAAATATAGAAGGTGCATGGATGGATGGATGGAGGAAGGTAAGAATGGATGGACGGATGGGTGGGTGGGTGGGTGGATCAGTGGTTGGATAGATGGATAATGTATGGATGAATAGAAGGATTGACAATTGGATGGATGGATGGATGGATGGATGATGTATGTATGGATGGATGATGTATGTATGTATGGGTGGATGGATTGGTGGATGGATGGATGGATAGATGATGTATGTATGTATGGGTGGATGGATTGGTGGATGGATGGATGGATAGATGATGTATGTATGTATGGGTGGATGGATTGGTGGATGGATGGATGGATGGATAGATGATGTATGTATGTATGGGTGGATGGATTGGTGGATGGATGGATGGATAGATGATGTATGTATGTATGGGTGGATGGATTGGTGGATGGATGGATGGATAGATGATGTATGTATGTATGGGTGGATGGATTGGTGGATGGATGGATGGATAGATGATGTATGTATGTATGGGTGGATGGATTGGTGGATGGATGGATGGATGGATAGATGATGTATGTATGTATGGGTGGATGGATTGGTGGATGGATGGATGGATAGATGATGTATGTATGTATGGGTGGATGGATTGGTGGATGGATGGATGGATAGATGATGTATGTATGTATGGGTGGATGGATTGGTGGATGGATGGATGGATAGATGATGTATGTATGGATGGGTGGATGGATGGACTGGTGGATGGATAGATGAATGGATGGATGAGTGGTTGGATGGATGGATGATGTGTGGATGAATAGATGGACTGACAGTTGGACGGATGGATGGATGGATGGATGGACGGACGGGTGAACGGAAGGCTGGTAGACAGATGGTGGGTGGATGCAGGTGAGCTGCTGCAGAGGACTCTTTGGAAAAGGCTTTCTGTGTCTCTCAGCCCCGGGGACCTGGCCGAGCTGGAAAACACCGAGCGGCGTGCTGCGGTGCTGAGTGCGTTTCTCTCTTAAACGTCTGGGTTTCCTGAGCGCGGGGAGAGCTCAGTTCCAGCGGGAAGCAGAGCGGGGCCAGACTGTTCCCCTTGTCACGCGGAAGCAGGGCATGGACAGCCGTGCTCCCTGAAGTGGCCTTTTTGTTCTCCTGGCGCTGTCCCTGGATGCCCGCCGTGAGGCCCCTTGCCCTGGGGGGGGGTTGGTTTGGCCCGTCCACGGGGGCAGGGGGCTCACAGGGCTCCTGGGGGGAACCAGGTGACTGTGCTCTGGGGTCTGCAGCCTCCTCGGTGGTCCTCGGACGGCATGCGCTCCAGGAGGACAGGGCGTCTCCACCCCTGCTCAGCACGGAAGCTGGGGAGGGGCGGGGGCAGGGCTGCAGGCCTTGGGGGAGCACACCAGGTGGATGGAGAATGCAGAGGGGATCCACCTGTGCGGGGCCCTCGCCTCCCACGGGGCTGGGCTGCCCCAGGCTGCAGGGGGGGTAGGACCTGTCACTGAGGGGCCCTGGCAGGTCCCTGGGTGTGTGCTGTGGAGGGGACCCTGCTGAGGTCACCGGAAAGCTCCAAGAAGGAGGGATGGTGCTAACTTGTCAGTGGGGGCGGTCTGAGACCCCCACCATCTCAAAATAGCAGATGGCCCCCCCAGGCCTCACAAGGAGGTTCCGGGATTCTTGCTCCTGCCGTGGGCAGGGGGTGGGTGCCAGGAGCTTGGAGGACAGGCTGCCAGGTGGGGAGCCGCAGGGTTTCACGGGGGGCTCCGAGGCTGCGGCTCAGGGCCAGAAGGTCACCGCTGGGAGCGGGTCTATTTGCGGGCGGTCTGCGCTGCTCCGGTGATTTCTTTCCCGGTTCCCCCGCGGAGCTCAGCAAAGTCCTTCTGGAAAAGTCAAGCCTGGCCCAGCCGTGCTGAGCACAGGGTTCAAGGGGCTGTCTGCCGGGCACCCGTCTCCAGCTGAGCGTCCCAGTGGGCGACGGGGCGAACAAGGAAAGGAGCCCCCCGAGGATGGTGGGGACCCCAGGGCCGCTTCCTCACCCTGCAGGCTCCGGGCAGTCGGAGAACTGGGTCTGTGCTTGACCAGGAGGCTGCGTCCTGCTGGAGTGACCCGGGCGGTGCACCCGGGCGGTGCGGCCAGGCCCCTGTCCCATGGCCCCAGGGCAGGCTGTCTGCTGTGTCCCAGCCCCGGTCCTGTCTGTGAAATGGGGGTGTCTTGGTCGCCGTGCCGAGCTGGAGGGACTGAAGAACCACACGCAGGC
This sequence comes from Tadarida brasiliensis, assembly GCA_030848825.1. Lineage (NCBI taxonomy): Eukaryota > Metazoa > Chordata > Mammalia > Chiroptera > Molossidae > Tadarida > Tadarida brasiliensis. The sequence goes on along the minus strand of CM061263.1, from coordinate 1,641,097 downwards.
CCCGTGCTGTGGGCTGGGCTCGCGGCTGGTCACCAGGACGTGACCCCTGAGGGGGCAGTCAGAGGCTCCGAGGGGTGCACGCCCCGGGCACCCACCTGCACACAGGTATGCACACACACCCTGCCTGCCCCAGCACAATACGCTGCAATGCCGAGCGTATCCAGGGTGGAAGTTTCCAGAATATCAACGAACTGGGGAGAGTCCAGCGGAGGAATTGCGTCCCCGGAGCAGGGCAGAGGAGGGGAGCCTCCTGCAGGTCTGCAGGTCTGAGAAGGAGACCCGGTGCCCCTGATGTGGTCGGTGTGAGGACCAGGCCTCCCACACCCTGCCCGCACCCCGGGGACCCTCCCGCCCCAGGGAGCAGGGACGGCTGGGTGAGGACGGGGCACCGGGGGTGGGAGGTTTCACCCCTCTGAGGGTAGACGGACACTACGCTCTCGGGTGGGGACGGAGCAGGAGGGGCTGCCGCACACCGTCCAGGAGAGAGCTCGGCCCTGCCCCGCGCCTGGGGGGACCCTCCTTCACATCGCGCCCTCTCCAGCGAGGGAGGGAGGTCATGCCATTCGTGGGGGGTCCCGGACCAACCTGAGCTCACACTGAGAGGAGGTCGTGGCCCTCGGGGTGGGGCCTGGCCACGCCGGGAACACCGCCTTGGGGTCAGAAGGTTGGGGTTCTGAGCCATGGGAACTCAGCCCAGCCTTCCCACTGCCGGGGGGACGGAGGCTGGAGACGGGGTTCAACCCCTGACCACTGATTCCGTCAACCTCACCTCCATAATAAACACCTGGCCGCAGCTCTGGGCCCCGAGCAGGTGAGCTTCCCTGTGGGCAGAGTGTGGGTGCCCCGCGTGGCCGGCCCCTGCTGAGCTCCCTCCCTCGGCCGGTTCTCCCCTGGGCTACGGGGACCAGAGCCATCGGCGCGGCGCTGCCCTGGGCTCTGAGCTGTTCCACGAGTGAGTGACTGAAACGGGGTCTGTGAGGACCCAGATGTGTACCAGCGGGTCAGACGCGAGGCCCGGGAACGCCATCACGCACTGCCGTCTGGGGGAGGGTTCAAGGTCATCACGCACACAGATAACACAGCCCCGCGGAGATGCTGTGACGAGGGCGTCATCCCAGAAGGACGGGATGAAAGCAGATAAAACACAGGCTGGGGACTTCTCGTTTCTCACACCGTGCTTTTCAATTTAAATAGAATTAAATCAGAGGAAGTGTCGATGTACGCTAATCTCTTAATGTGACGATGTAGATATATTATAATCCTACGTAGGCCGGCCAAACTCACGTTTTCCAAACGCCCACAGCTCCTGAGACCCACCGAGCGTCCGACGAGCACCTGCGGCTCTGACCACGCGCACAGGAAGGGGAACGGCGCGATCCCCAGACAAAGACGGGGACAGACGGACTCCATCAGGTTCAATGATTCATGGACGTTGAGAACGTTACCTTAGTCCGTTCTGTGGAAGTCCCGCAAATGCCCACCAGGGAAACTGTGGAGCCCGCCCCGCACTGAAGTCGGAACCTATAGGGAAGGTGGACAGGCGAGGTGAGCACCCCGGCAGGGGGCACACTTTCGGGTTTCCCCTTGGGGATCCCCCACGTAGTGCCATCTCCACATGTCTGGAGGGGGCCACCCAGACTCACGTCCCAGGTGGGGTCTCATCCCTTCTCACGGCACAGGCGGTGACTCTGTTATTGTGGGTGTTCGCCCCCAGCGCCTTCTGTGGCCCAGGGACAGCATGTGGTCACCACTGTCACCCTGCCCAGCCTCCTGCCCTGGGAGCTGGCCCGGGATGGCTGAGCCACGGGGGCAGGGATTCTGGACACGTCCAAGCCCAGCAGAGGCTTCGTCGGTGGTCCTTGGCTCTGGCAGGCGTCCCGATGGGGCCAGGGGAAGGCCGGGGAAGACGAGGGGTCCCTGGGAGCAGAGGGAGCACACGGAATCGCGCGCACACCGACCGGCTGTGTGCGGTCCTCAGGGACGAGGACACGGCTCTCGGGAAGGGGACGCAGGATGCTCTGACCCGATGGGCCGGCACGGGGTTGTTGAACGGGAACAAGGCGGGGACTGTTATTCTACATTCGTCTGCGTGTTTAATGCATTTCCAATAAAAAATTCCACAGAGATGACTCTGAAAAGCTGATAAGATCATCCTTGAATTCATTCGAGAGAGAAAAAAAACAGCATATACTAATTTCCTTACGTACTCAAATACAGAACAGTGAGGGGCCCTCCACCTCCCAGATCCACGAAAAGGGAGCCAGGGAACTGGGGGAGACCAGACAGGCACAGGGAGGAGTCCAGAGCCGAGACAGCCCCCTGCTCGGCCTGGGAAAAGGGGCACGGGGGGGGGTCCTTCCATAGGGGGAGCTGGGAGAACTGATCTTTGCAGTAAAATCTGGATTCTGACACTTGGTCAAGACGCCTTCAAGTCAAAGACCTGACACAGGCGAGCACTGACCGGGGCGCGGTGGGGAGGCCAGCCGAGAGGGAGGAGGACCTGTCGCCCCTGGCAGAGCAACGCCAAGGGGGGCAGCGGCTGTCCTCGGGGACCCAGCTCTCTCTCGGGGAGCGTTTCCTGTCTTCCTTCCTGTTTGAACAAACGGCATCTCTCCCCAGGCCCCGGGTCTGTCACCTGGGCTGTGTCAAGAGCAGCGGGGAGGATTTCCCAAGTGGCCAGGAAGTGGGGGGGGTGTCCCCGGAGAGGGTCTGGGGGGCGTCATGGGATCTGGACGATCTGGGAACTTGAACTTGGGGTAGACCCAGGGCCCTTGGGAAGCGACTCCTCGGCCGCTCCTTTCACTGGGGAATTCAGAAAGGGGTGGGTGGGTTTCACTTCAGACCGTAAACACGACCAGAGGAGGAAAATTCAATCCAGAGAGAGAGAGAGAGAAATAAAATGTCAAGTCTGCAGATGGGCTGCATTTTAAATCATCCTAATTTGTCCTAATTAGTATTCCATTCCAAAGTAGGCAACCCCCCAGGCAAATCCAAGTTTAAATGAACACCTTCCCGGCCCCTGACCGGGATCCTCCGTCCAGGCCTCCTGGGCCCCCGGGCCTGGGCTCAAGGCCCCCAGGTGGGCCACAGGGACAGCCTCCTGGGCTGCCTGGGAGGGGGGCAGGGACCTGCTTCAGCTAGGCCCCCAGGGGAAACACGGGGGAAGGGCAGGGCGTTCAGCCACACACCTGCAGGGCAGCTGGGGGATTTATCTCAAATGCAGACCGCTCGCCTTCATCTAGGATTAGCCAACTGCCATTTGTCTCAGAAAAGGTTACCTTTTCCCAGGGACTCCAGGGACCAGAGCGTCCCTGCCCCTCTGTGTGGCCCTGGAGACGAACGGCCCCTTGGACACAGCCCGTCCTCCAAGCCCATGACAATCTCCTGAAACCAGGACCCCAGTGGGAGGTTGGCTGTCAGATCATTGTCCACAGACGTCAGTGCAGAGACGACCTCAGGACGGACACTTGGTCCTCAGGACCCTCCTGCCTTGTGTTGGTCGAGCCCCTCCCCCGGGCACCACCCCAGGCCTGCCAGGGAGGTGGGCACCTGGGCAGCACCTCCTGGCGGTGTCAGGGCTCTGGCCGAGCTGAGGTCCCCGGTTTCCAGGTCACCCCTCGTGCAGGAGTAAGCCAGGGGACAACAGGAGAGATCCCGCCTGGCTCTGCACCCGGGGCTCTCACCGCCACAGCCTCCCTGCCAACCGTTTCTGGCCCCGTTGTACAAATGAGGAAAAAAACACACAAAGCTGGCCTTCGGGGACTTGAGCCGCCCACGGTCACAGAGTCCCTGGGGACAGTCTCGGTCCCCTGGGTTCCCTGGAGCCGGCAGACCTGACCCCAAACCCAGCGGTTTCCACCACATCCCATCACCTCCGAAGCTTCCCCAAGGGCCTCTGCGTATTGGGAACAGGTGGATTGAAATATCCCTGTGACCTGGCTTCCTGCCTGCACCCGGGTCTCAGCCAGGCCCTGGGGTTTGCTGGGTGACTGTCCCACACGGGGCTCCCTGCTCGCTGTTACTTCATCCCCACACCCGGGGCAGAAAGACCTCCGTGTCATGAATGGGGAAACTGAGGCTCAGTGAAGCTAAGCATCCTCCCCAGTGCCCACGTCCCACACATTCCAGGGCCGGTCTCTATTCCCAGGTGGTCTCAGGTGCCCACTCACCATCCCATCAGCCAGAATCCTGGTGGATCCCAGTGGGGACCCCACAGGAGGGGCAGATTTCGGGTCAAGAGTCAGCCATCGAAATCTCCCCTCTGTGGCTCGAACAGCATCGGAGGACTTGCCTTCCGTGCTGACTCTGTTCATTGGCAAATTCACACATTTTCTTACTGCTCCCCACTTACCCTTCTCCGTGTCTGCTCCGCGGCTCGGCCTTACTCCACCTGCCCAGGTCCCGCCTGTGCAGCCCCTCTCAGTCACCCCGTTCCTTCACGCAGCACCCGGGGGTCCCCACCGTGCGCCAGGCTGCAGCTGGGGACCGGGGAGCTGACGTGGGGTGGAGCCGGAGGCGGCCAGGTGGCCCGGCCGTCACGGGGCAGAGCATCGGGGTCTGAACGCAGCTTCCCGGGAAAAGCTGGAGCAGAGGCGGGAGATGCTGCACCCACCTCGCACCCCAGGCTCCGGCTTTCTCCCTCAGGCCCTGGGCCCCCACCCACAGGGCGGCCCAGTGTCCCTGCACACCCCCGGGGCCCAGACCCAGTCTGAGTCTCGGTGCACAAGTTACCAGAGGGGCCCCAGGCGTGGTCCTAAGTGTCCCCCCGCGCAGCCCCCCACATCCGTGAACAAACCACAGATAATGATTTATTTCCGCGAGAAAGAGTCAATCAGGGAGTTTTCTCCCGGCTGCAGGCAGACTATTCGTCACACAAATAGGAGGTTCTGGGCCAGCGGCAGGGCTCGCGTCCACAGCTCCCAGAGGAGAAATCCATTTGCTTAAATGTGCCACTCGCTCCCCCGCGGAGGGAGGGATTACGAGGCGCCAGGATTCGCAGGCATCCCGACGTTCTCCCGATGACGCTGCTCACCCACAGACAGGGTCTGGGGGTCAGGGCTGCTGGGAGCTCCCACCCCAAATGCTGATTTGGTGTTTCCAAAACACAGCTCGTGGAAGAAAAGGAGATGGTGCCCCTCAAGGTGGGGGCTGTGGGCGCAGAAAAGTGCCCCCACCCCCTCAGCACCGTCCAGCTGCCCCTGGCGTCCTGGTGCAGGGTGGCGGGACCCCAGGCTCAGTGCCAGGCGGGGTCGCAGAGCTCAGTCCAGCTGGGCGACAGCAGGTGTCCGTGGCCTGGACCTGTGAGAGGGGCGTGGACGTGACTGATTCCTGGTGAGGTCCTCGTGTCCCCGACTCTGAGGCCGCTCTCTGCACAGCCGGCTCTCTCCTGGCGGCTCCCGGTGGCCTCGGGCTCCGGGCCTCCTTCCCTGTGCATTTCACATGTCGTGCAAAAGATGAGCCTGGCACCCCAGGGTCTCTGGCTCCCTGAAATGCCCAGACAGAGGTTCCTGGGAGCAGGAAAGCAGGGCTGGGGTCCATGGACAGAGGAGAGGGGCCTGGAGCCCCAGGAAACACGTGAGGTGACCGTTCCCTTGCTGATGAGGGTCTGAGGCTCTGTGCTGTCCCCAGAGCAGTAGGGAGGTGACGTCACCCTGCTGCCCTTGGAGGACGGAGGGTTCAGACTGAGGACACACGTGTTTCAGCTTCGAGGCATTTGGGTCTGAGGGCCCCCCAGGCAGGGGGCAGAGGGCGGAAGGACTGACGGGCGGAGAGCCGCTCAGCCTCGGGGAGGACGGGGGAGGATGCGGAGGGGCTGTGGATGAAGAAGCCCGCGTCCCCGGGGCTGTAGACACGGGGCAGAGAGCAGTACCACTGACGTAAGCCAGGAGCGTCATGGAGTGCGTGACCTGGGGGCGAGGACAGGAAGGCCCGGAGTTTCTGCCGCCGGCTGAACACGCCTGTTTGCTCCACTTCCTCTCGGAGCCCAACGCGGTGCCAGGAAGCCCAGGACACGGAGAGGCCACAGGAACGGGCTCTGGTCACCGGTCCCAGCGGAGCTCAGCCTTCAGGACACCTCCATCTCTTCACGTCTTCTCGCCTGAGGTCCCCACATTATGAAGGGGAGTGTGGGCACCCCCAGGAGCCCCAGGCAGACTGCGGTCCCGCATAGTCCATAAGCTGATAACATGTTTTCTTTTGCACCAAATTCAGGCTGGTTTGTGACCCAGCAGGACAGAGCCAGCAAGGGGCAGGGTGCCTGCTTGGTGTCCCTCCCCTCCCCTCCCTTCTGTCTCACTCTGGACCGCGTGGGTGACAGGGGCTGGTCAGGAATGGCTGTGGCCGAACTCTCCCAGGCACCTGCCTGTTCCCAAAGGCCCGCCCGGTGGGGGTGGGTGAATATTCATTACCCCCACCCAGCTCATCTCCCAAATTCTCATCTGATCCACATACTCCACTTCAGTAAAAATAACATCATGGCCATCATCATTTTTCTAACACTTGACAATTTTAAAAGTACTCTCAAATATACGAATTCATTAAATAAAGCAACCTTTAAGGTAGATTTATTTCATTTGGATAGAAATGCTAAGGCTCAAAACGGCACTGTGACTTGCTCAGCCACTCAACATTAAAATAAAAATAACGAACAAGAGACGGGCTCCAGCTCCGGCTGGTTCCCTCCCCCAGCTCCCACCGCTCACTGTGTTCATTCCAGACGCCTCAGCACGGCACCCGGGCCCTACAGCGTCTGGCCCAAATAGCCCCTCTCTCTGTTTCTTTTATAGCATCAAGTTCTTTCTGGGAGTCAACAAGGCCCTGAAGAGGAAGAGCAAATGAGAACCGGGTCTGAGAGTTCAGCCACACGGAAGGCACACTGTGTGGGAGTCTGCTTTCCTTTTTCGCTTTGGTGACCAGGAAGCTCGGCACAGCACCAAATACCGCTCGACCTCAGCATCAGTGTGGACTCCAGGTGCTTTTGGTGGGACGTACCTTTACCTGTTTTTTTGGTTCCCTCTACATTATAATTTTCCTTGACCTGGCATTTTATGTGTGTAGCACAATGATTAGGATGTTCACCTCCTTTGTTCATTAATGAATTGCTCGACCCTAGGACGGGGCCAGACACAGAGTAGGGAGTTAGGGAATGAGTGAGTGAGTGAACAACTTCTCTTGTGAAGATGAGTGCCGTCTCTCTCGGCCTGCCGGGGTCGGCACAAAGCAATGAACTACAAGCACATGCTGGTAGGAGTGAGGGGGAGCATCGCAAGGGAGCAAATGCTCCAGATCTCTGGATACAGCCCCATTTATTAGCAAAGCGTTTCCCCAGGTTACATGTTGATTTAGGTAATTATTTCCTTAAGATGACGTCTCTGCTGACCATACAGCCAAGCCCTGTCTCGCTTTTTACAGCGAAGAAACATCAAAGGAGATAAAAAATAACAAACCCATCCATGCCTGGGCTTCCGTGCCCATTATCCTCTCGGGGTGGTCTTCCAATCCACTGACATGCAAACCTCATCTGTTCACATGCAAACAAAACATTCATTTCCAAACAGGGCGGTCTTCCTGCCCTCCAGGCAAACCTGTCTGTCCACACACACTTTGATCCTAGGCTGGCCAGGTCAAGAGAATGCGCATCACAAGGTTGCATATTGTTCCTCCACCAAACCCCCATCCTTACAGATGAGCACCTGAAAGCCACGTCATAAGGACTAACGTCCCGAATACATCACCAGGTGGTGCAGTTCAGTCACTGTGTCCTGGTGGAGGACACGGGGAGGCAGGGGGCACACCTGGCAGGGAAGGCAGGCAGCAGGGTCCGGGCGCTGACCTGGGCCGCAGTGAGGAGAGGCCCGAAGGCCAGGAGGGTCTGCTGTGCCCCAGAGCCAGCCCGCTGAGCCTCCCTGCTGTGCTCAGCCCTCGAGGGGCAGCCCCTGGGCAGCAGCCTTCGCCTGATGCCGTGATGGGGCCAGTGCTCACAGTAACCGGACGGCGGCTGGCAGTCCCGGGTCTGGTGAGGGGCGCACCTGGCCCGTGCTTTCGCAGGGCTGACTCGGTGCAGGAGCCCAGTTAGTCCTGGAACCCGCCTCTATCCCAGAAGCAGTCGGATCACTGGCCAAGACAGGGATCTGTGGTTTATCCCAGAACCGGACAAGACAGTGGGTTTAGTGGTCCGAGAACCAACTCCTGAGCCAGCCCTGCTGGCTGCGGTCCCAGCCCTGCTCCTGACTCTCCGTGTGACCTTGGGCGAGGCACTGGCCCTCGCTGAGCCTCGGTTTCCTTATTCGTGAAACAGGAACCAGGGCTAGTCCCCCGGGGAACTGAAAGCCAGTCACTGTCAGGTGCTGAGAGCCTGGCCTGTGCTAAGCCCTGGCCAGGAGCGAAGTCGAGCCCGTTGGGTCTGTCTCGGCATGCCTCCGCACCGGGAAGGGCCCTGAGGCTGTCTCTTCCTGGCTCCCGTGGGCATCAGGCGGGGGACTGGCAGCCGGTGCCCCCAGAGGATCTCCGTCCTGATGCTGCACCGACTCGCCCCAGGTGCACCTCCCTCTCTGCCAGGGTGGCCCTTGGGGACAGCAGCATCTCGCCTGGGTTGGCGTGGCTCCCTGCCCCTGTCACCAGGCGCTCTGTGGAAACTGCTGTTCTCATCCCGTCATCGGAAGGGTGCGCAAGGTCAGCCTGGCCTGTAACCCTCCGTGCCGACCCTCACCCGGGACAAGGCATTTGTGAGGTTTCCGCCTACAGTTCTTCCTGCCCCACCCCCCCAGCCTGTCTTTCTGGAGGAAGTCACTGTGCCCACGCCCACTCCAGGGGTGTGCCCCCGTTTGAGGACAGAGTGTCTCCATGAATCCCCTGACCCTCTTCTGCCCATTTCTTCATTTTTACAACAATTTCTATTGATTTATTTCTGTACTTATTTATTTTCATCCTCCCCTGAGGATCTGCTCGGTGATTTTAGAGAGAGGAAGAGAGAGAGAGAAACATCGATCGGCTGCCTCCCGCGCGTGCCCCGACTGGGGATCGAACCCGAAAGCTTTTGGGGGACGATGCTCCAAGCAAGTCAGCCACCCGGCCAGGGCTACAACCATTTATTTTTATGGCTATGGACTCAGATATTTCTTTTAGAGTTCAGGTTATAATCTAATATTTTTTATTTTGTTCCTCGAATGGTTCCAGTTCGGCCTTTGGGAACAGCTGCGGTGAGCGCCTGTGTGTTCGGAAAGGCCTTTCTTTTTTGCCCTTTTTTCCTGCATCACCGCATTTTTGTGTTTTTGTTTTGTTTCGTTCTGTTTCGTTTTGCTGGTTATCATGTCCTTCCTTCCTGGAAGCACAGTGCACAAGCATCGCAGCCACAGACTGCTGTCCCCGTCCTGGATGGGCGGGGTCCTTCCCCCGTGGAGCCTGGCTCCTTGCGGAGAACGGATCGGACACGGGGTCAGGGCCACGGGTGTGCCCAGCAGGGCCGCTTCCTTCAGGCCGTCTGGTCTGTGCACAGCCCTGTGTCCCTGTGTGCACACCCGCGTGAACCTCTGCACTTCTATCTCCTTAAATGCGACATGACGTGACCCCGACTATCCCGTCCCCACCTGGGCACTGCCAGCCTGTCCCAGCTCCCACCCGCCCCCGTTCCCTAAACTGTTCTCCTGCAGGACCACAGAGCCACCAACCTTCCCGGCGGGCGGACGACTTGACCGTGTGAGTTCAGGCTCCGTGCAGGTCTGCGCTCCGGGGTCTCACGTCCCAGTTCCCCGCCCACGCCGCCTCCGCCCACGTCCGCCAGGCTGCCCACGCCTTTGTAACAGCCAGCTTCCGCGGCACGTTCCCTAGTCCTCCTGGGCCCCCGGGACCTCGTAAACGAGGTCTCACATTCGCTCACATTAAGGTTTGCTGGCTGTGCTGGAAGGTATGAGTCTCGACAGGTGCGTCATGTCATCCGTTCCGAGACGCCGACATCTGTCCTACATATGTGCACATTGTACGTGTACTGTGTCGTGCCGACAGCGGTCACACAGAACGGTCTCACAGCCCTGCTGACCCGGGGCCACTCACCTCCCCTCCCCCGGAAGCCCCAGCAACCACGGACCCCACCGCGGCCCTGCAAGTCTGGCTATTCCAGGTGGCACATAATCGGGGTCACAGAGTGGGCAGCCTCTTCCGACGGCCTCCCTTCACTGAGACGTGTGTGTAAGCCTTACCCCCGGTTTCCATGGCTTCCTAGACCGAGCATAGGACTTAGGACCCCCGTCCGGACGCACCACGCTGTGTTTGTCCACTCGCCCCGAGGGACACCTTCGTGGCTCCGGGTTGGGGACGTTGTGACTGAGGCTGCTGGGAACGTCTGTGTGCAGGTGTGTGTGTGGACAGGTGAGCAAAGGCTCCAGAGTGTGATAGGACTCGGACCACCCTTGTGAGAAATCTCCAGATTTCCCCAGATCGAGGGCACCATTCTGCATCCCCCCCAGCAGAGAGCGAGGACACTGCCGTGTGGCGCTCTCACCCACACGTGGCCTCGCCAGTTTTTGGTGTGTGTATTTTAGCTGCTCTCACGGGTGTATTTGTGCCTCATCCTTGTGTTCATTTGCAAGTTCATAATGACAAACTATGTTGAACACATTTCCACGTGCTTATTTGCTGTCTCTTTATTATATGTGCACGTGTGTGCGTGTACATGTGTGCGTGCATGCATGCGCCTTGTGTTTGCACATGTATGTGTGCGTGTGTGCATGTGTGTGCATGTACGTGTGTGTGCATGTCTGTTGAAGGAAGGATGGTTTGCCATGCAGACCTTCCCACGTTCTGGATTCTGCTGAGTGCCACCACTTGGAGTTACAGCACGTGCCTCCATCCCCGTATTTTCCGCACCCGAGCCGTTGGGTCACGTTCCGATTGCGATGATTTTTTTGGCAAGAACACCTCGCAGGCGGGCGGGGCACTTCGGCCGGCGTTGCAGCTGGAGGGTCTCAAAGAGGAACCCGTCCTTGGTCTGCAGCACACACGCAGCCGCTCACCTGGCTGGAGCACATTGTCCAGGTGCGACATTTCGCCAGGGTGTGTGCGTGTGTGTGCAGACAGGGAGGAGGGTGGGACGGGTGGGGACCTGCCCCCGGGCTGTGCACCAACCAGGTGTGCTGTGGCTTTGCTTCTGCTCCTGTTCTTCCTGAGCACCGTCACTGCTGCCCACAGGATGCCGCCCCGGCAGGTGCTCCATGAACATGACCTAAGTAGGAGCAGAGGGACCCTCTCTGTGTCCCAGACAGAGTCACTGAAGCCCAATGGGTGGCGTTTCCCTTTATTAATGGTATTAAATCCCACTGCCTGAATAACAGCAGGCTTCCTCTCAGGGTCACGTCGGGACCTGGGGGCTGTGGCATGTGGGGACCTGGCTCCCAGCGGGGCCGGCAGGGACCTGGAACGGAGCTGGTCTGGGCAAGGAGCCAGCCGTCCCCTCGGGCATGAAGGCCCAGCTCAGCTGCCTGCGGCCCGGGGGGAGGAAGGCTCACCCTCTGCAGGCTGTGGGGCCCCGATGGCCTGGCCCTCGGGGTGGGGGGTCCCCGGGTCCCCATCACCGCGGATTTCCACGGCGCCAGGCCCACTGCCTCTCCCCTCCGGCCGCACCTGAGCTCACATTTTCATAAATTCCCGAGACCGTGTTTCCTCTAATAAATGCCCCCTGGTTGGAAATACGCACCTTCCGGGTTGTCTGTTCTTGTTGACAGGTCATGGTTAGCGATCCGTAATGAAACGAGTTTCTTAATTCTGTCCGCGGCATCCGTCCTGATGCAGGGGCCGAGCCTGGCGGCTGTATCTCAGGCCCCGTCCTTCCCTCCCGCGTGGAAAGGAGCGCCCCACTGGGGTTCATGTTCTCTGGCCCGTTCGTCTCCTGCCACCACAGCCGGGAAGTGCTGGGGAGTCAGCAGTGTGTCTCCACGAGGTACCTATTATGACAGGACGGAAGCGGGCAGCAGAGCTTCCCGGGGGCCTGTGCCGTGGGGAGACGTCCTTCCCGGCCGAGCGGCGCTCCGCCAGACCTCGTCCCTGTCATCTTCGCGCGCACCAGGACGCTGTCCTGAGGGGACGCCGGTTAATTTAATGACTATTGCCATTTCAAGCTCCAGAAATCTGCTCGCTGTAGCCTCCAGGGAAAAGCCACGTGCTCCAAAAAACCAGGCCACTTGCTTCGGAAAAGGTGAACGGAGCTGGAGTGTCACCTCCGCGTGTCCGCCCCCGCGTCCCTCACGCTGTGGCCGGGAGGTCGGCGACATGGACCGACCTGGAGGAGGCGGGTGCCCAGACGGTGCGCCAGGCCCCTGGAGGGGTAGGGCGGGGAGCACAGCAGCAAACTCAGGGGCCAGGACACCGCCTCCAGGGACCTGGCTGCAGGCCACCCCTGCCCCCCGACACAACGCCTGCCTGGAAACCCAGGGCAGGTCCCTGTCCCGGCTTGGTTTGCTCTGCACTGACCCCGCACCCCAGCGCGCGCGCGCACACACACACACACACACGGCCAGCGGCCGGCTGCCCCGGCCTGGATGCTGACCCCTGCCATCTCTGGGCCAGGAGGCTCCTTCCCCAGGGGCTTCGGGGAAAGCGCCCCCTAGGCTGTGCGTCCATCCCGGGGCACACCGAGGGGGCCGAGCACCTGCTGTCCGTCAGCTCCGGCTCTGTCACAAAGCCCCTCACAGGCAGCTTACACAGCAGGACGTCCTGTCCCGTCCCTCAGTCTGGAGGCTCAAGTCCTGGACCCAGGTGTCGTCGGGCTGGTTCCTTAAGCCTGTCTTCTTGGCGTGTAGACACCACTCCTGCCGGTGTCTGAGCCTCGCCTCCTGTTCTCTAAGGGTACCTGTCCTAGGGGACCAGGGCCACCCAGGGACCTCACTCTAACTGCTTTCTCTTCTTAAAGGTCCCAGCCCCCAACACGTCACATTCAAACGTGCTGGGGTTAGGGTTCCCACGTATGGATTTGGGGGACAAGGCTCAGCCCAAGAACCAAGCAGGCAGAGTGTGCTGCAAAGGTCCAGCCTGTGGTCTGAGCTCCGACCCCCAAGGCCCCGCCAGCCACACGCGGGAGCCGCCGTGGTGGGCAGGAGCTGGGCTTTCTGAGGGGCCGGCAAGAAGAACCGAGTCGGCTGTGACACAGAGTCCTGAACCCCATGGAGACAGAGCACCCACCCATCCAGGAACCTGCAGCCGGGGGAGCCAGGACCCAGACTCGCCCCCTGGGCACCACCTGACAGGCGCGGGGTGGGCGCTCCCCTGCCCCCCACGTGTGTCACCTGTGCCATGTGGGTGTGACCGATGCGCCTGGGGCTTGCAGTGGGCATTGTATGTTGTGCTTACATTTCCAGTTCCAGCAACAGGGGCATCGCTGAACTAAAATAAAATCCCCCACAAAAGCAATTCCCCCAGAAATGTAAGATAAAGTATAATGAACTCACACTTTTTGTTGAATGGCTAATGTCGAAAGAGAAAACAGGGGTGGGGCACAGAGAATGCAGAGTTGGAGCGAGCTCGGAGCAGGTTTGCCCCGCCCCGCACCCCAGTCAGGCCAGGACCTCCAGCTCCTCTCCCCTCCTCAGGATCCGCTCCCCCTCCCCCAGGCTCCTCTCCCCCTCCCAATGCTCCCCTCCCCCTCCCTCTGGGCTCCCCTCCCCTCCCTCTGGGCTCCCCTCCCCCTCCCCCTGGGCTCCCCTCCCCCTCCCCCTGGGCTCCCCTCCCCCTCCCTCAGGCTCCCCTCCCCCTCCCCCAGGCTCCCCTCCCCCTCCCCAGGCTCCCCTCCCCTCCCTCGGGCTCCCCTCCCCCTCCCCCAGGCTCCCCTCCCCTCCCTCGGGCTCCCCTCCCCCTCCCCCAGGCTCCCCTCCCCCTCCCTCAGGCTCCCCTCCCCTCCCTCAGGCTCCCCTCCCCTCCCACAGGCTCCCCTCCCCATCCCTCAGGCTCCCCTCCCCTCCCTCAGGCTCCCCTCCCCCTCCCTCAGGCTCCCCTCCCCTCCCTCAGGCTCCCCTCCCCCTCCCTCAGGCTCCCCTCCCCTCCCTCAGGCTCCCCTCCCCCTCCCTCAGGCTCCCCTCCCCCTCCCTCAGGCTCCCCTCCCCTCCCTCTGGGCTCCCCTCCCCCTCCCCCTGGGCTCCCCTCCCCCTCCCCCAGGCTCCCCTCCCCCTCCCTCAGTCTCCCCTCCCCCTCCCCCTGGGCTCCCCTCCCCCTCCCTCAGGCTCCCCTCCCCCTCCCTCAGGCTCCCCTCCCCTCCCTCGGGCTCCCCTCCCCCTCCCCCAGGCTCCCCTCCCCCTCCCTCAGGCTCCCCTCCCCTCCCTCGGGCTCCCCTCCCCCTCCCTCAGGCTCCCCTCCCCTCCCTCAGGCTCCCCTCCCCTCCCTCAGGCTCCCCTCCCCCTCCCTCAGGCTCCCCTCCCCTCCCTCAGGCTCCCCTCCCCCTCCCTCAGGCTCCCCTCCCCCTCCCTCAGGCTCCCCTCCCCTCCCTCTGGGCTCCCCTCCCCCTCCCCCTGGGCTCCCCTCCCCTCCTTCTGGGCTCCCCTCCCCCTCCCCCTGGGCTCCCCTCCCCCTCCCCCAGGCTCCCCTCCCCATCCCCCAGGCTCCCCTCCCCTCCCTCAGGCTCCCCTCCCCCTCCCTCAGGCTCCCCTCCCCCTCCCTCAGGCTCCCCTCCCCTCCCTCTGGGCTCCCCTCCCCCTCCCCCAGGCTCCCCTCCCCCTCCCTCAGTCTCCCCTCCCCTCCTTCTGGGCTCCCCTCCCCCTCCCCCAGGCTCCCCTCCCCCTCCCCCAGGCTCCCCTCCCCCTCCCTCAGGCTCCCCTCCCCCTCCCCCAGGCTCCCCTCCCCCTCCCTCAGGCTCCCCTCCCCCTCCCTCAGGCTCCAGCTCAGGCTCAGCCACACACATGTGGGACCTGGGAGGGGAGAAGTGACACAGGCGTTGCAGTCCAAGGTTCACGATCACACGAGGGGCCAGCAGATGCCAAGGTGCCAGGTGGCCCCAGCTTGTCCCCCTCTTCTGCGTCCACACCCAGCCCTTCTCCAGGACCAGCCCACGTGTCCTCTCTCCCGCTCAGGCCCAGCACCATGGAGCACATCGTAGCTCCGCTGCAGGCCAGAAGAAATGCATGTGTCCATAGTGGAGGGAAGTGCAGACCGGCAGCCGCAGGCACCTGGCTGAGGAGGGACAGCCGCTGGGCACAGGTGGCAACGCCTCCCTGCAGAGCCACCTTCTCGGACCTCCCTCCCCACGGCCCACTAGGTGCCCACAGACGCGGTTTCCAGCTTTGGGGCCTTCTCTGCTCTGACAGTGTCCCCGGCAGAGCTCTGGCCTAACCCTCACACCCACACGCTCACAGCACCCACGCAGCCGCGGGGACCCAGTGGCCCAGACGCCGGGACGGAGCCTCTGTTTCCAGCAAAGAGACACCAGGAATGTGTGTTATTCCAGCACAACAACCTGCCTGCCTGACCCCGCGGCCGTGGGACTGGCCCCACAGTGGTCCCAGGGAGCAGAGCTCAGGGCAGGTGACCCGGAAGTGGCCCGTCTGTGGAGCTCACACAGACCCGTGCACGGATGGAGCACTGGACAGACACATGGACCTTCATCCAGAAATGTTGATAACAACCTAAGGCTCACAGATGGAGACGTCTTTATACCCACATGAAGCAATACCGCCCGCATCTCAAACCGATCAGCTAAACCACACGGGTGTCCACGGGGACAGAACCCGAATCGTAATGCTGAGTTTTAAAAAAGGGCAAGCAGCCCGGCCGGTGTGGCTCAGGGGTTGAGCACCGACCCACGCACCAAGAGGTCGCCAGTTCGATTCCCGGTCAGGGCACGTACCCACGTTGTGGGCCTGATCCCCAGTGGGGGGCATGCAGGAGGCGGCCAGTCAATGTTCTCCCTCATTGATGTTTCTATCTCTCTCTCCCTCTCCCTTCCTCTCTCTCTGACATCAATAAAGAAAAAACATAAAAAAAAACTCTGTCCTTTCTTATCCGTGAAAAACGGCTTGCTGTTAAAATACATCGGCCTTTTACGAAACCATTTTAGTCATTTCTTTTTATTTTGGAAGTTTCAGGTTGACAATTGACAGCTGAGACCTTACTCTATTCCCTTGTTATTTCCAGGAGTTTCCTGTAGATTCGTTGGCGTTTCCCACAGTTATGTTAGCAGTGGATACAGTTGCACTTCTTCTCTCCACTATGGACACATGTATTTCTTCTTCTTGCCCTGCAGTGGAGCTATGATGTGCACTCTGGTGTTGAACCTGAGCGGGGAGAGAGGACACATCTACATGTCCCCAGTCCAGGAGGAGAGCGTTCTGTCACCTAGAGTATGTTACTGTACTTTTCTCATATATTCCCCTTACTGGGTTAAGGAAGTTCCCACATATTTCTAGTTTGATGAGAGTTTCTCTTATGAACTAATGGTTAATATTGTCAACGCTTTTTCTGTGTATGGATATGCCCATAGGGTTGTACAAGCTCGGTCTGTTCAAATGAAACTCGTTACAGGGACGGGTTTAGGAGTGTGAGCCGGCCTTGCATTGCAGGAGCGACCCCACTTGGCCGTGATGTATCGCACCTCTCAAAGGTTGCTGGGTTTGGTGTGTTATTGTTTCAGTATTTAGGTCTCGGTTCATGACAGCGACTGGTGCGTAGTCTGTTCCGTCTAGTAACGCCCTTGTCTGGTTTTGTTGTTAGCGTAGACTGGCCTCATAAAATGAGTCGGAAAGTTATTCATCTGCTGTTATTTTCTGGCGAGTTCCAGGAAAATGGGTATCGTTTCTTCCGTAGATATTGGGTCGAATTCACCAGTGAAGCCACCTGGCCCTTGTGCTTTCTCCTCTAAATTTTAAATTAGGAATTGAATTAAGTTAATTACTTTAACAATGAATGGCTATTCTATTCGTGTTATTTGTTTCTTCGTTAGTGAGTTTTTTGTAGTTTATGTCTTTTGAGGAATTGGTCCATTTCATCTAAGTTATGAAATATACGAGCATGCCCTGGTCAGTTTGGCTCAGCAGTTAGAGCATCAGCCTGCAGACCAAGGAGTCTCGGGTTCAATTCCGGTCAAGGGCACGGACCTCAGATGCGGTTCAGTCCCCAGCCCTGGTTGGAGTCACGCAGGAGGCAACCAATCGATGTGTCTCTGTCGAATCAATGTTTCTCTCTCTCTTTCTCCCCCTCCCTCCTTCCCTCCCTCCCACTCTATCTGAAAATCAATGGAAACATCCTCAGCAGGATATTAAAAAAAAAAAAAAAGAAATATACAAGCATGTATATTTCATAGTACATTTGTCCTTATTTTTCTTTAACACCCACAGGATCACAGAGACGATTTTCCTTCTCCTTGAAGGACTTCTGTTAACATTATCTGCAAAGTCGCTATGCAGGCAACAAGTTCCCTTGGTTTTTGTTTTTCTGAAACAGTTTATTTCTCTATCATTTCTGAGGGATAATTTTGCTGGGTGTAGAATTCAAGATTGGTGAGGTTTTTTTTTTTCCCCTCAATACTTTAAATGTTTCAACCCCGTCTGTCCTTGCTCAGTTTCTGGTGGGAAGCCTCCTGTCCTTGTTACTGGTCCTCTGTGGCTGGGGTGGGCTTCCCTTGTCTCCCTTCAAGGCTTTCTCTTTGTCTTTGGGTTTCTGCAATTTGAGCACGATATTCTGAGGGTGTGTGTGTTGTTGATTTTACCAGTTGTTCTCTGAGCTTCCTGGGTCTGGAGTCTGGTGTGTGTTGTCGGTTTTAGAAAGTTTTCAATTATTCAGACTTCAAATATTTCTTCTGTTCCACTCCTTCTTTTTCTCTGATATTCCAATTATTCTATGCCACACCTTTTGAGACTGTCCCTCCGTTCTTAGATACGCTGATTTTCATTTTTTATTTTTGGTCTTTAAATCTGTTTGGGAAGTTTCTGCTTGCCTCTCTTCATGTCCCTTCACTCTTTCTGTGGCTGTGTTGGATCTACTGATGATTTTTTTTTTTTTAAATAATTTTTCTTTATTGGTTTTAGAGAAAGAGGAAGGGAGAGGGAGAGAGAGATACAAACATCGATGAGAGAGAACATTGATTGGCTGCCTCCTGCATGCCCCTCACTGGGGACCGGGCCCACAACCTGGGCATGTGCCCTGACCGGGAATCGAATTGGTGATCTCTTGGTGCATGGGTCGATGCTCAACCACTGAGCCACACCGGCCAGGCGCTGACGAATTTTTGAAGACATTCTCATCGCTGTCACTGTGACTTCGAATTGTAGCCTCTCTTTTGGTTCTTTCTTAACAATTTCCATCTTTCTGCTCACATTTATCCTCTGTTCTTACATCTTGTCTAATTTCCCATCAGAGACCTCAATAGAGTCATCGTCCTTATTTTCTGATGTGTGTTGATAATTCCTACATCTGTATCGTATCTGCGCTTGTTTCTAAGGACTACTTTGTCTCTCCAGATGTTCTGCTCCTTGCTTTTTGGTTTCCTTTGTAACTTTTGGGTTGCGAGCCACACATCTCGTGTGGATACTGGGTGCTGGGAAACACTGACATTTAGTGTGAGGATTTATGCTGATCTGTGCTGTGCTTATTGTAGTGACAGGCACCAGCCTCAGACCCTCCCTGAGGGGCGGTGTACAGGCACCTTCTGCCGGCAGCCCTGTGCTGGGGACGCCCCAGCGGTCCCCGGAGGCTGGGCCCTTTGTGCTTACTTTTATGCATCTTTTGATTCAGAAGTCATTTTTACGAAGTTCTTTTTTATAACGTTATAAGCAATTTTCTCTGTGTGAGCAACTTTTAAATTAATTATTAGTTTTGTGCATTGGAATTAATTGATATTGTTGTGACCTAACATATAATCACTATTTTGCAAAGGTGGCAGTAGCAGCTTAAAAAGATGAAATCATTTTGTGCGATGCAACGGTAGAAATAAGGTATCGTAACGTTTTTCGTCAGTCTATCCAACTGCATCAGGTCTTTAATTTCGACTGTCTATTTGCACACACTCTCCTGTGAATGGGTTTCTGCTCACTGAGAGCTGTACTTTCCAAAGCGTTTTGCGTGTATATTTTGATGTTGGTATCCGGTAAACTGTACAGTGTTCAAGACTTACTGAGCCATCGATGTCCTTTTCATCCACACACCATGCCCCCCTTGGTCCATGGAAAGCGTGTTGCCTTGAATTGGACCTTTATTTTAAGTTCACATGGCCATCGTCCTTCCTTTTCCTTTGTGTCTGCTCAATAATCTCGATTTGTCTCGACGGCCCCGCATTGCGGGAGAGTGTGTTAGCACCAAACTGTGGTTCTCACTCTGGCTGCACCTCTCGGGAGACGGAGCCTCAGGCACGTGCCTTCACCTCCCAGAGCCCAGCTCTCACCTGCGAACGGGGAGCCACCATCGCTCTCCACAGGGCTGTCGCAGGAATGGGCTGAGAGAAGGAACCGACAGGGTCCATCAATGACGGACCCAGCCCACAGGTGCCAGGCCCTGTGACAGGTACAGGGACTCGGGAGTGAACAACCCACACACTACTTCCCAGGAACTCCCAGCAGAATGGAGACAGGCATCACGCTCGTGGGTGCAAACATCCCATCAAACACCGCTGCCACGTGCCACCAATGCGAATTAAGAGGTGGTGTGAGCACGTCCACGTGGGAAGCCCAGCCCAGAACAGTCTTCCCCAGGAGAAACGAAAGGCCAACTCAGGGTCATGTTTTCTTTTTCATAACTATCATTAACTTACCATTTGTTTTATTTGTTTCCTGTGAGCTTATTTTACCTCGTACCCTTACCTCTTAGTCTTTGTCATTTACCGGGAGAGTTTAACTCGTTAATATTTATTGTCACAAAGTCATATTTTGTTTTCCTCTGTCGTTAAAACACAAAGAGCTTATTTAGAAAAATATTAGGCACAAATGTGGCAAAGCCTTGATCCCCTCAGCATTTCAGGGGGACTTATCTCCCGTGAAGGAGACAAATTGGAACAGATAAGCCACTTGAGATATACCAAACATATTAGAAACACTCAGCCTCACAAGTAATTTTAAAATGCAAATGGGGACAATTATGGATCTTTTTTCATCTTTCAAATTGGCAATTTGGGAACATAATATGTGATGTTAGGGAGGGTGCCGTGAAATGACTATGTTCTTCCTCGCTGATGGAGATATAAACTAGAATTGCCTCTCTCCCAAGCAATCTGGGAGTATATGGGGACAGACGTAAAGAGCTTATATCCTTCAGTGCCATAATCATACTTCTGAACATTTATCCTCAGGGCAGCTCGGAGACGTGGACAGAGAGGCTCGCGGGCAGACGCTGGCGCCGCTGTGACAGGTGACCTCTCCGTCACCTGGAAGCACCTGGAATCGCCGCCTGGAAAATCCACCCAACCACCCTCTTGCGGGGGTTCTGGCGACGCTCTGCTCCTTGATGGGTGCCAGTTTATGAAAAGTTTCTCTCTGTTAGTTTACGACTAAACAATCCAGACTATCAATAGAATTTGTTCAAAGTGATTTTCAGGCGTCAGATTCCTGCTCAGTTGCATTCAGTGATCATCAGATCATCTCCCCACTGGTGTTTTTCCTAGAGGAGCGAATGGCTGCAAAGTCCACACAGACAGTCGCAGGGCCCAGACCCCTCCCCGCCCCGGAGCAGGGGAATATAAGAGCTTCTCTCGGGTCAAGAAGCCGGGACTCCCGCCCTGGAGGAGACGCCCATCCTTTGTGACAATGGTCCTGTATTTCCCTGTCGGGGGTCCAGAGGCAGGCTCAGTCTCGTGCTCACGCTGGATCAGGAACCTCGAGGGGCCCGCCTGGCCCTGCTGGGCTGTGTGCCTCTCATGGGCAGTGACCCAGAGACTGTGTCCTGCTCCCAGCGGGTGTCCAGCTGCCCAGGACCCAGGATTCCGCCCGGCGGAGCAGGCAGAGCTGACCACAGGCCAGCGCCCAGCGCAGAGGTGGCTTCTCCCCGTGGCCACGTCCCCAGCCACACTCCTCCGGTGTCGGAGACTTCTCATTCCGCCTCTGCCTCCGGGGCATCTCGTCCGCAAACTCGTCTCAGACAGAGGTTAGGACAGAGCGCGTGTGGCAGATGGGCTCAGACACACACAGGTCCCCTGAAATGGGAGGGCCAGGCCCGCACGCGCTTCCGTGTGCTCCGTGACGTGGCCAATGAGCAGGCACCGGGACAGACGGACATCCGCGTGGAAGCTGCAATTCTCTGTCGCCGTCGTAACTACCTCTCCACACTGTCTACAGCAACATGTTGCCTCGACACTCTATTTCAGCAAGTTCTATTTCAGCAGGACGCTAGTGCGCTCGGAATCCTCCCGTCCGTCCAGAGCGCCAGGCACAGACGGAAGCATTCAAGCTGCGCGTCCTGGCGGACTGGCCCTGCCGTCAGCAGTAGCCTGGAGGCTCTTCTGAAAAGTGGAACGTGAAATGCAAAATGTCTCTCAAGCCACAGCTTGTTTATTTAACGGATACCTGGAGAGGGACCGCCCTTCCCTCTGTCGTTCTGAGCTCTGTCCTGGTGGGAGGACCGCTGAGTCCATCCCGGGAGCCCGGGCCGCACAGAGGCAGGTCACAGGGGCCACAGTACCAGCGTGTACTGTTTTCATTCCACAGTTGACCCATCCCTTGGGCCGCTGTCCCCCAGGACACCGCAAGACTTTTCTCTCAACGCACTTTGCTATGTGAAACCATTGCCAGAAAATAAAGAATATATTTTACATTCTAAAACTATCTTCCTGGGGTCCTCTAAAATGGAATTGCTGGGACGAGGGCCAAGGAAGCTTCACAGCTGGCCTGGGTCTCTCTCTCCGCTCTGGAGGTTAGGACCCATGGTTTGCAACGGCGACTTTCAACCGGCGCACTGCGAGAATCTTCAAAACACGCAACTCCTGATGATGACCTCTCTCCCCTTAGACTGTCCGATAAAAAACGGCAACAGCCAATGCAACAGTAGCCGTCCGGTGTGAATGAATCAAACGTACGCCTGTTTTTCTTGTCAGGTCAGCAAAAAAAAAATGTAATCTATGTTCTGGCGTGCCGCAGAGTTTCAGTCGTCGGGATAACCAGTTTCTGAGCGAGTAGGTGTGAATTGCAAGCTGATGACACTCATCGCCTGCACTCCGGACGTGCGTCAAAGCCCCGCACGGACAAGTATTTCTATCTTCCCTTCCTCTTCTTCCTACTCTCCCGCCCCGAGAACTTTTCATCACCTGCCTAAGGAATTCAGTAGCCGTGCGTTACAACCCAACAGGTGTGCGCACCTGTCTTAGCATTTCCCGAGGGGCCGGCGCTGGCTGTGTGTCCTCTGGACCCTCAGGTCACTGTTCATGGTCTGGAGAACGGCTGCCAGTGAGGAGTGTAGTCTCTGGAGCTCCCAGGATGTAGGAGACGCTCGTGAGTCCGTTAGTCTCTCTTGAGGTTTGTCTGAAGAACCCCAGATGCGCTCTGGCTGGTTTTGCTCAGCGGTTAGAGCATCGGCCCATGGACCAATGAATCCCGGGGTCGATTCCAGTCAGGGGCACATACCTTGGTTGCAGTTCGTCCCCGACCCTGGTCGGGGTTGTGCAGGAGGCAACCAGTGGATGTCCCTCTCACGTCAATGTTTCTCTCTCTCTCTCTCCCTCCCCTCTATCTGAATATAAATAGAAAAAATATTCTCAGGTGAGGATTAAAAAAAAAAACAACAACCTCAGATGCAATAGCTGGTACTTCAACCCCAGATGGGCTTGAAGTCCATCCCAGTCACTTCACTGTGGGACTGATGGAACCTGGGATAGTCTGTGCCCAGCTCACACTGTGTGCCGTGTGTGTGTGTACTGTGTGTGCTGTGTGTGTGTGTGTGCATGTGTGTGTGCTCATGTGTGTGTGCTGTGCTGTGTGCGTGTGCATGTGTGTGCTGACGTTCATGCTGTGTGTGCATGTGTGCATGTGCTGTGTGTGCGTGTGTGTGTGTGCTGTGTGCATGTGCTGTGTGCACGTGTGTGTGCACTGTGTGTGTGTGTGTGCGTGTGTGAGCAGAGGTGTGCACACACTTCGGTCCATCTGCCTTTCCTACACCGTCTCAGCCGAGACCTCGGCAAGGCAGAGGGAAAATTATTTTCCTTGCAATGTCACGGCCCTAGGACCTTGCTTTGGATTGTCCGTAGATGTTGTTATTTATTTTAAAAAATGAGTAAGTGATGAATTCAGGGATGTTTTCTAATGGTACCTCGTTCTCGGAGCTTTTCAAATACGGCTGCGCTCACCTCGCCCGCGGCTGGAGCGAAATCTCTGCCCCCACGGGACCGTGCCAGCCCCACCAGGTCCTCCTCCCGAGGAAAGGTCGCAGCGGCGCGCGGCGGAGGGGAAGACGGACTCGGCACCCAGCAGGTCCTCAGTGGCCAGACCGGCCTCACGGGCTCGTGGGGCAGGAACAGGGCCTGTGGCTGTTTCTCTGGAGGCAGGTCCCCCGTCCCGTCCCTGAGCTCTAGGCGTGCACCGCATTCCCCTGCTGCTCTGCTCGGAGGGGACTGAGGGTCAGGAGAAGCAAAGGTACTGACAAAGGCTGCGAGTCCATTAGACAAACGCCCATCGTTTCACAAGTCCCGCTGGACGGTCCGAGGCGCCCCGCTGTCCCCAGCAGGCCCCGGACAGGTGACTGGGCCAGGCCCCCCAGGAAGCACTCCGGGCTGCGGTGAGCAGGGCAGAAAGACTTCCAGGTGCTCCCGAGGAGATTATTTTCGTAGGAAATAAATCCGCAGAAGTGAGGATGATACTGGAAGCCGGTTAAGGAGAGCCAAGTTTAATTTTAGCAACAAAAGTAGACGGTTCCAGAAAAAGCAGCCCAGGAGCCGAAGACAGGTGCCGGGGGAAGGTCGGTGGGGCAGCACCCGCGAGTCCAGGGAGCACGACCTCGGCAGCAGGGAGTGGCGGCGTCTGTCCTGAGGACCAGGGACCAAGCGAAGTGGCACCTGGCGGAAGTCTGAGGCCCAGAGAGTTTTTACCTGAACTCGACCTCAGGAACCACCGAAAATTAACCATGACAGTGTCATTCTCCACACCTGACAGGTCTCTCACTCAGAAGGTCTCCCTCTGACACATCTGCCCCAGTCCAGGTCCCAGGAGCACCCCCGCCCTCGGCCGCGCCCCTCCCCCGTGTCCCCTCCCCCACACCCTGCAGCCAACCTCTGCGGCGATGGGAACTCGGTTCTCGCTGCCACTTGGTTTTTATCCTCAGCTCCTTGTCCCAGCTGTGGGGAGAGCCCGCTCCTCTCCCTGCACCCAGTTCTGCTGTTTTTATTTTAGGAGAGATGAGCTCGGGGGGCGGAGACATTTCTACAGAGATTGTGAGTCCATTAGCCAGAATATCTGTGGTTCTGTGTAGATTCCTCTGAAGCCAGCTGGCCTTCTGAATCCAAGGATATCACATTCCATTTAAAGTGATGTCAACTAGCCTGGCCGGTGTGCTCAGTGGCTGAGCGTCGACCCACGCACCAAGAGGTCACCGGTTCGATTCCCAGTCAGGGCACATGCCCAGGTTGTGGGCCTGATCCCCAGTGGGGGGCATGCAGGAGGCGGCCAATCGATGTTCTCTCTCATCGATGTTTCTATCTCTCTCTCCCTCTCATTTCCTCTCTCTCTAAAATCAATAAGGAAAGCCCTGGCCAGTTTGGCTCAGCGGTTAGAGCGTCGGCCTGCGGTCCAGAGAGACACAGGTTCAGTTCCCGCTAGCGGCATGTACCTCGGTTGCAGATTGTCCCCAGCCCTGGTTGGTCGTGCGGGAGGCAGCCACTCGATGTGTCCCTTTCACATCGATGTTTCTCTCTCTCTCTCTCTTCCTCTCTCTCCCTCCCACTCTATCTGAATTTTAAAAAAATGAAAAAATGTCCTCGGGTGAGGATAAAAAAAATAAAATAAAATAAATAAAATCAATAAGGAAAAAATGAGTTCAGTGATGTTAACGAAACACACACCTGTATGCCTGTCCCGGGGTTTCCATGACAAACTTCCACAAAACTGGGCTGCTCTCGACGCCGGAATTCCAAAATCAAGGTGCTGGTGGGCTGGTGCCGCCCAGTGGCTCAGAGACAGTTCCGGGTCTCTCCCCCAGCTGCTGGGTGCTGGCGGCCCTTGGGGTTCCTCGCCTGCTCCTGTCTCTGCCCCTGTCTTGGCCCGGCCTCCTCCTCCTCTCTCTGTCTTCACAAAACAGCTCCCTCTGGCCCCCGAGAACCACCGGACAAAACGGGGCCGTTCCTCTCGGGGTTCCGGCCTCCGCTGAGACAGGCACCAGGGGTCCAAGGGACGCGATCCAGGAGACGACGGTGAAAACTGGGGCAGTGGGACCCAGAAGGGAGGGGAGGAAGGGGTGGTGTTGGGTGCAATCGCACCGGGGTGCCCAGAACATTGACCGGGCTCCAGAGAGGGGTCTGGCCTGGACGCCAAGGCGCTGACTGGCTGGTTACCCTCCACGCCCTTCATCCTTGCTTGTGGGGTGTTTCCCTCCAGACGTCTCTCTCTCAGACGCCAGGGCCAGCAGGCAGGCCGGGAGCTGGGGCACCATGGAGTGTCTGCTCAGGCAGCTGTGGGAGGCTCCCCTCCGCCAGCCCTTGGAGATGGAGGGGAGTGAGTGGGAGCGGGGACGTTGTCAGATGACCTTCACGGCTCGTGGACAGGTGTGCCGCGCCTGGAGACGAGCCGTTTCACCTGGAAGAGAGCCAGGCAGGAGTCCACGCACAACCGGGGGCAAGAAGTCAGGGCGTCGTCCCCCCACCCCGTCCCTGCAGTGTCACCAAAGAAACAAAAACATCCCCAAACGCTTCCTTAGGGGTCAGAGCGTGAACGCCATCAGCTTTGCAGCTCCTCCGCCCCACCTGGGGTCTCAAAGCAGCCAAATAACAGGTAAACAGGAGGGAATGTCCGTGTGCCAATAAAACTTTATTTACAAAAAGAGGCAGAGGGCCGGACGGGGCCCACAGGCCACAGTCTGCTGTCCCCTGCTCTGGGGGGCTTGGGGTGCGTCCGTGGAGCACATGAACCGGGGACAAGCGTCCCTTCCGCTCCCTGCAGGGGACACAGAGGTGGAAGGGAGCTGGGCAGGCTGAAGGACCCTGTGGCCTGTCTGTCCCAGGGACTCGGGACAGCAGGGGGTGGAGGAGGGCGGCTGCGGGTGCATGGGGCTGTCCTCTGCCCTCGTCAGGAGGGCGACCTTCGTGGTTCTCGGTGGCCCATGGACAACCCTTCCAGGAAACGGCGGCCGGGGCCAGGGCCAAGGACCGCAGAGTGCCCGGCGAGTTGGATGAGAGAACGACAGAGCGACCGGACACACACCCTCCCGTCCTCGGGCCGGGCTGGGCACAAGCTCTGTGGCCGGCTGCCGACTCACGGCGGGGCCGGGCTGGGCTCGCTCCCTGTTTGGCGGCTCTGACTCGGAAACGCAGCCTTTGAAATGTCTTCACTTGACCGAGCGGCCCCCAGTGACATTGGAATAACGATGATCGTGCAGTTTGCATTTTGTTGAAAGCGTATTGGAATGATATCACTCGCAGGGGCCTCACCAGCCAAGTGATTTGGGGGGGGGGGGGGCGGGTTTGGGATGGATGGCGGCGGGCCCCGGTGTCCCTCCTGGTGACAGGCCCAGAGGAGGTGCTCCGTCTTCCCAGTACGACTCGCCGTCCGGAGGGACCCGTATTTCTTCTTTACACACTTGCAGAAACTCTGCTGTTGGCTGAATTTATGACCCCAAGAGGAGGGCCTCCCCGTGGGGCCTCTCTCAGCAGGAGGAGCGCAGGCCCCCCGCTCGCACTGGGCTTTGCGGAACCAGCTGGCGGCACTGCACCAGGCCAGCGTCGGGGGCCCAAGCCCACAGTGAGCAGCCCGGGCTCTCCCTTCTCGGACACAAGGTGCATGTTCGTGCTTTACGCCATCCTTCCCTTTGCCCGCGCAAAACTTTCCTGAGCGCTTGGAGGCACTACGCTATTCCGGCTCGGAGGTCCGTGAGCAGAACCACCGCTCCTGGGCTGTGCCCTGGGGAGGGGCAGTGCAGGGGCAGGGCAGTAATACCAGGGAGACAGG
Organism: Tadarida brasiliensis; assembly: GCA_030848825.1. NCBI lineage: Eukaryota > Metazoa > Chordata > Mammalia > Chiroptera > Molossidae > Tadarida > Tadarida brasiliensis. The sequence goes on along the minus strand of CM061263.1, from coordinate 1,614,065 downwards.
GCTGGGGGAGGGGCAGCATGGCGGTCAGGGGACACAGTGTGACACAGGACAGCCAGCGTCTCCTGGGGAAGGTTCCCTGTGAGCCCAAAGCAGAGGGCTGAGGGCTGCAGACAGGCTGGCCCCTGCAGTGGGTAGGGCATGTGCAAAGGCCCTGAGGTGGGGTGGGCCTGGCTCTGGAGGAATAGTAAGGAGGGGCTGGAAATGTCCCAGGGCCTGGCTCTGGGGGGCCCTCCAGGACCCTGAAACTCTGACACGAAGCCGGTTCTCCTAGGAGCTCGGACAGGGGAAAGGTGATTAGGAAAAGGAGGTATGGAGGGAGGAAAGGGGCTGGAGGGGAGGAGGAGGAGGGAGGAGGAGGCAGGGAGCCCTCGGGCACACGCCTTGTGCCACCCGGACACACATCGAGCCGTGCATGCTTCTCGCTTCTGGTCCTCCGACCGTCTTTGAGGGACGGTCTTTGGCGGCCGTGGCCTTGGAGCGTCCTTCTGCCCGAGGCTGCCCGTTGCTGTGCAGTCTGTGACCAGAGGATGGTGTCAGCACGGGCAGTGGCCGATGCCCAGGACCCGGGGTGCACCTGGAGGCTGCGGGTCCCACAGACCCACCCTCTCGGAGCCCACGCAAGGCCACGGTGGGACGCACGGAGCCCGGATGATAAAGAAATGAGACCGCAAGGGGGAATCCGAGAGGGAAGGCACCGCGGAGCGCAGCAGATTGGGCTCCGCTCTGGAAGCAGCCCCCCCCATCCTCATTAAGTAAGGTCGTTAGGAGCCGCGGTGGCAGCGCAGACGGGGGAGGGCAGCCCCTCCTCCAGGACGCGTCTGCGCAGGGGCCGCGGCGCGGTAATGACCCTGCGGAGCCCGCACCTGTGCAGCGGGCAATTTGCAGGTCGCCTCTGCCATCATTGGCTCACGTGCCCCCGGCAGCTTCGGCACCCGTGAGGCAGGCAGTATTGTCATCATCAATATCGTTCCCTCTCTCACGGAGGCGTGAAGGTCAGGCAAGTGAAGGGATCATGCCGTGTCCCTCCGGCCACGGTCACGGCGGCGCTGCCAGGCGGCCCGTCTCGGCCTGGGTCTCTCCTCACCCCTGGGGGTGGCACTGTCACACCCTGTGGCCAGAGGGATCTACTACCTCACGGCCCTGGGGTGCGAAGTCCCGGTGGGCCAGTCGGGCTGTGTTCCTTCTGGGGGCGCTAGGGGTGAATCTGTGACCAGCCGGAAGCCGGGGCGGGTTTCCGAGCGAATTCCTGGCGGGCCCCCCAGGGGGACTCACAGCGTGCTCCCCTCGCTCGGAACCGAGTCCCGCAAGGTCTCATAGACAAACTCCGTGAATACGCGCTAATTGAGTTCAGTTCTCACAACAAACTCAGACAATCTGCAATCACATAAACACCAAAAATAAGTTCTTCACGAGGCGCCAATCTATGCGTTTATAAACTCCACAAAGCGTTCATCAGAGTGTGTTTGTTTGCGGAGAAACTGCTAAGCCATCGGGGCGATTCTGTTGTGGGGGTGAAGGGAGATGTCCTTGGAAAGTCCCCTGCGCTGGGTCCCAGGACAAAGACCTCAGATCCTGTGGTCGCAGCACCCAGGCCTGCAGTCCACGCCCGGGGGTCAGAGGTCGCACGCTGGCTCCTGAGCGCCAGGCGGGTGTCCGCGGGCTGTGGGCCTTTCGGAGCCTCTGGGCAGGGTCCGTTTTCTTGCTGCGACTGTGACGTGTGACCATGAGCTTGCATTCGGTCTTCCTCCCTTCCTGATGAAGGGTGAAATAAAGATCTTTTGTTCCTCGTTTAACAGCCTTCATCCACGCGGGAGTCTGTGCTAGCTCCGTGACCTTTGCCAGGCCCCGAGGGAGGAGGGCTCGTGGCCAGGAGAGCCGGGCAGGTGACCAGAGGCTGAGGCGGTTCCACCTCGACCTCCAGGGAGGGGACAGCGGCTGGAGGTCAAACCCTCCCCGCCCCCCGCTGGGTTCAGAGAGCTGGGGAGCTGCAGGCCGAGGTGCTGGGCAGAGAACACCTGGGGCCCGGAGGCTCCGCCCCCTTCCGCACACCTGCCCCCAGGCCTCCTGCACGCGCCCGGTCCTGAGGTGCACCCCTAAATCAGTGCCCTAGAAAGCAACTGTGTCCCCGAGTCTCTGGGCGGCTCTACAAAGTCACTGCCCCCCGGAGGGAGTCCTGGAGCCTCTGAGGTGTAGCTGGTCGGTCAGCAGCCCAGGTGACACCCCAAGTCCTGTTCGTGTGGGACTGCTGGCTGGGAACCCTGTAGGCGAGAAGGCGGGGCTTCCTTCAGGCGGCGGACAGAGAAACAAACCATCCCCGTCTCCTGCCTTTCCCAGCTCCCAGGGGTGGCGCATTTCTTGGCTGGTGGCCTCACACGCGGCCCTTCTCCAGCTTTGTCATCTCCCTCTCCTGCCTCCAGTAACGGGGACCCTTGTGGCTACAACGAGGGTCCCCTGAGCTAAGCCGGTGTCACCCCCTCAACGCTTGTCCTTAGCCCATGCACCCACAAAGCCCGGCTTGCCAGCCGGCTGAGACGTCCGCAGGCCCCCCGGATGGGAACGGGGACGTCTGTGGGGCCGAGATCCCCGGGACCCAGGACCAGCTGCTCAAGGCGGGACGGGGGGTGCTGTGTGTGCTGGGCCCAGGCCTGAGCAGACGCCCACGGACCCTCGGTCACCTCTCTGGAGCAGCGGGGTGGCTGTCGGCCAGGCCTCGGCACCGCCTGGGACTCGGCTGGCGGCCTGGGGGAGGGGTACGGTTTGTACGAGACTTTCCGGCTCTCAGGGGCTGTTTTCTATCTTAAGGAAAAATGAGTGGCGTTTCCCCCGTGGCAGAACAAACCAGAGCGTGACTTATGTCCACAGCACGCCGGGCTCCCTGCAGGCCGAGGGCAATTCCAGCTCGTTCCACCTGTGTGGTCCCCGCCTGCCCGGCTTCAGGACTTGGCGCTGAGAGGTAGGAGCGAGGTGAGTGTCCCTGTGTCTGCTGGGCCAGGATTGTCACGTGGTTGTCACCGTGGCAGCAGCCACTCCTGCGGCTCTGTCTCAGGCACCTCTGCGTGGGGACCCCGGGACCCCATGTTGCTCTGTGACCACAGGCCACTTGCTCTGCTCCCCGAGTCGGGCACTGTGGGTCTTCACTTCGTCCCCCCAGAGCTCTCTGTCCTGAGCCCACCCCAAATGCTGCACAGCTCCATGGCCTGTCCTTGGCCAGGCCCCCTGGGACCCCAGCTCCCGTCCCTAGGGGAGGGGTGATCGGGGGAATGAGGAGACTCCAGGTGGGTGTGAGCGTCCAGCCCCAGCCTGTCAGAGGCGCCTACGGAGAGGTCATGCATTCACCCTGCTGGACAGAGGCCCACGCACTCACGGCGCACGGCGGTGACAGGGCCCCTCAGCCAGCCCTCTGGGTGGGGCTCCTGGTACCTGTGTGGGCAGAGCAGGCCTGTGGCCCCCACACCCCTAGGCTGCACCCCGGCTTTCTTGGAAGAGATGAGACTGCTCCCCACCACCTGGGCCACTGCGTGGGAGCTGTGCCGGAGGAAGAGGGAATGTGACTCCGTGTGTGAGGGCCGTGGTGTGGGATCCCCACTCCTCCTCTCCCTGTGAAGACTGGGGGGACACAAGGCAGCATCTGCCCCTGGGGCAGCCTGGGGCCTGGGGCGGGCCTCCACCCAGCAGGTGCAGCTGCTGAGGCCGGACGGGGTGCAGCCCCCAGAGCGAGCGCCTCAGTCCCGCCAGCCTGCCGGACCCCCCTCCCTGCTGCAGAATCCCAGCCCGAGAAGAGCTGGTGCTGGGAGGGGCTTCGAGGACAAATTCCTTCGTGCGGCCCCCTCGGCGTCAGGAGGGAGAGTTGCTGGAGCCCGAGGAAGGGGACGGGAGGCATAGCCCCAATCTGTCACACGGGGTAACGAGCCGGATTTATGGAAAAGGAAGCACAATATGATTCTGTGTAATGGCTGTTGACAGAGAGGCAGGCTGTTTGTTCGCGAATATTAAATTGACAAACAGCGCAGGTTTGCTGGGCCCCGGGCTCTGATTTGCGGTTGCCTGTCAAAGGTGGTGCGGCGCTCGCCAACCATCGAGGGAGATTCCCGATAACGAGGGTGTGCGGGAGAGCCTGGGCCCTGGGGTGGGCCCCTTCCCGCGCTCCTCCGACGAGCTTAGCGGGGGGCAGCACGGAGGAGGCGCTACCCCCGCCGTTCCGGAGAGAACAGGCCACATTTGTAAAAATTTAATTAAGGCCTTAGATCAGGTTTGCATAATGAAATTTGGGCTGTGAGTCGGCGGGATGACAGGTGAGCTGCGTCCCCCGACACCTGGAAGGTGAGGGTCCCTCTCAGGCGGCGCCCAGGCAAACCCCACGCGTTAAATCCTGTCCCCGCGTCTCCGACGTGGAGAATGCGCCCCCGGCTCACGGCGCTCTGTTTTTCATCTGAAGCATGTTCTCCGGGTGAGAGCGAGCCTCAGGCCGGGGTGACCTGGCCGCGGTGGTGACCCGTCCCCAGGTGCGGTGTCCGGCCGGGCGCTGTCGCGGTCACCCAGGAAGGCCGGCTCCGGCTGGCGGGTCAGGACACTCCCCCGGCAGCTGGGAGAAGTGGGTCGTTCACATGAAAAACCCTCTGTCAGCAAATCACAGACACTTACGAGCGATGCAGGGAGATGGGAAATGATCGTTTGGATGGCAATTTACTTAGGGAAATGAAACCGAGACAGGAAGGCCCTGCGCTGAGTTTTCAATAAAAAAAAAAACACAGGAAGATGACATCTGGATTTGTGAAAAGGAAGAAACACGCAGGTGGAAGGGGGAGAAAGAAAAACAGCATGGAGGAGGGAGGAGAGAGGCGGGGAGGGGACGAGGCGAGGCGGGGGCAGAGCTCGGCTTCCTCCAGACCCACCTCCGGGGCAGCGGGACCCAGAGCTGGTGGGAGCTCCGTGGAGGCCTGGGGTCCCTGTCCCTGTGCTCATGGGTGCTGCGGCCTTGGGACTTGGTCAGAGGGCGGGCAGGCCTCGAGCTAGTGTGAGCCGCTCTACACCAGCTTTCGGGGACAAACTTTCCTGCGGGATTTACAGAGCAGGGGACGTCTGGGGGTCACAGCCGGGAGCCCGAGGCCGGCCCCACCCCTCTGTCCTGGTGGGAGCCGAGGGCCTGCCCCAGTCCCCACCCAGGTGTGCTGAGCCTGGCTGAGCAGGGCGGGGCAGCTGGGACGCACAGGGAGGCTCAGGCACCCTGTCTCTGAGCGATGGCTGTGAAAGGTGTGTGACACCTGCTGGGAGTCGTGCCCCCCCAAGGCTGTTCCTGGGTGAGGGCTGTTCTCCGAACCCCGGCCAGCGGCGAGGGGGCTCTGAGCCGGCCCTGCAGAGCCGGCGCTCAGCAAACACGGGGGAGAGGGGCCTGCAGGAGCCTTTTCCCCAGCTGCCACTCGGGACCTCCGAGGGCTTGCCGGGAAGGACCGTGGTGAGGATGGTCCTGGACCTGCCATTGTGGACAAACGGGTCTCCCGAGAGTTTGGGGATGTGGTCCCTGGACCGGTTAAACACGCTGGAACAATACTTACCGCAGGCAGTTTCTGAGTCAAAACGAAGAGCTGGTATTTTCCGTATCCTACGGCCCCAAGGCACCCCCTCCCGATGCCTGGGCTCGCCCCTCCGCCCGCTTTCTCCTGGCCCTGGGCTGGCCCCTCCGCCCGCTTTCTCCTGGCCCTGGGCTCGCCCCTCCGCCCGCTTTCTCCTGGCCCTGGGCTCGCCTGGCCCCCCTTGACAGCACCATCCCCCGGCGCTCCAAGAACCACGCGGACAGTTTCTGTCAAAGGCTCAAGTCCACACCCAGGTCACAGACATACCCAACAACAGAGCTGGTCTCCAGGGCCCACAATGTGTTTGGAAAGATCCGGCCCAATTCCACCCAAGACGGGGGCAAGAGCCTCTGTCCGATGCCACGGGGCAGCTGTCTGCAGCTCACTGGGAAGTGGGTGACCGTGTGCCCCTCAGCCAGCGCCTTCTTCCTGGGAGCAGGGGGTCAGCGCCCCGGGCCCTACTCCTGAGCGCTCCGGTGCAGGGTGGTGGCCGGTCTGTGACGCACACGTCTGTTCAGAGGCAAACAGGGCGGTGATGCCTCTCAGATATTAGTCACTTCACGAGTCTGCGCCGTTTGTTTATGCGAATGGATAATGGGATCCCGACAGGAGCCGGATACACTGTTACAATCTGGTAATTGAGGACTGTTATTAAATACACACGAATAGTGCGCGTCAGAGAAAACACGAGGTCAGAGCCCTGACGGTGATTTCCATCAGGATTCCTTCCCGGCTCCCGGAGCTGCCTTAGCTGAATCCCCCGGGCAGCGGGTGACCCCAGGCCCCTGTGGGGCCTGAGGCAGCTCTTTCCTCCCCTCCTCCAGCTCTCCCTCCCATGCTCTCCAGCCCTCCATGCTGCCCCAACCCCAACCCCGCTGTCCTGAGTCAGCCGTGGCGCTGTCCCATTCGTGCCCCTGGACCGTCCTCCTCCAGGTATTTCTCTGTCCTCGGCCAGCACGGCTGCACCAGCGTCCACACCCTCCTTCTCCAAGCCCCTGGTCCCCGTGTCTTCCCTGCCCCCATCACGGCTTGGCTCTGCCTTCAGGTCCTGCGTGGGCGGAACGGTCCCCCAGCGTGTACTCGAAGCCGCAGGGCCTCAGAAAGCGACGACTGAGAAAGAGGCCTTTGTAAGGGGAGTAAGTGGAAGTGAGCTCACCAGGGGGGCCCTGATCCCACATGACCGGTGTCCTTAGAGAAGGGGAGATGGGAGCACAGACACACCCAGAGGGACGACCTGGGAGGACATGGGGAGAGGACGCCCGTCTGAGTCAAGGACAGAGGCCTCGGGAGGAGCCAGCCCTGCGGACACCCTGATGTCAGACTTGCAGCGTCCAGGCCGGAGGGAGGTGTGGCCGTGTGAGCCGCCCATCAGCGGAGTTTGTTAGAGCTGTCCTACGGACCAAGTCCTACAAACAAACCCCAGGCCCTTGGCCCCGTCCTGGCTGCTTCTCCAGGCCACTGGTCACTCTTTGTTCCCCTCACCTGTCACTGGACAGGAAGGACGACCTCGAGAACCAGGCAGACGTGTGGGACCTCCCAGCCGCCGTGACCAGCCCAAGGCCACAGGACTCACGGACCCTCTGGGAGGGTGACACTCGTCAGCCAGACGAGGCGGGGCCGGAACACCAGCACCGTGGTCCTGGCCCACCCGGGGGATCCGGGATCCGGGGCTCAGGGCCAGCACCGGCTCCCGGGCTGTGTGATACAGGACAGGTAGAAAGTGGATAACAGTGACCCCTACTTGGATGTCCCATGGGTCTCTCACAAGAATTAAGTGACATCACGCAGTGACAGCCGGTACCCTGGCTGGTCCCCTGAATGTCAGTGCAGCCGTCCTGCACCCTGTGTCCTGTCTGGGGACCAGGCAGGTCTAGTGAATGACCCCGGGTCCTTCCCGCTCGCCCAGGGCAGGGACGGTTCCAGCTGCCACCTCCCCCGGGCACGCCAGCTCCCCCTCGTCCTGCGCCCGCCCAAGCTTATCTGGTCTGTCCATCGCAAAGGTCGCCCGGTGGTCTCTCCCTTCAGTTGCAATCATCCGAACTCCGAAACCGGAGGAGAGAAGAGATCGCCCACCCTCCGTCAGTCTCAGCCAGGACCGCCTGTGTTTGAACTGACAGCTCACAGTTCTGTCCCGAGAGCCCTCCGTCCCGTGGTCTCCGTGGGCCAGAGGGGGCTTTGCCGCTTGCTGGCCGTGGCAGCTCCTCCCTGGCCTCCCCCCATGGTCCCTGCTCCTCTTGGGTCCCAGGGTCTCCCCTGCAGGGCTGACACCTGAGCTGGGCTAGAAGAGCTGCCGTGTCGCCTGGCACTGTGGGTGCTGAGCGACACCCCACCTTCCAGCTGTAACAGCACACATGTCCCCTCTCGTCTGGCCTTAGGAGCAGGTTGTCATGTACGTGGGCTCCCTCCTCAGGAGGCTACCTCACTCTGGTCACACACGTGCGTTCATACATGTGTGCACACACAGGCGCGCTCATACATGCGTGCACACACACAGGCGCGCTCATACATGTGTGCACACACACACACAGGCACACTCATACAGGTGTGCACACACACAGGTGCACTCATACATGCGTACACACGTGCATTCATACATGTGTGCACACAGGTGCACTCATACATGCGTACACACGTGCATTCATACATGCGTGCACACACACAGGCGTGCTCATACATGTGTGCACACACACAGGTGCGCTCATACATGCGTGCACACAGCTTTCCTTGCTGAGCTCGGTGCCCTTACCAGCAGGATGGGTGGCGATGCCCACTTGGCAGGGTGAGACGGGTTGGCTGAGGATGGCGGCACCTCCGGGCTGGAAGGTCGCGGACACCGCCCGAGCCCCCTGCGCCCGCCTCTTCTCGGAGCCTTCTCTGGGCCGCCCGCCGCTGACCCGCTGCTCATCTCCGAATATCCCTGCTGTGTTTCCCTCTGCGCTGGTTTGCGGGCTGCAGCACGAAACAGTCACTGCAGATTTTTACTGTGGATAAACAAATACAGAAAATTAACAGATGTGTTTGCAGATGTACTTCACAAAAACAGCACCCCTCCCTGGGAGGAGCGGCAGCCACAGGGCTGAGCTGGGAGGCTCCTGAGGCCTCCGGCCGCCAGCGGCTTTCACCCAGACGATCTGGGTGGCCAAGAGGGGCAGGGCTCACCTGAGACAGGCAGGTGATGGCAGGGTGTGGCCCAGACCTGTGGGCCTTCCAGAGGGGGCGGACGCTTGTGGAAGGGCACAGGCCAGGAACAGAGGGCAGAGCAGGCAGTGAGCCAGCGGCCAGCGGGGGCCACAACCCCGCAACCAGGCTGGGGGCCACGAGCTCACCTCAGCCCCTGGTGGAAGGAGGGGAGGCCGAAAGACCAGGAGCACATGGGGAAGTCAGCACATCAGGGGGGCACAGCCCAGCAGAGATGTGACCCCAGGAATGGGGATGGGGCGAGGGCACTGCAGGCAGCCAGCTCCTGATGTGACAGTGATCTCGGTCCCTCCACCCCAGTTCAAGATGCCCCCAAACCTCCGAGCAGCCCTCCTCAGGCATGGGACGGGGGGGGGGTGCAAGTCCTAGGAAAGGGACCAGGGCAGAGCGGTGAGAGGTGCGCCACAGTGTCCTTTATGAGCCCTTCCCTCTTTCCTGGAGTGAGTCTAGTCTTTCTGACCCTCGAACCACCCGGACGGCGTCAGCGTCAGGATGCCCGCCCGGCTCTCTCTGGGCAGGAGAGGCCATGCACAGTCCCCGCAGCCAGGGCGGCGCAGCCCAGGCTCAGCCACAGGGACAGCGATGCAGACCCCGCTCACAGCTCAGCAGTGTGGCCTCCCCGACCAAAGGCCGTGCGGTTGTAGAACGGGTCCCCTCCGTGTACTTGGGTGTTTGCACATGACGTGTGCGTGTCACCCGACTTTCTACTCTGTTTATTAAAACATGTGTTATAGTTTCCTGACTTCAACACATAGCACCTGGGATCTGTGTTCCTCCCGTGCTAGAAAGACAAGGAGCTCGTGACCTTGGTTTCCTCTCTCCTGGTCACAGTCTCCATAGACATCAGGTCCCCAACTTTCCGCAAATGTCCGGACCCCTCCACACACACATGACACGTTCACACACATGATAATAAACACACCACACTCACGAGCATGCACACAGGCACACACACTGGTACACACAGTATACCCCGCACACAAACAAAATTCACACCTTCACATGCACACACAGTGCACACCATCCCACATACACAGCTCACACCTTCACATGCACACACAGTGCACGCCATCCCACATACACAGCTCACACCTTCACATGCACACACAGTGCACAACATCCCACATACACAGCTCACACCTTCACATGCACACACAGTGCACAACATCCCACATACACAACTCACACCTTCACATGCACACACAGTGCACATCATCCCACATACACAACTCACACCTTCACATGCACACACACAGTGCACACCATCCCACATACACAACTCACACCTTCACATGCACACACACAGTGCACACCATCCCACATACACAGCTCACACCTTCACATGCACACACATGGTCACAGTGTATGCACAGGTACACACACACACACGTGTTCACCCGGCTACAGCCCCGTAGATGCTGAGCTGGCCCGAGGGATGAACGGGGCCCTTCTCCCCGGTCTCGAGAGGAAACGTCTGATGAAAGAAGCTGCAGCCTCGTAGGAATAAGCTGCCTTTACATTCAGAAGTGACTGTCACACACAGGAAGCTTTGTTCTCATCTAATTTTACCCAAAACTAAAATAAAAGACTCAAGAACATTAGAACTAACAGGGAAGTGTCGGTCCAACCTCCGCGTCGGTGCCTGGGGAGAGGCTCCTTCGGAGCGGGCGGCCGGGGAGCAGAGCAGACCCCACGTCCCGCTGAGCATCGGGGGAGGGACAGGGGGCCAGTGAGTGGAGGACAGGCACACAGCTCTTTGTGGGGGATGCATCTTCAGCACAGATAAAAGCAGATCGTGAGCTGGAGATAAACCCGGGACATTTAGGCCACCGGCTATTTTTTCCTACTAAGCACCGATGGAATTAAATCTTTGTCTAAAATCCCCGAGCGGGTCTCAGATCCCGGCCTGAAGGTAAACCCTGGACAGGAAATCACCGCAGCGCAGAGAGGTCAGCACCTGTGGCCCTCGACCCCCGTTGTCAGGCAACTCCCAGGACAAGCTTCCCGCTCTCTGTCCTGGGGCGCGGGGACAATGCCGCAGGAGACTCCCCGCGGCGCCACCCCGGCTCTGAATTCACCTTCGGTGAGGCTGTGAGTCAACGGGGAAACGGAAAATGACTGATTACCGGACCTGAGACGCGGGTGTTTCGGGCTGGGATTAGTCACCCAGGAAAGCACCCGTTTCCCGCATTCTCCCAGACAAACCTTCCCCGACCCCTGCCCTCCAGGCCGGGATCTGGCCGCACCAGATGCAGGCGCTTCGTCTCCTTACTGCCGAGGTCCCAGCACCGAGGAGGACACCAGGCTCGAGCCGAGCCCGGAGCACCTGGACCCGGAGGGCAGCAGACACTCGTGGGCAGACACGGGGTCTGCAGGCGAGAACATCACAGGGCAGATGGAGCGATTTACAGAATGGGGTCGGCGCCCCGCCTGCGGTGTGTGCCGGGCGCTCACAGGGGTTCAGTCAGCTGTGGCCACAGTGACAAATCCCCCTGACGGGGATGGGGTGGCTTAAACCACAGACATTCATTCCTTCATTCTCTCAGGTCCTGGAGGCTGGGGTTTGAGGTCCCTGCCAGGCCCCTCCCCCTGGCCCGCAGATGCTGTCTTCTCTCTGTGTCCTCTCGGGGTCGTCCCTCTGAGTGTGTGTGTCCTGACCTCTGCTTTTTATGACACCAGTCATGTTGGAGGAGGGTCCCTCCCATACGACTTCATTTTGCCTTAATCCCCTCGTTAAAGGCCCACCTCCACATTCTTGGGTCCTGGGGCGCAGACTTCCCCATGGACTGGAGGGCACAGCCCAGCAGTGGTGGACAGGGCTCACCAGCTCCTGCTGAGGGTCCCCTGGTGACCTTGTGAGGGAGACAATGGGGACAGTGACTTCACTGGCAGGCGGGATGCTGAGTGGCCCGGACGCTGGTTCAGGACCACGGCCAGAGGCAGTGAACGGGGCACCACTGGGCTGCCTCCTATGAACTGATTTGGGGGAACAAAAGGAACAGGGGGCTGTGCCCACACAGGAGGCAACCAGCACCTCCCCGCTTCTTCTCCACACCAATGACAGTCAACCGGTTCCCCGACAGCAAGCTTCACGTGACGGTTTCCCACAGACTCCAGGATGTCACCTGCGTCCCTGGGTCCCGCAGGTGCGGGAGTGCTTTGATGAGGATGGGATCCTTGTTTCTCCAGGTTCCCCGTTGTTACGGGGTGAAATGGCCCGCCTCGTCCTGGTCCTGGGCGTGAACACAGGCAGCTGGGTCACCACGCAGAAGGTCTGGAAGAGCACGCGCCGTGGGGAACCCTCGGATCCAACACAGGCCGGCCAATCGAGCAGGCGCAGGGATTCATCTCATATTTCCCCAAAGAGGCTTTTAGGAGTAACACAGATCTCATTCAGGTGGCGTCTGGTGCCCCGCCGTTCACAGGAGGTGGCTGTCTCCTCGCTGCAGCATGTTAAAGGGTCCAGTGGGTCTGTGAATCGCAGGAGTCTTCTCCCCGCTCATTCCTGACCTGTCAACATCCGCGGCCAAGGGCGGCTCCCACGGTGGGCAGGAGGGGCTCAGTGCTGAGCAGGGCTGTCTTCTCCCTCACCTGCCCCTGAGCCAGAGCAGAGGGGGAACAAAGAAATAGGAATGACAGACAGACGGTCAGACGTGTCACAAGGAACAGAAGTTGTCTGTGACTGCCTGACCCTAACCAGCCTTTCCCATCCTGATGGAGGGGCCATTTGGGTCCTTTCTGCTTCCCGGAACCCAGACGAGCCCCAACAGACAGAAGGTTCCGAATGTGGGAACAGTGACCGCAGAGGGAAGGGAAGGGGGTACGGCAGGGAGATGGGGCTGGGAGGGCAGCCAGGCGGGACTCAAGCTGCCGCAGGACCTGCCTGGCCAGCGGGGACCATCCTGCCGAGCCTGCCCTCAGCTCCATCACCCGCTGCTCCCCACCCCCTGGGCCTCCGGGGTTGGCCCTCTGTGTCCACGTGGCACCACAATCTGTCTGTGCCAGGCTGTGGCAGCTCCAGCCTTATTTAAACATTTTCCACGTAAATAACCGAAAGTCATAAGAGGGAAAATTGCCTTTGCTTTGAGGGGGCAGAAGATACATTCAAGCCAAGAGGAGGACTGTCCTGGGAGCCGGCCTCAGCCCGCCCACATGTCTCAGGCTCGGTGGCTGGAACTGCCCCAGTGGCCAAGCTGACATCATCCCGCAGAGCCCAGGTGTGGGGGTTCATCCCAGTTTCCAGTGGATGACAGCCCCCTCCGCTGGGGGCTTCAGCTCTCATCCTGTCTACCCCTGCCCCCCAGGAGCCGCTGGGAGGGCGGGACCAAGGCCGGTGCAGCCGCTGAGCTCAGAGACCGGCCGGGTCCTTGGATCAGTGACCGCAGAGCGCGGGCTGCGTGCAGGGATTGGGCCTCGAGGTCCTGACAGTGTCCCCTCCGGGAGCTCACCCACATGTGGGAGTGTCTACAGGTCCAGCCCTGGGGCAGACACTGAGGCCACGGGGACAGCGCCACCTGTCCTGAGGAGATCCGGTTAGCACGAGGAAACCAGCTCCTAATTCCAGTAACACGCCACGGAACTAGGCGTGGTTCCGAGCGCCCTGTGCTGGGCAGGCGAGACGGAAGGGGGAGCAGACGGAAGGCCGGCACCGGGCCTGCAACCTGAGGCGGTCCTTTCTGGAACCCTCAAGACCCACCTCCACTGTCGCCACCTCCTCCAGGGAGCCCCCAGGACTGCCGCGAGCAGACGCAGTTCCAGGTCCGTGCTTGCTGCCTGCGCGGGGAGCGTCCTGTGAGGCAGGCCAGCCCGTGGTACACGGCAACCCGCATTGACGAGACGGGGTGAACTCCCATCGGATAGACGGAAACACAGGCTGGCAGGGCACGGACAGGCACGCTGTTCCACGTGGAGCCACGCTGAGGCCCAGGACCAGATGCGGGGCCTTGGCTCCGGCCGCCAAGCCCCACCCCTGCCTTCAGAGTGGGCGGGCAGGCGGGCGGGGCAGGTTGGCCTGGGACAGAGTATTGCCGAGATCGGGGCCTTCAGCGTTCAAACAAGGGAAGTCCAGGATGAGCCGGGACGAGCTGGCCGTCCTCACAGAGAGCCGTGGGACAGAGAAGGAACGCAAGTCCGTGGAAGTTAAATTGTAATAATACGCAAAGAAGCGAACCAACCATCACCCCTGCTGCTGGGGGCGGCTCGGGCCCTGGCTGAGCTCTGGGCACGGCTGGTGTTCTGATCTCAGCGTTGAGGCACGATGCCTCCCAGCCCCGGCGGTGCCAGCCTGCAGACGGGCAGGAAACAGCTGGGCAGGACAGTCCACCGGGGAGAGGCGGTGCCCAGCCCACCCACCCCAGACTGGCTACCACTGTGGCTCAGGGAGGGGGCAGCGGGTGGGGGTGAGTCCCAGCAGGGCTCTGCGTCCCCGGCCCCTCCCCGGCTGGGGGCTTCACACGCTGGGCGCTCAGGCCTCAGTCCTGTAGACCTACGCGGCTCGTCATCAATTTCCACCACGACATTTTTTTTCCTTAAATAAGCGCTCAAATGTATGGGTGATCATGACAATCTCCCCTCAGATGTGAGTCAGCTCTGCAGCGACTCAGCAGGAATTCTGATTTCTCATGAAGGAGCTGACCCGGGCTGAGGGCCAGGGAGGTGCAGGGCCTCCCTTCTGGGTCCTGACGCTCTCGTCCCTGCTTGTCCATTCTTTGGCCTCCGTTCCGTGGCCTCCGTTCCGTGGCCTCCATTCCGTGGCCTCCGTTCTGTGGCTGCCGTGACAGCCCTGAGGACGCTTCTCTGCGGAGCCCCCCACCCCACCGGCCGGGGCTCCGCACAGGGCAGAGCAAGGGGCCCCCGTGACCCCCAGACAGCAGCTGCGTCCTGGAATCAGGGCCCGGAGACCACCCAGACCCGTCCTGGAGCACCGCGGGCTCAGCCCCTGTTGGCTGAGGGTTATCCAGGGTTCTGCAGAGAAATAAAACCACAGGACTATGGAAGGAGGTGGGGGATGGGAGCTGGTCACGGGACTCTGGAAGCTGAGCCGTCCCACCACCTGCCAGCTGGACACCGGGACCGAGGAGGGCGGAGCTCCAGACCACGCAGGAAGTCTGAGAACCCGTCTAAGTCCCAGGACAGTGTCCCCGCCCCACAGCCAGACGGAGAGAGCAAACACCCTCCCGCCTCGCCATCCTGTTCTTCCTCCACGGGTGGGATGACCCCACACACTGGGGAGGCTCTGCCTTCCTCCGCCCACCGAGTCCAACGCTGGGCCCATCGGGTACGGTGTAACCAGCTGTCTGGGCGCCCCCCACGCAGACAGGCTGATGCCCGGAGCCAGCCCTCTCACTGCGCCCTGCGCCCACTGCACCCGTGTCTGGGATCTCCGTGCACAGAACGCCGCTCCCTGAGGTGCCTCCCACCGGCGCCTCGCACCTCCCTCAGCTCGGGGATGGGCCACCAGGCAGCAGGACGGCGAGATCCTCGGAACCCGAGGTCTCTGCCAGCGGCTCCCCAGTGCCCAGCTCCATGCCAGACACGGTGTGTGCAATGCACGAAATCTGAGACGCTGTGATGGTGGGCTTCCCGGTCCTGGTTCCCATCCGGCCTCCCCACTCCCCACTCCACGAATTCACTGAACATCTCAACACTCAGATTTCTTCACCTGAAAAGCAAACATGATCACAGATGGCGCTGGGGCTGACTGAGACCGCATGTCCCAGGGCCCGGCTGTTCATCAGGGCCGGTCACACGGCCGCACGTGTGCGCGGCTGGCCGCCCCATCGGGGCGAATGGGTATCCTCCGCCTGAACCACCGACAGCGAGCCCATGGCTCACACGTGGGCTCAGAGGTGAACGAGTCTCTCATCTCGATGACGATGCTGGAGAGGAATTTAGACACCCACTGTCTACTCAGAAAGGGTTTGCCGACCCCACAGATGAGTGGAAATGGATGAACTCACGCAGTCAGCAGCTGACTGTGTAGCTGAGTTTGGATCGAAGCCCGGTTCACAGGGGTGGAAGGATGACGTCCAGAGAGATTGGGTCACTGGCCCAGATGGCCAGGCACTCACGGGCAGAGTCAGGGCTGGCCCTGCCCATCCCCAGACCCACATGGGACCCGATGGCCAGGACCAGCACGCCCTCCCTCCGGGATGCTTTGTCCTCCGGCCGGTCATCATTCGTCCGTCACAGGGGGCTTTGTCTCCCCTTCACCCACCTGTACATCAGCGCCCAGTTGTCCACGTCCCAGCTGCGAGGACAGCCGGCCCCAGAGGTCGCAGCAGGGTCAAGCTTCTGTCCGTCTCTCCCTTCAGCTCACCCCAAGCTTCCTGAGTCTCGGGTGCTTCTCTGCAGAGGGACCAACAGCGCCGAGCTCAGAGGGTCGTGGCGGGCAGAGCCAGAGAATGCACCCCGGGGAGACGCGGCGACTCAGCCCACCCAGGCTGGTGGCAGCAGGCGAAAGTGTGGGCGTGCGGCCACGCAGACAGGGCAGCTGGGCAGAGGGCGAGGCGGGAGCCGTGACGGGCTCCTGTACCATGGGGTGAAGAGCCAGGCCACGGCAGGGGTGGGACGGGGGAGGGGAGGGGACGGAGAGGGAGAGGGGGCACCCCTCTGTGCACGGACGCCGGAGCTGTGGGATGAGGCTGGTCTACGGCACGGGGGGGTGACTGCACCCCAGGCGTGGATCTGAGGGTCCTCGGGGTGGGTGGGCGAGGAGGACAGAGGAGCCAGTGCCACACCCCGTCAGGCTACGTGGCCCCCAGGGCTGAAGCTGCTTGCACCCTTCCCACGGGCACAGGGAGAAGCAGGCTGTGAACGCAGGAGGAACCCAGGAGAGAGCAGTGGCCCTGGGTCGGAGACCCGGCCCCAGGCCTGGCTCTGGACGGTGGGCTCAGCCCCGAGGCAGGCCTCTGGGCTCGGTCAGTCCTGGCACCTGTGGCCTGGGACAGGAAGACCCAGGACAGCTGCCCGCCCTCCACCACCTGCACTGAGGGCCCCACCCCAGGGTGCTGGGCCCCCACAACGCCCGCCTGCCTGTGTCTGAGCTGGGAGTGTGCGAATGAGCGGGGGTCACTCCCCAGGACCGGAGAGGGCTGGACCGGCCACTCTGCCCTGAGGGGCCGAGGCGCCCGGCCGCCGCCCCCCACTGGCTGTGGGACAGTTTGCTCCACCCGAGTGATGGATGCCAGCTTCCGCCACACTTATTTCTGTCTTCCTCTCTATTTTGGGAAGTCGATTCTTAGATCAGCAATTAGAAATGTCACTGGCACTTTGGGGAAGGGGAGTTTTCAAAGTCTCTAATGAAGAATAGCAATCACATTCCTTGACAACGTCAATGGTTGAGGATGGTAATTAATTGTACATTTCCGACGGAGTGTATAATATTTATCTATTTCTGATCAGCAGCAAGCTCTGGTATCTGACTTCCCTTTCAAATCTGATTTCTATAGTTAGCATGTTTTTTCCCCATTAAAAGTTTCCATGCGGAAGGAAGAAGCTACTTAAGAATGAACGGCAGAGTTGCCCGGCCAGTGTGGCTCAGTGGTTGGGCGTCGACCCTGCACCCAGAGGTCACCGGTTCGATTCCCAGTCAGGGTACATGCCCAGGTTGTGGGCCCGATCCCCAGTGGGGGGCATGCAGGAGGCGGCCAATCGATGTTCTCTCTCATCGATGTTTCTCTCTCCCTCTCCCTCTCCCTTCCTCTCTCCCTCTCCCTCTCCCTTCCTCTCTCTCTAAAATCAATAAAGGGAAAAAAATAAAAAATAAAAAAAAGAATCAATGTCAGAGTCAACTAAGCCCCTGGCGCAGGATCAGGGACGTGAATTGGGCACTCTTGTGTCCAGGGCCTGTGAGAGGGTCGGGACGGGGCTGAGACCAGAGACGAGGCCTGGGATGGCAGACCTGCCACCAGCGGAAGCCCCGGGGCCAGGCCGACCACCCCCATTGCCCGGACCGCCCGTGTGGGCCCTGAAATCTGCGTCTGGTCCTGCCTTCGGCCGCGCTGACCCTCGCATGCCTATCAGTCATCCAGTAGGCCACTGTTCAGGTGACAAACCCACATCTCAGGTGCTCTGGTCGCTGTGAGCTGCCACACAGAGCACCCCAGACGGGGCGGCTGACCGCTGGACATTCGTTCTCTCCCGTCCTGGAGGCCGGACGTCGGACATCAGGGTGTCAGTGCGGCTGGCTCCTCCCGAGGCCGCTCTCCTTGGTGTGCAGACACCCTCTCCTGTCTGAGTCCTCGCCTGGCCGTCCTCTGTGTGTCTGAGTTCTGACCTCCTCCTCTCATAGGGACACCTGCCAGATTGGATTCCCCGCCCTGACGGCCTCATGTTAACTTAATCCCCTCTGTAAGGACCTGTCCCCATGGCAGTCAGGTGCTGGGCTGAGGGCTTGAGCACGTCAGCCCCTCACATGCGGGAAGGGCCCAGGCACCTGGGCAGCTGCGAGCCACATTCTCCAAAGCTGTGGCACCCCTGGACTGAGGGCCAGCTTTGCAGTAGCGCTGGGCTTGGTAGCTGAGTGTGGTACTGGGCTTGGTGGCTGGGCTTGGTGGCTGGGTGTGGTGGCTGGGCATGATGCTGGGCTTGGTGGCTGGGCTTGGTGGCTGGGTGTGGTGGCTGGGCATGATGCTGGGCTTGGTGGCTGGGCTTGGTGGCTGGGTGTGGTACTGGGCTTGGTGGCTGGGCATGGTGACTGGGTGTGGTGGCTGGGCATGATGCTGGGCTTGGTGGCTGGGTATGGTGCTGGGCTTGGTGGCTGGCGTGGTGGCTGGGCTTGGTGGCTGGGTATGGTGCTGGGCTTGGTGGCTGGGTGTGGTGGCTGGGCTTGGTGCCTGGGTGTGGCGGCTGGGCGTGGCAGCTGGGCTTGGTGGTTGGGCGTGGTGGCTGGGCTTGGTGACTGGGTATGGTGCTGGGCTTGGTGCCTGGGTGTGGCGGCTGGGCGTGGCGGCTGGGCTTGGTGGCTGGGCGTGGTGGCTGGGCTTGGTGGCTGGGTGTGGTGGCTGGGCGTGGTGGCTGGGGTGTCTCACACACACAAGGCTCTGAAGGGACGAGAGGGAAGGAGGAGAAAGCCGCTGGCCAGATCCGGCCAGGCTGGGGGAGCGAGGAGGTTTCCCCTGCTGGCCCACGGTCCCACTGAAGCTCACTGTGCGGCCCTGGCAGCAGTCACTGCCCGTCTCACACAGGACCCGTGGGTGCCTTCTGGTAGTGGTGGAGGCCGGGTGGACTCTAGCCCGAGGGTTAACTGTCCGGCACCAGGGCCTGGCAGGGAGCCTGGCTCACGGAGCACTCCCACCGCCCCCGGAGGTCCTGTCTTTGTGGCAGACGTCCACATCCCACGTGGGGCCTTCCCTGGACCACAGGCACGCTCGGGCCAGCCCCCTGCAGTCCAGCGTCTCGCGTGGTGGTTTTCTCCTCCAGGGCCCTCAGCGGGGCGAGGCTCCAGGGGTGGGACTCAGCCCCTCCCGAGGTTGCTGCAGGCGGCCCCAGCCTCCTCTGCTGGCCCCGGAGCCGCTGGTGGGGGCTGCTAAGGCTGCTGGCAGGGTCCCTCCTGTCTGGGGACACTCCCGAGGAACAGTGCCCCTGCCCAGCAGCCCAGGTCCCTCTGTTTATGACCTCGGCCCTCACCCCAGGGCACCCATTGACCTGCCAGCCAGCCGAGTGCCCTGCCCGCTCTGTCCAGGGCTGCCCGGTGGGCTCTCAAAAGTCCTGAGCTCTGTGTTGGTGCCCATGGGTGCCCACAGGTGCCCACAGGTGCCCACGTGTGCCCGTGGATGGCATAGTGATCACTGACCACGCTCTGGGCTAACCCTTGTATTTAGGGTTATAAACTGAGAATGTTTCTGAATCTAACTTTCATATGTCTTCAGATTGCATCTTTGCTCCCAAATGAGTTCACCGCCCAGCACCCGATCGTCTGGCCTCGTGGCCTGGGGTGCGCCTCGCAGCCGCCTGGCTCCCCCCACGGCACTGGCCGCGAGCTGACAGCGGGCGTGCAGGGGAGGAACCCCGGAACAGCAGGTCGCTGGCGGAAAGCACAGTCCTTGTGCAGGAGACTCGCAATCAATGAGGACGCTTGTCAGCCGCCCGCGGGCCTTCCAGGAGTCGGGGGTGGGGGGGGAGGCCTCTATCTCAGGGAAGATGCCGACAATCAGCCAAATCCTGGGCACCCCAGAAGTGGAAATGCACAAGGACAAGGGGCGACAGGGCCACAGACGCTCAGGCCTGTTTTCAGGTCCTCCCCTGGCCTGTGGTCCAGGCCGGTCTGGCTGCTGGGAGCATCCATGCACACAGGTGTCTGGCCTCGGAGCGACTGTCACCGCCCAGCGACGAGCTGATTAGTGGGGTGAAGCTGGCCTGGGACGGCCTGTCGAGCACCCAGATCCCCTGAGTCCTGAGGTGGGCCGTCCCAGCCAGGGGCTCACAAAAGACTGAGAAGCGTGGTGTCCGCCCAGGGGTTAAGTGCACGGAAGACAGACGAAAGCAGAGGGGCCCTCTCTCTGCATCTGCGAGGGACATGGCCTCCAGTCTGGGCGCCAGGGTCATACAGCTTCCCGTCCAGGGACACAGAGCCCAGGGACTCAGCTCCTCTCAGAACGCCAGGGTCAGTAGCTCTGGTGGCTCCGGCACCGTCCCAGCCTGCAGAGTGGAGGCTGGCGGCGAGCAATGAGCCAGTGGCCTGCGCTCTGGCCCACGCGGACCCCAGCCACGGCCTGGGGCGGTGTGCGACCACGGGGTTCTCGGTGGACTCGAGAAGCAAGATCATCCCACTTCATGATGGGACCCAACCCACAGCCCGTGGCTGCAGATAACGAGGTGTGTGCACCCCGCTGGCCTCTCCCCGGGTCTGGCGAGGGTCTGTTGGCCACGGGGGGCTCGCCTTTGCCTCCCACCCCCAGGGCGGCTGCCTTTCATGGTGTGAAATTACTGTTGCATCGATATCCGGTGCTACTGGCCAAAGGCAAGATGGGGCCCAGCAGAGGGACCCTTGACCCCGGCCAGGAAGCCAGGACCTCGCCCTGTCGCTCACGGGGGAGTCCTGGCTAAGACCCTGGCCCCCCAGTCTCTCCGGCGGGTGGGGGAGGCCCGCCAGCCATTCATCTGCCAGCCGAGTCCCTAATCAGCACGGACAGACCCCTGCTCCCGCCGCGGCACCACCGCCTTCAAAATCCAATTGGTACGATGTAGAACATTGCCTCCCCCACCTTCCGAGCGCGGTCGGGTCAAAAATAGGTGACGTTCATTGCATTACTCGGTGTAAACATGATTTTAATAATTACCACGGGCCAGATCCCAGGCCTGCTCTTGAATAATGAGCATTGAATCCTATTATAGTTCAGTATTAAGTATCTTCCAGTTCCGTGTGTCGGGCGGCGGGCGAGGACGCGGCGGCGTGGGCGGCCCTGCTCCGGGCTCGAGGCCCAGGACGCCGCTCTCGGACCCTCACCACAGGCCACGCTGGAGACGGTCGCTGGGTTATCCTCGTTGCTTTGTATTTTGTAATCAAGGGGGGCTGCTTGAATTTGCTATCATTTCAGGGGTTTTTCTTGCTCACTGAAGGTCGTAATTACCCTCCACCTGAGGGTCCATGTTAGTCTCATGACGACACCGTCACGCTGGACGGTTTATTTATAGTTCTCACCGGCACCGTCAGGAATCGGAGCTGCTCGGTGGCCGCCCAGCCAGCACCGCGGGCCGTCTCCGGCAGAGGAGGACAGGGAGGCCCAGCGAGGTTAATTGACTCGCCCAAGGTTACCTGAATAATTTAAGACCCTTTGGCAACGCGAATTAACTCTGCCTCTCAAACCTCTAACTCCCCGCGTGTATTTAACTGGTCAGCCCGAAGCTCCAGGAGGCGGCTGGAGTCAGCTGGGCGTGAGGCTCGCGGGTGGGAAACCCACGGAGGTCTCCATGGTGCGCTTTTCAAAGCACACGTTTCTCCAGGGAGATGAAGGGGAGGGATTTTAATTGACAAGTTGGTAGCGAAGTGAAGAATGTTCACACACACACGCACACGCACACACACGCACGCACACACGGAGAGAGAGAGTGATAGAGTGCCCTGTCTGATGTTGTTTCATAACGATCTGGATGCTGCAGCCGTGAGGTCTCTCTGCGCGGATTACACCAGGATGCTAACAGAATGCCCGTCACATCCCTGAGAAGCCAGATGGGTGGCGAGGCAGGTGGTAGAGTTACCATTTCTCAAGGAAAAAAAAAAAAAGAGAGAGAGAGAGAGAGCTCTATAGAGATTAAAGAATTTGCCCTAAACACATGGGCGGGGGTGTCCTTGGGAACCGCAGCCCCCACTTTCATCTGCAAGCCTCCTCCCACTGCACCCATCCCACCCGCATCAGTGTCTGAATCACTCCGGCTCAGAAGCTGCCCGCACGGTGCCCCCCACCCCGCCATCCAGAAACACTGCGCACCTGTCACCGGCTCAGACGGTGCGAATTCCACACGTGCGCTCCAGACCTTGCTGACTAAATGTGTTCTGAGGGACCGTGTGACGCCGTTCTGCTGTGCATGGGGGTTTCGGTCTGTTTCTCCTGGGTGTGAGGTATTTCTGGAAAACAGTGAAACGTGTGTGCGCATTCACCCTCCCACATGCGTGTGCAGTCTGAGTGGCGTTTCCCGTGGCATCTTTTTGGTGTTTTGGGGATTGCGGCCGAATCACTGGCCAGCAAGCACGAGTCCTTTTGGTATCCGTTGATACATTTCTGTGCCAATTATACATTTAACAACGTTCCAATCAGTTGCTTCATGGGGTATTTTGGGGAAATGGACAAAGTAATTTAAATTACACATAGCATATAGACTCTCTAATTATTGCTATTTTCTTTTTAAATTTCCCGCTATTTTTAAAGTGAAGTATAAATAGCTCCTTCAATCAAAACGGTGTGACATTTTCACTGACAGACCAATAGCTGCTCTACAAGGCCCAGGAGTACTCGCTGTGAAGGGCAGTCTGTGTCCACTGGGCCAGCTGCAGTACCCAGTCACCGTGTCAAACAGTAATTTGGGGCTGCCCTTGAGGTGTTTGGTAGACGTGGTTGACGTCCACAGTCAGTTGACGCTAAGTTGAGGAGATGAGTCTCAACTTAGTGTGGGTGGGCCTCCTCTAATCAGTTGAAGGTCTAAGAGCGAAAACAGAGATTTCCTGGGGAAGAGGGGATTCTGACTCACAATTTCTGTATCAACTCCTGCCTGAGTTTCTAGCCTGCTGGCCCACCCTACCGATTGCAGACTTGCCATCCTCTACAGCCACGAGAGCCAATTCCTGAGTGTGTATGCGTGTGTGTGTGTGTGTGTGTGGGGGGGGGTGTTGTATTTACTGTATGTCGTCTCTGGACAACCCCGACTGACGGTTCCTAGAGGAACAGAATCTTAAGGACAGTTTTCTGAACTGGTCCCGGGCTTCCTGGGATTGTTTCTCTGATCCGATTAGGGGTGAAGGCAGGACTGGCGTGTCTGCAGTGGGAAGGGTCTGTGGGGTGACCTGGGGAAGGGTCTGTGGGGTGATGTGGAGTAGCCATGTGTGAGAACGGCGGTGGGTACCCTTAATCACCACATGTGAGAGGCGGGGCTTCGCATGGACACTGGTTTGACACCTCGGAACATTTTTGCCAAACTAACAGTTTCAACGAGAGTGGTCGCCACACGCCGGACCTGAGGACGCCACGTCTGCCCGGAAAGGGACCCTCACCTCTCGCTGATGCAGAGCTGGGGTTCTGAAACCTACACTCAGGGTCCCCCCTCCGGGCGGCCGTGGACATGGACATTCTCGCCATCGTGGGGAGTCTGCTGTTAAACCAGGACATCGGTTGGGAAGGAGTTAGCCACCTCGCCAGGCACTGCTGACTGTCCTGGGAAGCCACCCACCACCCTCTCGGTTTCTAGACACAAAACGGGACTCACAGAGCCGCCGGCGCCGAGAGGAGGGGCTCATTGTGTAAACCGAGGGGGCTGGGCTCCACCTGCTTGAAAAGAACTGCAGTTTTCTCCAACGTAGGCAGACAGAGCCTGGGAACACGTAGGGTGTGGAAGTTAAGGGTGTGGGGTCACGGTGGAAGAACCCTGAAGGGGGAACGGGCAGAGTTGATTGACGTGGGTCCCCAGCACAGATGCTGGATGCAGCTCCTCGGGGGGCCGGAAAGGGCTCCCACAGACGGTGGGCAGGGCGCGGGAATGTGGACGCCGGGATCCCTGTGGTGTGCGGCGGTGGGTGAGTTTCAAACGCTCTCGAGGCTGGAAGGTCACAGTGGGTTTGCCATGTGAGACCTGCCCGCTCACCCTGGAGGGCGAGGGCACACCTGTCACCACGACTGAAATCAGCTCCCGAGGGCGCTGGCACTGTGGGAGTCCCCCTGTGGGTCAGACAGGACCGTGGGACCTGCTTCCACCAAACAGGACCCGTCCACGCGTGGGCATCACTGGATCCTGGCACTGCAGGGCCTTGGGGCCAGCACTGAATAGCCAGCGCCAAGGTGGCCGCCAGGCACAGCGGTGACCGCCGTCTGACTCAGAGACCGTGGCACTGAGGGCTGACTGTGGTGTTCGAGAAGCAGAGACCGGCCTTGGGCCAGATGTGTGCCTGAGCCCTGTAAGCGGAAGAGCTTGGGGTCGAGTGAAAAAAAAGTCTAACTTGAGTGACAAAAGCAGTCATGGCCCAATTCGAGGCCAACTCGAGCCCCCAGGTCCCCCAACTTGGGGTGCAGTGAGAGAGGAGCGTTTATTCAGTGCACACAGCGCCACGGTGACACAGCGGCTGTGGGAAGAGCTCACTGAGAGGCAGCCCCGGGCCAGGCCCCTCTCGGCTTCCACAGCTCAGCTCTGCTCCTCGCTGGCCCGGGCTGGGCTGCTCGGCTCCACGGAGACCGCTCCCCTGTCCCAGCTCAGCCGGGGAGACCAGCCCACAGTCCTGGGTGGAAAGGGAAATGACTCAGAGCCCAGGGGAGCTGGCTTATCAGGACAGAAGTCCCCACCCCTGGTCCCTGATTGGTCCGTCCTCATGCAAATGAGGACTCAGAATCCTCATCATCTGATTGGTCCAAAAGGCACTGTCCTGATTGGTCAAAATAGAGCTGCTCTGATTGGTCGGTGAAGATGCTGATGGGGCTATAACTGCGCAGCTCCGATTGGATGGGAAAAGCCTCCGTCCCATTGGCTGAAACAGGATTCCAGGCGCTCCTTCAGGAGGGCTGGCTCAGGCAGGACCCCAGGCGGCAGGGGGCTCCCTGCAGGCTGCTCCCCGAGGTGCAGTGTGGGGAGGCCCCTGTGCAGACGTGGCTGCCAGGCTCGGCTTTTCCATTCGAGCCCAGTCCGCCGCCAGGCGCCCTCTCAGTAGCTGTCTTCTTTTTCAGGTCCACACCCCTCAGGTGATTCCCAGACTTGGGCCAGTTTATAGGCCTAAAGTCCCTTGAGCGGGAGGCCGGGGAACACTGGGTGACCAGGAAGGGCCTGGAAGCGCCGCGGTGGGATAGAAACAGAAGTCCGAGCCGGGAGAGCAGACAGGAGAACTGTTCCTGGCCCTGAGCTGCCAGCAGCCCTGCCCGAGAACATGTCCTCTGGATGAGGGCTGCAGGGAAGCCCTGAGCCCCGTTGTCGCTGACCGTCTGAAAGCCACCAGAAGAGCAGGAAGGTCTGTCCAGCATCTCCCCCAGGACAGGGAGGGGTGTGCTGGCCGACCTGGCTGGTCAGAGTAGCCACAGGAACCAGGGACTCGCGTCCTGCCTGTTTCCCAGCATCTGTGTTCCGGGAAAAACTCTGCTGTTGGTCATTGATCATCCCTCTGAATACACGGCTGCGTCTGATTTTATCTTCATGTTTTATTGAAGATATTTGAATCTGGAGTTAGCAATGACATGCACACATCTTTTTCTCCCTTTACGCCGATCGTCACGGCGGGGCGCGAAGTTTTCCCTGTTTGTGCAATCTGGGATCTAGCGCGTGGAAGCGAAGGACAGCTGGAACACGCTTCAAAATCACTCGCTCGAGGAGCTGCTTTATTTATTTTCTATTTTATTTATTTTGTGACTCCTCACCTGAGGATATATATTTTTTTCCATTGATTTTCAAAGAGAGTGTAAAGGAGTGAGGGAGACAGAGAGAGAAAGAGAGAGAAACATGAATGTGAGGGAGACGCATCGATTAGTTGCCTTCCACAGGACCCTGACCAGGGCCGGGAATCAAACCTGCAACCCAGGTGTGTGCCCTTGACCAGGAATCGAACCCATGACCCTTCGGTCTGCGGGGTGATGCTCCAAGTGCTGAGCCAAACCGGCCAGGGCGAGGAGTTGTTTTACGAGGCAATGCTCAAAATATTCCTCAGCTCCAATATCCTATGTTAACAAGACCCAGATCTCCCAGATGAAGAGACAGAATTCTGGATACAAAGTAACGGCAGCTGGTACCTTCTGGAGGGCCTGGGAGAAGGGGCTCTGGAGACACAGCTCTGACGTTTTCGCTTTCATCTTTATACGAGCTTGTTTTATTTTATTAAAATTATTTCCCATGTAAGACAAGGATGTAGGAGAAAAGAATAACCACCCTTGTGCCCTCAACCTGACTCCAGCCCATCAAAGCAAGACCCGTTTTTAAGATCTCTAGCAACATCTTGCTACACACTAGCACAGATATGAAAAGGCGAGGTTTGCCGAGTTTTCACACCCGGGACGTGCCCACATCACCCAAATTCAATTCAAGGGACAAGACATGATCATCTCTCAGAAGTCCCCGGTGCCCCTCCATGTCCCTCCCTCACTCCCCTGAAGGGGAGCCCGCCATCCTGCCGGCGACAGCCCAGACGTCTGTCCCCCTCTTACACTTGATGTGAATGGATCCAGCATGAGTCTCTGTGTCCAGCGGCTTTCGCTCAGCAAGATGCCCGTGAGGTCCCTCGTGTGGCCGCACGAAGGTGGGTCCACGCTGGTCACGTGTGGATTCTGGGAGCAGCCATGAACCCATCCTTCAGTGAGCACGTGGGTGGCCTCCACCTGGGCTCTCCGGGGCGCCTCTCTGCACATCCAGCGCGTGGCTCTCGGAGGACATGTGTCCTGGGTCTGTGGGGTCGGTTCTGGGAACTCCACCCTGGTGTGGGCGTTACTGGACACAACCAAGGGGTCCCCAAAGGGAGTCTCGCGTGCATTTCCACTCGCAGTGATTAAGGGATGGACCGGCTCCACGTCCCCACCAGTTCGGGGTACCGCCTTGGTGTGTGCCCATTCTGGGGGCTACCTAGTGAGAGCTCCCTGGGGTGGCGCAGGCCCACTGGAATCCCCTTCTTTTCCTTCTTTCGTGAGCACCTGCCCTGTGTCCCACGGGTCTGGCAGAAACCAAGGCGTCTTACAGGGTACGGTCACGGTGCCCCCAGGGCACCCTCCGGGAGACACTGCGGGCTTGGTGTTTCCTGACTTCTGAACATATAAGTAATGGCCTGGCCGGTGTGGCTCAGTGGGCTGAGCGTCGTCCCATGGACTGAGAGGTCCTGGTTCGATTCCCGGTCAGGGCACAGGCCCGGATTGCAGGCTCGATCCCCAGTGGGGGCGTGCAGGAGGCAGCCGATCCATGTTTCTCTCTCACATGGATGTTTCTCTCTCTCTCTCCCTTCCTCTCTCTCTAAAAAATCAATAAAATTATAAAAAAGAAAATATGAGTGACCGATACGTCTGGAAAACACCTGCCTCCGCTGCACAGAAAACTGGTCCCGACCACATTCCCTTGTGCACGGTCTTTTAAAAACTTCGCGTCTTTTGAGCCCTTCAGCTTTCTCCGGGGGCGACCTTGGGGCAATTAACGAGCCCGACCTCTGGGGAGGGAAGGGTCCCGTGTTGTGAGGCGTTGACTGGAACGTTCTGCCCGTTGTCTGATGGACTGCGTTCCTCGTTACTGTGAAGTGTTTTACGTGTTCTGACAGCGAGTCCCTTGCTGAACACGCATGGGGTGAACGTCAGTCATGTGTCCCCCCACCGGGTCTCCTGATCAACGGAGGTTCTGAATTCCCCGTGATCTGACGTCCCCCTCTCCCCGCTCCGGTCTCGTGGACGGAATCTGCTCCCGTGTCTCCTGCTAACGCCGTTCCGTCCTGCCCTGGACCCCGTAATCCACCCGAAACTGGTTTCTGGGTGAGGTGAACGGTGGGATCAGGACGACGTTTCGCACAGATAGCCCGCTGATCCCGCACTGCTGGGCGCGTCCGTCCCGCCTCGCTGTCCTGAGTGACAGCCACCTCAGACCACGTCTTACACTGCGCTCCAGCTTCTTCGCCAGCTCGCCCAGGGACGTCCTTCCTGCCCCGGGACCTCATCCAGGGCCCGGCATCCTGCTCAGTGCTCACGGCTCCCGTCCCAGGTCTGCCACAGTCTCCGTCATCTCTGTTTGTCAGGACGCCTTGAAGGGTACGGACTGTGGCCGAACACGCCTTTTCCTGTTGTTTCTCTCGCTGTCAGGCTGGGGTGATGGGTTTCTGGAGAGAACACCCTGAGGGGCCATGCACTACTCACCGCGTCATCCTCGGGGGCGCCCGAGTCGCGTGAAGTGGTGTTGGCGATTTGACCTTCTTCTTCGCCTGGTTGGCACAGTGTGTGCCGGGCTTGCCCACAGGAAGGTGACTATTTTCCTTGTCCAGCCTGTTCTCTGGAAGCCTGTCCCTGACTCTAACTGCCTCGGGGACAGCTGTGCAGCCCGGAGGGAGGAACAGGCGCTCACAGTGTTTGGATTTCTTCTACACGAGTGTCTGTCTCCGCGCTCCCGCTTGTATATGTGTTCAGTCATGCATTCACGTCCATATGGACTCATGCATATGTATTTTCCACATTGTCAAATCCCTTTCGCAGTCAGCATTAGAGGCAGAATTGATGTTCGTGTCTGACAGAGATGGAGTGCAAGGGGCCGGGTGTACCCTTTGCCTGAAACACCAACCAAGACAGACGACATGTAGGAAAAATAAAAAATGACGGTGGTCTGAAGACACTGGACGTCGGGCACTGCAGGACCAGGATCCCTGGGGTGGGTGACACCGAGCTGATCCCCAGAGCTGCTCAAGCAGATGCCTGGGGAGCTCCTGCCACAGCACAGGGAGGGGCCTGTGGGGCCTGGCAGACCCCCTGAGCCGAGTAGGTGGCGTGCAGATGCGAAGCTGCTGGGGTGTGTGGGACAGAGGACTGGAGAGAGACACACAGAGAGACAGCAGAGTGTTGATGGTGCATGCAAGGGAGGAAACCAGCCAAGCTCAGGACAGAATGACCCCCAAATAATAGAGGGAAGAGTGCCCCAGGCTCGCACAGGGCTGGGAACATCACCGCGATCGCCAGTCAGCTAAAAATCCTCATCGTTTATGAGATGGATCACTCAGAGGGCATGCCTCGGCAACGAGGGAAATTAGCCCTAACTCGGGGCTGCTCTGGTGCTGCCTAATAAGGGTGGAAAAGTTCTAGCAGGACACAGCCGTTTCCAAGTACCATACCTGCGTGTCAGAACAAAGCTCAGGGACGTGTTGTGAATAGAAAAATGTTCAACACTCAACACAGTGAGGTTGATAATGCCTGGCATCTATTCAAAAATCACCAGGCATAACAAACAGGCAGGAAATGTCAGCCTGACGGGAAGGGGGAAACCAATCAATGAAAACCAACCCATTGCCGACACTTAGGATCTGCAGAAAAGGACTCGGAAATAGCTATTGTAACTGCATGTCATAGCCCAAAATACTAAAGGTTGGGCATGCTATATGGAGGCATGAAGATCATGGAGGGGAAAATCAAACATAAGGGTGAACACCACAACCTACGGGATGAAAAATACACAAAATGGGGTCAATGGCAGATTAGAGCTTGTAGAAGAAAATATTAGGGAATGTGAAAATAAAGCAATAGAAACCACTCTGGAATGCAGAGGAAGGGACACAAAAGGGCCAACAGGGCAGCACTGGGCTACAGGAAAACGTTCAGCAGCCTCATACCTGTGTGCTGGGGTCCCCAGAGAGGCAGGGGAGACAGGAGGGCATATTGGAAGAAATAATGATTGCAATTGTTGCAAATGTCATGGAAACTATAAACTCACAGATGCAAGAAGCACAAAGAAATGGGAGAAAAACATCCTGATACAATTGCTCAAAACTACTGGTAAAGGGAAAGTCTTAAAAGCAGGTACAACTAGTCACATACAGAACAGCAATAAAGCTGACGGCAGATTTTGCATCACAAACTATCCAAACGAGAGTCAGTGGAACAACGTCTCTGAAGTAATCAGAGAGAGAGGTGTCTCTATATCAAGTGAACATGGACTTCAAGACTAAAAACCAAATACATTTTTATCAGACATACTGAAGCTGAAAAATTCGTCATCGCCGTGAAATGAATTGGTGAAATTCTCCTCGAGTAACAAGGGAGCATAGCCTGGCTTCAAAATACAGGGTGTATACAGAAAACCAGCTACCCCTCTGCAGACTAGCAGTGACCCACTGAAAATTTTAAAGTGCTGTCGACAAAAGAATCCCAAACGTAAGCTACTTAGCGGAAAGATATATGTGAAACACTGTACTGGGAAAACTGTATATCATTCTGGTTAAAGAAGTCAACAAAAACTAAATTAATGTGAAGACACACATCAGTCATGGATTGAAAGACAATGTAGCAAAGACGCAAATGTCCCCAGAATGATGGGGAGGTTCACACACACTTTCTATCTGTATCTACATTTTATAGCTGATGCTAAAATTTACCTATGAAAGCAAAAGGGCCGGGCTAGGTAAAAGTTTTTGAAAAATAATGAAATGACAGGAATTGAACAACCTGATTTTATTACTTTAAGACTTACTCTAGAGCTACAGTCATGAAGAGGTGTTCTCATGATATAAAGACATTCAAAGAGATCCATGAAACAGAACAGAGTCCAGAATTAGACCCACACCTATAAGAACAACTGATATTTTTAATTTATTTTTTACAAAGGTGCAAAGGAGATGCTGTGAAGGAAAGAATTTCTTTTTATTTTAACTACATAGAAATGTAATTTTTTCAACCTTAAAAATGTCAGAAAGAATGACAAGGCACAATAACACACAGGGAAATGTTTTGCAATATATATGACACACGAATGGCTGTTCCTTAATTTACAATGAGTTTGTACAAGTTAAAAGTAAAAAATAAACAACCTGGAAGAAAATCAGGCAAAGACAGGAAACAGACAGTCTGTAGAGTAAAAAAATAAAATGCAAATGTCCACGGAACACATAACAGGACATGTTGTTATCAAAAGTTATCTTCTAAAATATTTTTTAAATGTGCTTTTTAAGTTTTAGTCTTCAATCCACTGGCATATTATTTTTGAGTATGCGATGAAATAATGATATATTTTTACATTGACAAGCAATTATTCATGTATTGAACCAAAATCCATATTTTTCTCATTGAGGTTTTACCAACTCTGCTATATGTTGACTCTACATACGTTGGGCCTGCCCTGGGCTGTTTCCTTCTGTTGGTTTGTTTGTTTGTTTATCCAACCATTCTCAAAACATTGTCTTTTTTTTGGTTGTTCTTAATCCTCACCTGAGGATATTTTTCCATTTATTTTCAGACAGAGTGGGAGGGAGATAGAAAAAGAGAGAGAGAAACATCAATGTGAGAGAGACACATTGACTGGTTGCCTCCCGCACGACCCTGACCAGGGCCAGGGACCAAACTGCAACCCAGGTTATGTGCCCTTGACTGGAATTGAACCCGCAACTCTTTGGTCCGTGGGCCAACACTCTAACTGCTGAGTCAGACTGGCCAGGGCTCAAGACATGGTCTTAACTGGAGCTGAAACCCAACAGGCCCGTCTCAGCACGTGGCTGCGACAGTATTGTGTTTCGGATGATTTCCTCTGCTCTGTCTTCCGATTCACGACTTCCACTTTGACTGCGTCCGAGCAGGCTGCCGTTTAACCCGTCTTCCTTTGTACGAACTTCATGTCAGCGGCACCTTTTAAATTCATGTTTAAAATCTTCAGCTGCTTCTTTTTCACAAAAATGAGTTCTGATTGCATTATGTCTTATGTCTTTTATTCCATTGTAAGTGAGCATGCACCTTTATTTCTTTAAACACCTTGAACATACTTGTTTGGAAGCTTCTGTTTATGTTTACATGAAGGCATGCAATATTTCTTTAGATTGCATTTTTTAATCTGGATAAATTACTCTTTGATTTTTATTTTATCTACATTGACAATAATCAACAGTATATAATTGTTTGACAGATTGAAGAGACAGAATAAAAAAAATAAGAATTGTATTTAATAACTGGGTGATTTTTTTTAACTGCAAGAAATAGGTCAAGTTTACAGAGAGCACCAACCAGAAGAATCCTAGCATTTATAATGGAAAGGAAAAAAAAGAAGTAAATAAAAACATTAGCATTTAAAAGGGAAAAAGGTTTCTGAACAAAAAAAGTAGGTGAAGCCACAGAGGTCTGAGAAGCGCTGAGGGGTGGCTGGCGCTGGCTCTTGGGCACCCCAGTGGGGGCAGTTGGCCCTGCCCCCCAGAAGGAGAGAGCTGCACCAGGTCCCGTGGGGACCGGACCGCCAGCCTGGGGCAG
The DNA here is from genome assembly GCA_030848825.1 of Tadarida brasiliensis. NCBI lineage: Eukaryota > Metazoa > Chordata > Mammalia > Chiroptera > Molossidae > Tadarida > Tadarida brasiliensis. The sequence continues at coordinate 1,581,721 of CM061263.1, read as the reverse complement.
GGAGCGCGGGGCCTTGTGGGTGCCTGGGAAGGGCAGGAGGCCATCCTGGAGGAGGAGAGACCCAGGCTGGGCAGGGAGAAAGCCGGAAGAGGTCCTGGGCATTGCTCCGCTCAGAGAGTAAGAGACACTTTTCACAGTGACGGCAGCGAGGACGGGCTCCTCTGGCCCCGGGCAGTTATTGGGATTCCACTGTGGACATTTCCGATAACACACCAAGAGGCAGAACACAGTTCTCACAGCGTCGGGCCGCCCCATGCCTCAGGCCCCAGCCCTTTGGATGGAATCGTGGGTGGGACCCCACCTGCCGGGAAGAGGGGTCACTGCACCTGCAGCGGCCGTGAGGTGGTTGGCTCGGCACAGGCTGGTCCCAGGGCGGTGGTCCCGAGGCCTGCTGGTGGCCCACGCTGCCTCGCCGGGGGGAAAAGGACCTGAGAAGGGACGTGGATGCTCTGTGTGTCACCGTGCCCGGGGCTGCGCTGACCTCTCCTCGGGCCAGTGTTAGCACAGCTGCCGTGGAAGCCAGCACGAGGCTCTGAGCACACCTGCTCGCTGTTCTCTCAGCGGCAGCATGGGGCCGGGGGTCGCCTCGCACAGGCCCCCACCAGAGGAAGCCGTGTCCCTGTCCCCAAGGGGCCTGCACCTTTGTACCTTCAGGCTCAGCCTGTCCTGGGAGGCGGGGCTGCCAGTCCCTCAGCTCACCGCGTGCCCATCCTACGAGCTCACGGGTTGTTTTCCGAATGGGGTTTGCCAAGCATTCTCCTCGAGACTTTAAGAAGCTGTGCTCTGCCCTGGCCGGTGTGGCTCAGCGGTCACAGCATCGGCCAGAGGACCAATGAGTCGCGGGTTCGATTCCGGTCAAGGGCACGTACCTCGGTTGTCGTTCGTCCCCGGCCCTGGTGGGGTTGTGCGGGAGGCAGCCAGTCGATGTGTGTGTCTCTCTCTCTCTCTCTCTCTCTCTCTCTCTGTTCCTCCCACTCTGTCTGAAGATGAATGGAACAATGTCCTCGGCGAGGATTAAGGAAAGAAGCTGTGCCCTCAGGGCAGCCCGACGCCCCAGAGAGGAGAGCGGTGTCCGCCCCTCCTCACCGCGGATGGGTGCTGGGCGGGTGCCAGGCGTCCAATTCCCGCAGTTTGCTCACGTGCAAACCTCAGGCCCTTACTGAGCTCCTTTCCCTGTGAGAGCAGAGAGACAAACTGTGGTGGCAGGAGGATTTGCTCTCCTGAATTTCCCACACAAGGGGGACAGCTTTTGTTCAGAAAGCAGCTGATGGAGCACCGAGGTCCCGTCGATGGCCGATAGCATCGTAACCGAACAACAATTCGAAAGACAGCCCTGAAAAAGGCTTTGGCCCACAAATCTCTGGGTCTCAAAGTCCAAGAAGTGAGTCGGACCCGGGCACATCCGGACCGGGCCGAGGTCCCAGGAGGGCCTTCCTGCGGATGGGGGTCGGGCGGCCGAGGCTGTGCCAGGACGTCACCCGCCCGGGAGGACCCCAGGCGGAGCACCAGCCAGGCCTTGTCACCGTGGCGGTCAGCACCCCAGGGGTGGCGATGGGTTCTCTGTGCTGGGACCGCCCGCCTGTCTGGGAGCAGATCCGGGTACCAAGGGCGTTGTCAGGCTGGAATGGTTCACAGGGAGGGACGGTCTCACTCAAACCCGCCTCACCCTACAGGGGTGCACCGGGCAAGCTGCGAATCAACAAATAGTGCTCCCCAGAGGAAGCCTGGCTCGGAGACCAGGGGCTGCCCGTCCCCTGCGTTCCCTCCATGTCCCCACCTGGGGCTCCGGGGACTGCACTGCAGCAGGACGGCCCCAGCTCGAGTCTGCACAGGAGCTGTGCCTGGGACACGCAACAAACCGCTCCTCTCCCAGAATTCCTGCAAAACCCAGAGCCACTGGAGCCAGCAGGACCCTGGCTCCGGGAGGGGTCCGGCCACCTCGGGCTGGAGGAGGGCCCGGCTCCTCCCAGGACACAGGCAAAGAAAGGGGGCAGCCCCTGCCCAGAATCCAGTCGGGGTGAGCTGCCCTGTTGGGGGACAGGGCTGGGCAGTAAGGGGCTGGGGGACCACTGCCCGGAGACTGAGACCCCGGGGGGCGCTCGGAACTGCACCCTGCTGTTCTCCAGTCAAATCTCAGGAAGTTCAACATCAGGGCAAACAGAAGCTGCCCCTGTGGATGCCGGGTGGACCTGGGGCCCCTCGAGTCCATGCCCTCTTCACCCTCCCAGGGAGGCGAGGCCGTTCCCCGGAACCCCCCAGGCTCTGAAAAACAGTGAAACCCGTAACACGGCCTTCCCAGTCATCACAGAGATGTGATGGAGGCAGGTCCCCATGTCCATGTCCGGATGAAAGCAGCTGGAGCACAGGTTGTGGGGACACTCACCTGAGGACCCCCCACCCAGCCTGGGGCTCAGGCGGGCTCTGCGAGGCCATGATGGGTCTGGGGCTCGTCTCCTCGTGTCTGATCGGAAAACTGCGATCTGCCCTCTGCACCTCGGACTCTGGTTTTCCAGGTCTTAGGTGAAAACGAATGTAGGGTTGGGGGTTTGGTGGATGAACAAAATGCAACTTTGAGATATGCATTCACGCGACCTGGCCAGCCTAGGATCTAAGTGTGCATGTGGATAGATAAGGTTTGCCCGGAGGGTTGGAACGCCCCCCTGTCTGAACTGAATGCATTCAATATGTGGGAATAGATAAGGTTTGCATGAGAAAGGGTTGGAACGCTGCCCCAGAGAAACAATGGGCGATATGCTCAGGTGTGAACGGATTTGTTTTGCTGTATCTCCTATGATGTTTCTCTGCTGAAAAAAGTGAAAGGCAGGTACTATACTGGGCTTGGCTGTATGGTCAGCAGAGATGCCGTCTCAAGGAAATAATTACCTAAAACACCATGTAACCTGGGGAACCACTTTGCAAATAAATTGGGCTGCATCCAGAGATCTGGAGCATTTGCTCCCTTGCGATGCTCCCCCTCACTCCTACCAGCGTGTGCTTGTAGTTTCATTGCATTGCGATGACCCCTGGCAGGCTGAGAGAGTCAGCAAACGAAGGATCTGAAGAAAATATGGATTTGGGTTGACAACAGGTATCAGGGCAATGACAGCGTGTCCCACGATTCGATGTCAGCAAGAGGGACGGACTGTGCGGAATATGGAAGCACTGCGTAATATTTTCACCATTCTCTTGTAAAGCAAGCCATTCGAAAGTAAAATGTGATTTTTGAAAACGCTGAAAAAAGCAATTTGGGGGAGGAAATGCTTGCAGAATTGGCCACCCGCCACCAGGTAAAAAAAATAACTCGAAGTCAGTCACAGATCAAACTGCGAAGCTTCGAGGAGAAGACACACCTGGAAAATGCGTGCTTTGGGGCTAGGGGAACATTTCTTAAAGATGTTGTAGACGAAGGGATTGATGAACCGGACCTGAAGACAGCGGCTCTTCGAGTGATGCTGCCAGACAAGGAAGGCAAGGGGTGGACCGGAGACATGTTTGCGATTCCATGTCTGATGGAGGACTTGTATCTAGAATATACAAAGAACTGTCGAAGATGAAGAAAACCAACAACTCAATAAGACAACGGTGGGCACTTCGCCAGAGAAGTATTTATTTGCATACACGCAACTAAAGCAGGTGAAAAGGTTCTTCACATCCTTCGTCATTAAGGAAATACAGATGAAGAACCCTTGGCCACCACTCCGCGTCAGGACTATGATCACTAAAAGGCCCCTTTCCGAGACACGGTGGGAAACAGAGCACGGGGGACTCCGAGGTGCACTGTGGTGCCGTCATGTCGGAAACCTGGCACACTTCACAGGGGGGCAAGTGGGTGGCGGTGGCACCATCCGGACATCCGACTGCTTGGCATTTGCCCACGGGAAATGGAAGTGTGCTCACACGAAAGCTCACGCCTGCCTGTCACAGCAGCTCGAGTGGTGACAGCCCCAGCTGTAAACCACCCGGACGGCCACAGGAGGCTGGACTCCTGGCACCCCGGCTGTCTCCAAGCACTGGGCCACTACTCGGCGTAAAAGGAAATGAACTATTTGCAGGTACCTACAGGAATGTGGACGAACCTCAGAATAACTTTACAGGGTGAACAGGCCAGAGAAGGGAGGGAAATGACAGGATCCCTCGTTCACGGATATCTAGGAAACGTCTACCAGAGCGCAGCGACCGAGCCCACCGATGGCCAGGTGATGGGTGAGCAGCTGTGGGGCAGAGGGCGCGTTCATTCTCTCGACTGTGCTAATATTTTCACAAGCACACGCATGTCAAAACTTAGAACATTGTCCACTTGAAAGGCGTGTTGACGATATGCAGTTATGTGGCCTGTGATGGTCCGTGCTGCGGGTCAACTTGGCTGGGCCACAGCGCCCAGATGTTTGGCCCAACACCAGCCCAGATGTGGCCGTGAAGGTATTTTTTAGATGAGAGTCATATTTAAACCAGTAGCCTCCAAGTAAAACAGATGAACTGCCATAATGTGGGTGGGCCTCGTCCTATCAGTTGAAGGCCTTAAGAAAAAACAGACTGAGGTTCCCTTCTCTCTCTCCTTCTCTCTCGCCCCCTCCCTCCCTCCCTCCCTCCCATTGGTTCCATCTCTGGAGAACCCTAACACATCTACGTAAGGCTGTTAAAAGCAACCACACAAAAGGTGAGATGCCCCGCCCCGCCCATCGTCAGCACATTTAAATTTACGAGAGGAAAACTTGGCACATCGAACGCTCAACAGCTGGAAGAACGGTTTGCAATGTATGTGAGAGACGGTTAACACCTGTTGTTGTCGTCTGAATTACACCTTTCTGTGCTTTTTTACGTTTCAAAATATTAAAAGGGATTAATTCCCACAATTACGAGTTCTTACGAATCAATAATAAAAAGACAAACAAACACAACAGGAGGAAACTGGCTAAAGGGTATAAACAGTTGATTCACAAAAGATGTTAAGTAACATTTACATAAACACTGTTAACCCTCATTAGATGGATAAATGCAAATAAAACAACATCGGCTGGGGCTGTCCCCTCAACAATCGTCGAAGATGCTGGGTGAGTGGGACATCCCGGCAGATTCAGGAGGGCGGAAACCGGTACTCAGCCGCCGCTGGGAGAAATGTGGGTTAATAACACATTTTTTAGAAATGCATTTGGCAAGTTATAGCACGGCACTACGACTGTGTTCTTATTTTGACCTAACAATTCTAGTTCTATTATTTTTTTTAACAAATCACCATAACTATAGAAAAATATTTAAGTACAAACATGTTCATTGCTGAAATGTTTAAAAGAAAAGAAAATAAAACACTAGAAATAATCCAAAGGTTCAAAAACTACAAAACGATCGAGCCCGTGGATGGTGGCCTGTGCGTGCTCGGGGCTCAGGGATTGCTGCGTGGGAGGAACACACAGTCTGCTCCGTCCCCGGGGGTGCCCAGCAGTGTGCAGAACCTTGTGCCCCCGTGTGACCCGCCCGAACACACGCTCGGCGTGGTGGGTGCTGAGTGGCAGGAGAAGGAACAGTCTTTGTTTTTTCCTGTCTCTCCATTTGACACAATTCTCTCCAAGGAAACCTGATTTAGTGATTCCGAGCCCTTGTCTGCAGCCAGACAGGTGCTGCGTACTTCCGAGGGTTCTGATGGAGACCGAGGACACCGCCCCGGGTTCCGAGACCCTGGAGCAGTGCCCGCAGGTGCTGTGGAGCCTATGAGCACGACCCCCGCGATTTAGACTGCACCCATGAAATGGGTCATTCTTCTTGAAAATGACACGATGCACATGCCAGGCACTGGTTCAGGTGCTGAGAGCTCGGCCAGGTGGCTCTCTGTCCTCATGCCCCGCTCCCTGCTGGGGCTGCACCCTGCCTTCCCAAGCTTCCTCCAGCTGCAGCCGGACCACCAGCCCAAAGCTCCCGCAGGGACTGGCTGGTCCCTCTGAACTCCACGTCAGCCCTGCACCTGTGACGGCACTGCCACCTTCCCATGTGTTCTAGACAGAAGCACGGAACCCTTCGGACATTGCCACCACGGTCCCCAGCGTCCAGTTCCCCAGGTGTGCCCCCAGCCTCACAGCTGTTCCCCAGAGCAGCATCTGGCCTGGACTTCCAGGGCTGCTGACCAGCCCTCTCCTCCCACCTGGCCCCACTCTCTCCTCCCACGTGGCCCTGCCCTCTCCTTCCACCTGGCTGCCCCGCCCTCTCCTCCCACCTAGCCCCGCCCTCTCCTTCCACCTAGCCCCGCCCTCTCCTCCCACCTGGCCCCGCCCTCGCCTCCCACCTAGCCCCGCCCTCTCCTTCCACCTAGCCCCGCCCTCTCCTCCCACCTAGCCCCGCCCTCTCCTTCCACCTAGCCCCGCCCTCTCCTCCCACCTGGCCCCGCCCTCTCCTCCCACCTGGCCCCGCCCTCTCCTTCCACCTAGCCCCGCCCTCTCCTCCCACCTAGCCCCGCCCTCTCCTCCCACCTAGCCCCACCCCCTCCTTCCACCTAGCCCCGCCCTCTCCCACCTGGCCCCGCCCTCTCCTTCCACCTAGCCCCGCCCTCTCCTCTCACCTGGCCCCGCCTTCTCCTCCCACCTAGTTCCGCCCTCTCCTCCCACCTAGCCCCACCCCCTCCTTCCACCTAGCCCCGCCCTCTCCCACCTGGCCCCGCCCTCTCCTTCCACCTAGCCCCGCCCTCTCCTCCCACCTAGCCCCGCCCTCTCCTCCCACCTGGCCCCGCCCTCTCCTCCCACCTGGCCCAGCCCGCAGCAGCCAGCAGTGTGGCAGGTGGCGGTGTCTCAACACAGAGCATGACTGTTTCCAGCAGGAGGAATAGGCCCACTACAGTCCACCCCTTTAGCTCCAACCATTCATAATAGATCCAATACATTCACACAACAGTGCCGGCCTTTCCCTCGTCGGGGCGGAGACATCTCAACACCGCGCCCAGCTGGACACTCAGCTCAGGATCTCTGGGAGCTCTCGGCGGTCTGGGAGCCCAGCACAAAGTGACAGGCGACTCAGTGCGGAGGAGGGGACCGAGACCAGAAAGCCACACTCGTGATCCTGACTGAAAGGCAGCACAGGGGCAGTGACACACTCGTGACCTGAAGGGGGGCTGCTGAGGTTACCGCCCAGACCGGCATGAGTGCCGTGGCCGACCACCCACGCACCGTGCCTCCCACCTGCCATCCCAGGAGAACCTGGGGTGCACCGGGTTCTCCATGCCCGGTGCACCCCAAGGCCACCTCAGCCGTCCCAGGGCGGGACGCCCCTCCGCGCCCGGTCTCAGCAGCCCAGGACTACGGGCTTGGCGTGGGGTGACATCCCTCGTCTGCTGAGCTGGGAGCGAAGGCGGGGCTGAGATTCTCTAATAAACTCACATGATTCTGAAGTCCAAGTCTGTCAGTTCTGGCCAGTAACCAAATCCAGCCAGTCAACAACAACACATTGTCACTCGGGTAGGCCGGGATCCAGATCTCAGCTTGCTGTCTCCTAGCAACAGAAGCCAGCACTCTGCTCCCCCCGCCCCCCCATCCCGTTTCCATCTTGGTCTCTTCCCAGCCCCCAGGAGCCGCCAGCAGACCCTCACCTCTGAGCTGCGGCCTGGCTGTGTCTTGGCACGTTGACCAGGGTTGTCCATCGTCCCCATGCAGGAGGCTCCTTCCCGGCTCCTCACCCTCTCCATTCTCCCTGGGTTCCAGACCCTCCATCACCCTGGGCTCTGAGTTGTAAGTGCCCAGGGCTCTGTTCCCTTCCTCTGCTTTGCCGGAGTGTTCAGTCCATGGCACGAATGATGAGCACTCTCCAGCTTCTCCCCCCAAAAGAAGTTTTGTTTGACCATCTCCAGCCGGGCTCCTGGGCTTCTCCTCGGCCCACCCGTGCCCGTCCTCGACCATCTCCAGCCGGGCTCCTGGGCTTCTCCTCGGCCCACCCGTGCCCGTCCTCGACCATCTCCAGCCGGGCTCCTGGCCTTCTCCTCGGCCCACCCGTGTCCGTCCTCGACCATCTCCAGCCGGGCTCCTGGCCTTCTCCTCGGCCCACCCGTGCCCGTCCTCGACCATCTCCAGCCGGGCTCCTGGGCTTCTCCTCGGCCCACCCGTGCCCGTCCTCGACCATCTCTAGCCGGGCTCCTGGGCTTCTCCTCGGCCCACCCGTGCCCGCCCTCGACCATCTCTAGCCGGGCTCCTGAACCTTCTCCTCGGCCCACCCGTGCCCGTCCTCGACCATCTCCAGCCGGGCTCCTGGGCTTCTCCTCGGCCCACCCGTGCCCGCCCTCGACCATCTCCAGCCGGGCTCCTGGGCTTCTCCTCGGCCCACCCGTGCCCGCCCTCGACCATCTCCAGCCGGGCTCCTGGGCTTCTCCTCGGCCCACCCGTGCCCGCCCTCGACCATCTCCAGCCGGGCTCCTGGGCTTCTCCTCGGCCCACCCGTGCCCGTCCTCGACCGTCTCCAGCCCGGCTCCTGGCCTTCTCCTCGGCCCACCCGTGCCCGTCCTCGACCATCTCCAGCCGGGCTCCTGGGCTTCTCCTCGGCCCACCCGTGCCCGTCCTCGACCATCTCCAGCCGGGCTCCTGGGCTTCTCCTCGGCCCACCCGTGCCCGTCCTCGACCGTCTCCAGCCCGGCTCCTGGCCTTCTCCTCGGCCCACCCGTGCCCGCTCTCGACCATCTCCAGCCGGGCTCCTGGGCTTCTCCTCGGCCCACCCGTGCCCGTCCTCGACCGTCTCCAGCCCGGCTCCTGGCCTTCTCCTCGGCCCACCCGTGCCCGCTCTCGACCATCTCCAGCCGGGCTCCTGGGCTTCTCCTCGGCCCACCTGTGCCCGTCCTCGACCATCTCCAGCCCGGCTCCTGGCCTTCTCCTCGGCCCACCCGTGCCCGTCCTCGACCATCTCCAGCCCGGCTCCTGGCCTTCTCCTCGGCCCACCTGTGCCCGTCCTCGACCATCTCCAGCCGGGCTCCTGGGCTTCTCCTCGGCCCACCCGTGTCTGTCCTTGACTATCTCCAGCCGGGCTCCTGGGCTTCTCCTCGGCCCACCCGTGCCCGTCCTCGTTAGATCCAGTTTTAACAAGAACCCTGCTGAGTCAGTGTAACCAGAACACCCACCCTCAATATCTGATCAGGTTTCTCACACCCACGCCCCCCAGGTGACATCTGACCACCTGCCTGCCTTCAGCAAGACTCTTGTTAGGGGGGTTCAACCAGAAGCCCCTCACCCCTGACGTTCCCTCCTAGTAAATGTCCACCCCCTGACCCGACCTGCTCCTGGCTGTGAATCCCCGCTTGACCACGCTGTGTTCAGAGGTGGGCCCAAGCTCCCTTTGCTGCAAAATCTCATCACTGTGGTCGCTATACCTACCTGAGTGCCCTGAGCAAAATCTGTAATAAGCGTCACTGAGCCCGGCCGGTGTGGCTCACTGGTTGAGCGTCGACCCATGCACCAGGAGGTCACCTGTTTGATTCCCGGTCAGGGCACATGCCCAGATTGTGGGCCCGATCTCCAGTGGGGGGCATGCAGGAGGTGGCCCATCGATGTTCTTTCTCATCGATGTTTCTATCTCTCTCTCCCTCTCCCTTCCTCTCTCTCTAAAATCAATAACGAAAAAAAAAAAAAAAAAAGTGTCACTGAATGTTTTCAAACCCATCACCTGCAGCTGCAAAATCCTCGTGGTCTGGGCTCCACAGTAAAGCGGGCCATGAGCTCGTCACGCCCCCCCGTGCCTGGAGCCGTCTCCCCAGCCCTCCATCGGCAGGCCTCACAGCTCCAGTTCTTCCCCCAAATCCAAGACAGACCCCACCTGTCCCGGGACACTGTCTGTCACAGAGAAAATGACAATAAACAACAGAACTGGGGGGGTGACTAGCATTTTAAGGAACGAGTTAGGATAGAATGGAAAATATTGGCAAGAATGGAGAGCGAGGCATTGTTTGGTGGGACTTTCAGTTGTGTTTCAATTGTGTGTGTGTGTGTGTGTGTGTGTTCTAGGGATGGCACCAGAAATGTTTGAAAGCCACTCTCCTAGAGGCTTCCTGGCACACTCTCATGCACCCCAACCTGATTTGGGGGCAAACACTCCCCCTCCCCCCAGCAGGCTCTTTATCCCCAAGCGTCTTGGCACTGAGCACACTGGACGTAACCCCCATTTCCTCCTCAGCCCCCAACCCAGCACACATTCCCTGGGGCCAGAAAGCACAGGTCCTGTTTACGCCCTCCCGCACCTGGCACCCAGGGGTGCTCAGTAAGGAAGGCTCCGTGAAGGGACGGCCAGAGCACAGTTCAGAGTGGCCGGGATGCAGAGGGTGGGGAGCCTGTTAGACAGCCGCGTCCTTGGAAGCAGGACGAAAGGCGGGGAAATCAAAGCAAAGGCAGAGATCCAGGCACCCTGGGGTCCAGTCTCTGCAGGAGCACGGCTGCCCGCCTGCCTGCCCTGGGCTCAGGGGCAAAGGTCCTGCTGTCACCTCCCTGCCAGCAAGGAGACAGGTGGGAAGTCAGAGCTTTAATTAGACAGAAATAGAGCATTTATGAAAAATCGGCCTGCACACGGTCACGTTACAGCGGGAGGGCTTCTCCTGGCCAACTGAGCCTGCTCCTGTCTGCCTCGGCTGGCCCTGCAGGGTGTGCTCGAACATGGTGTGTGCGTGTGTGTGTGTGTGTGTGCATGTAGGGTGTGCGTGTGCATGTAGGGCGTGTGTGCACGTGTGCATGTAGGGTGTGTGTGTGCACACACTCAGGGTGTGTGTGTGCATGTAGGGTGTGGTGTGTGTGCATGAACATGGTGTGTGTGTGTGTGCATGTAGGGTGTGTGTGTGAGTGTGCATGTAGGGTGTGTGTGTGTGCATGAACATGGTGTGTGCATGTGTGTGTGTATGTGCATGTAGGGTGTGTGTGTGAGTGTGCATGTAGGGTGTGTGTGTGTGCATGAACATGGTGTGTGCATGTGTGTGTGTATGTGCATGTAGGGTGTGTGTGTGAGTGTGCATGTAGGGTGTGTGTGTGCATGAACATGGTGTGTGCATGTGTGTGTGTATGTGCATGTAGGGTGTGTGTGTGAGTGTGCATGTAGAGTGTGGTGTGTGTGCATGAACATGGTGTGTGTGTATGTGCATGTAGGGTGTGTGTGAGTGTGCATGTAGGGTGTGTGTGTGTGTGCATGAACATGGTGTGTGTGTATGCGCACGCAGGGTGTGTGTGTGCATGTGCGTGTGCATGTAGGGTGTGTGTGTGTTTATGTAGGCTGTGTGGCGTATATGTGTGTGTAGGGTGTGTGCGGTGTATTTATATATGTGTGAATAGTATATGTATGGTATGTGTCTTGTCTGTGGGGTGCATGTGTGCACAATGTGTACATGCATGTGTGTATGCATGAGTGGTGTGGGGGGGTATGTGGTGTATGTGTGTGTGCAAGGTGTGTGATGTATTTATATATGTGTGAATGGTATCTGAATGGTGTGTGTGGTATGTGTGCACATGTGTGTACACGTGTGTGTGTGGTGTATATGTAGGCTGTGTGCAAGCCCAGGGGAGCTGTCTGCGCATGCCCTCAGCAGGCCCCGCTCCTCTGCAGCCACGGGTGGTGGATGATGCTGTGGCCGTCTCTCCTCTGATGTCAGTCCAGTGCTCAGGCCGTCTAGTGGCTCCTGGAGAGGCTCTGGGCTCCTTCCTGGGGGTCTTCTGGGCTCCCCCTCCTCACGCAGGCTCAGAAGCTCCTCTGAGCTCTATCAGCCTGTCCACTAAGCTGCAGGTGCCTCAGAGGCCAGGGCCCCCCAGGACCACACCTTCCCGTGAGCACCCGGCCTTGGGAGCTGGTCTCACTGAGGCCACATGAGAGGGAGGAGTGGCGATGGGGACACTGACCTCACTCACTTTCTCCGCCCATCCTCGGTTGCTCATAGGCGCGAACCAGCTTTGCAGGTGAAAATTAGCTATGCAAATAAAGTGAATCGTAATCACTGTTATCCTGCTCAGAAAATGCACCCACCAGACGAGCCCCTGGACAGGGGCTTGGCCCCGCGGTGTGGCTCAGTGGTTGAGCATTGACCCATGCACCAAGAGGTCACCAGTTCAATTCCACTCAGGGCACATGCCCAGGTTGTGGGCCCGATTCCCATTGGGGTGCATGCAGGAGACGGCCAATCGATGTTCTGTCTCATCGATGTTTCTCTCTCTCTCTCCCTCTCCCTCTCCCTTCCTCTCTCTCTAAAATCAATAAAGAAAAAAAAAAAAGGGATCGGGGCCTGGTCCGGTGATGGCTAAGGAGGCAGCTCGCCAAGGCAAAGCAGTGAGTAGAGGGTGCACACAGAGACAAGGCACACGTGTCCCTGCCTGGCACTGCCTGGCCTAGGCAGAGGAGGGTCCTCATGGGTGCTGGACCTCAGCTGACTCCGTGGGTCTCAGGCTGGGCTCTCCATGGGCCTGGGGACTCCAGTGCACAGCCAAGAACAAGGTGACAGGCGTATCTGGGGAAAGGGTCCCATACACCCTCTGTCTGTAATAACTTCGGTTTCTCCACCCCAGGAGCGATCTGTAGGCCTGGACTGGGTAGGACGGGGGCTGTTAAGGGCCTGTGTGACACGAAGCCCAAGTCCACAAACTTCCAGCTGCCCTGGCCCGGCCTCCCCAAGAGGTGCCCAGGCTGGGGGCGCGCCGGCCCTCTCTGTCGCCATCCAGAGGCACGAGTCGGGCGCGGCGTCCCTCCGCCCACCTCCTCCTCCAGTCCCGGGGCCCACGTGGGGCCCCGGCGGCGCCCCCGCGGCTCTGGGCACGCGCATCGGGCGCGCTCCTCGCATTGGTAGCTGGCGCGCCCAGCCCGGGCGCTTAGCGACGCCCAGAGCGGCGGGGCCAGCGTCCCCGGGCTCGGCGGGCACGGGCGCGGGCGCGGAGCGGGGTGGGCCGGCGCGGGGAACATTGGGCCTGAGTCCGGGCGCGGCGGCGGCGGCGGCGGAGGATGGCGCGCGCGGGGCCCGCACGTGGAGGCCGGCGCGGGGGCGCGGGCTGGGCCGGCTGCTGAGACGCGCTGCTGCCCCCCGCGCGGGCGCCGCGGCTTCAATGGCGCCATCGCCCAGGACCAGCAGCCGGCAAGATGCGACCGCCCTGCCCAGCATGTCCTCAACTTTTTGGGCGTCCATGATCCTGGCCAGCCTGCTCATCGCCTACTGCAGTGAGTACCGCGCGGCCGGGTCCCCTCACGGCCCTCCAGCTCTGGCCCCGGTCCCCATCTTTGGTCCGGGCCCCGGCGGGTGCCCCGCGGGCCGCCTGGAGTCTGCGTGGAGTTGTGATTTCGGGGCGCACTGTCCCCTGGGTTCCAGCCGGTCCTTCTCTGAGCCAGGAGGGTGAGGGTCCGCCGGGCCTCCTGGCACTCGGGCACTTCGGAGGCGGGCGCAGCTGCCCGAGCCTCCCTCCCCCGACTCCGGGGCAGGGCCCGGGCGCCAGGCCCCGGGTGGCGCGGCGCGTCCCTGAGCGGCGATGCCCGCGGCTGCCCGGCGCGCTGCCGCCGCTCCTGGCCCAGGCCGGCGATCCGAGCCCAGTCGGAGACTTCCCGGCCGAACCCGGCGCTCCGGAGGCGGCGGCAGTTCCGGAGCCGGCTGCTCAGCGCTTTGCTCCAGCGACACTCCGGCCGGGAAGGAGGGGGGACGCCGGGCCGAACCCAGAGCGGGTTGCCCCGGGCAGGAGCCGGACTCTGCTGGGACACGGGCTGGAGCTTCTGCCTTCCTGGGAAACAGGCTCGCTAGGCGCTTTCTTGAAAAAGAGAAGTGAGGGGTGGGGTGCCCGGAAAGGTACCCCTCCACCGGGGTATTTCTCGAGTGGTGTCTGGGGATCTGAGTAGGTGACCCAGCGGGTCTGGAGAGGGGCCGCAGCCTCAGGACTGGGGTGTCGCAGGCTGCCGGGCGCCCTGGGCTCAGGCTGGGAATGGGGTGTGTGTGGGGTCAAGGGGGACAGGGAACCTGGCTCTGGGTCCTGTAGGGTGAGGGGGTTGTGGGCTGTGCCCTGGGCACAGGCTCCGTTCTGGGAGAATGACGGATTGTTGGAGCCCAGGCACAGCCTGGGGACTGGAGTGGGGATGGGTGGCCAGTGCTCCGGTCAGAGGTTCACAGCTGGTCGGGTGGGTGGGGAGTGGTCAGCGTGCTGGACACCAGCTTGGCCGGGATGGCCGGCCGCCTGGCACAGGCTCTGGGTGCCTTCTCATCTCAGCGGGCGAGGAGGACAGGAGCTGGGAACACCTGTCATGGAGAATTGCCATGGGCACGGGAGGTGGTGGAAAAATATGGATTCTTAAAAGAAAATGTTTTTTTAAGAGGCAGGTGCTGAGCCCCTCTCTCCAGCCACCACCTGGAAGCCCAGGGTGTCCCAGCTTCCCCTCGACCCTTTCACTGTTTCCCAGATGCGACTGCTGCGGGCCATGGAGCCCAGCGCCCGGGCGAGGTCCCTGAGTCCTGGGACAGCCCAGCCCTCCAGAACTGCGAGGTCAGCTGGTGCCCAGGGCAGGAGCCATCCTGCTGGCTCCAGCGAGGTTGTGAATGTCCCCACAATTGCTGGCGAAGACTGGGCACCGGTGGGGGAGGGGGTCACAGAGTGGGAAGGTTCCCAGAGGGCTGTAACCCTGAATGCCAGGAGGCACCCCCACCCGGGGTGGGCATGGCGCGCGCCCCTGGGAAAGCGCTCCCGGGCGGAGTGCCAGGAGCGGGTCTAGGGTTTGAGGGACGTTTGCACCTGCTCCCTAGCTCCCCACGGCCATTAGGGCCGCATGCAGCGACCACTGGTCCAGAGAGGAACTCTGGCCAGGCTTCCTTGCCCATGTGGAAAGGGTTAATGGCAGATAAATGCTGCTGCACCTATGAGGTGCCATTTAAAATTCCTTCCTGTGGCATCGCAAGCTTCATTCAGCAGTCTTTGGGGAGGGGACTGTAGTGCCCTGAGCCCCGGGCGCCATCCCTGGCCAGTGCCGGCGGCAGTGTCCCTGGGGCCACGCGGAGAACCGCCACATCTGGCTGGCCTGGAAGCAGTCCTCCAGGTGGGGAGTGAGCAGCTGCTAATTGTTGTTAAGCACAGACACCGGCCCTGTGGCTCCAACACTTCCCAACCCCAGTACAGCAGCCTGGAGCTCCCCCCACCTTCTCAAAGTGTGCGATCTGCTGCTCCACCCCCACTCCTGACACCATCCCGCACACCTCCCAGGACTGCCAGGCTTCTGGTCAGCGGCTGGGTGAGCCGCGGAGCCCCAGACCCGCCCCACGTGCTCAGCCCGCCTTTAGGAGCCTCCCTGGCATTCTGGAAATGGTCTCCACCAGGACAAGGACCTTTGGTAACTGTCGTGTCCAGAACAGCAGAAACCGTCACTGACAGAGGCTCGTGCTAACCACGCTTCCGCGGTCGTTTCCCTGTCCACGCAGTAATTACACCCCAGCACTCCAGACACGCACCTGGAGAAGTTAAAACATTTCCCTGAGACTCAAAATAGACATAATGTAATTTACAGCTTGGCACAGCAGTCCTGGAGGGGGAAAAAGAATAGTTTTTTTGTTTGTTTGTTTTTACAATTGCAAAAGCTAACAAAAGGGGGGTTTGCGTTCTCCTTCCCGGTCTGTGCGATGGCGAGGAGTGCGCATCCCTGCGTGTGAGTTGTTTCTGTTCTCAGCCAGGGTTCTCAGCACTCACAGGCTTGTGCTGAGGAGCAGATACATTTGTATCATATTAATTAGGGAAAGTGATACGTCTTCCACAGGACTCAATTATCCTGCCTCTCCCATCTGCGCGTGTCTCTGCAGCAGGTAAGGCGCTCATTTCCTGGCGCTGCCCAGAGAAAACCGGATTATTTCTTGGCCTGGTTTTCAGGGAGAGGGTATGGGACCAGCCTAGGCCGGGGAGAGACCTCCCTTTGCAGCTGCTGGGATCCATGTCCAAGGCAGTGGGCTCCCCCCTCTGGCTGGAGAGAGACCTGCAGTCCACCAATTAGGTTAGTTGCTATAGTGACACAGTCTTGTCATTTTCTCCTATCGGAGGAATTGCCAGGGAAAGCAGGAGGAGGAAGGGGGGCCGCCGGGCGCTCTCGAAGACGCTTACTCCATCTCGGGGTGCGTCCCCTGGGCAGCAGGGCTGGACGCTCGGTCGAGTGGACTCGGGTGACGATGAGTGGCTGGAGGAAGTCGAGGCCCCTCCTCTGGTCCGAGGAAACCTCTGCCATGTGTTGTGTCTTAGGACGTGCTGGTGAGGTCACCTTCCCCTTAGCACACCTGAGCGGAGCGGTGGCCCGGACGCGGTTCTGGGACGCGGTGGGATGGCCGGGGCCGTGCCCTCTGCACCCTGGCGTTCAACATGCCAGCGGTCGCGTCGCCGAGGCGTCCGGGAGTGAGGTGCGGTGGACGCTGTCGCTCTCAGCCTTAGACGCTGACATTGTGTCTGATCCCAGACTGCAGACGGAGCTCCAGCAGGGCTGCCTGTCCCTGTGTGGACCGGCTGGGTGGACAGACCTCCCCGACGCGGAAATGGTGGGAGGGATGTTTGTATTTTAAAGTATCAGGGGGACAGGCGGGGTGGCTATGCCTTTGACATATTTTTTCCCCCAATAAATCTTATCAAAATTGAGGGTATCTTTTTTTTTTTTAAACCCTCACCCGAGAATGTTTTTCCATTCATCTTCAGATAGAGTGGGAGGGAGGGAGAGAGAGAGAGAGAGAGAGAGAGAGAGAGAGAGAGACTGGTTGCCTCCTGCACAACCCCGACCAGGGCTGGGGACGCAACCGAGGTCCGTGCCTTGACCGGAATCGAACCCGTGACCCTTCGGTCCGCGGGCCGACACTGTAACCGCTGAGCCACACCGGCCAGGGCTGAAGGGTATGTTTGAGTTAAACCTCCTGTCCTCCGACTGCCGCTGGCTGGCGGCAACTAGGAGAGGAAATCGCCAACACCGTCGGGTCGCCTTAGCCCTCAGAACGCTCACCGAGCGTAGGCCCCCACGTCGCACTTCTCGTGCCCGCACAATGCACTGTGTTTAGGACAGATGAGAAGGCGGCGCGTCCCGCGTCCCTGCTGGCCACGCCCTGTTTCTGGGGTCCTCCAAGAAAGAACTGAAAGCACGGGCGGCCTGGGGAAGGGATGGCGTTCAGTTTATTCCCACCGTGGTTTTCCTCCTGTTCTGTTCGAGGGCGCGATTGTGCCGACTTCCCTCTGTGTGGGGCTCTGCGAGCTGGGCTCCAGGCCCGGGGCCGGCCAGGCAGAGCCCGCGTTGCCCTGGAACTGCCCTCCGGGGCCGAGACCCCGGGGAAGGCTTCCAGGGAGGGTCGAGGTCAGTGTCCTGGGTGACCGCCAGGCTGGCTGCCTGAGCTCCCCTGCCCCCTCCCGGCCCCGTCCCGGAGGTACCGCGGAGGGCTCACGCCCTGCAGGTGTCCCTGGCAGCTCAGAGGGCGGCGCGTCCACACAGCAGCCTGTGCCGTGGGCACCTGCCTCCCGGCTGCCTCCGCTCGGGAAACCCCACTCTGGCCTCTCCACTCCACATCCACGGAGTAAAATATGTAGATCAACTTTTGTGGCGTGAAGTATTTTCAGGTGACTTTTATGGCGCAATTACGGGGAAACGTTATGATCGTGTGGCTCTAGAAAAAGGGAAAAAAGCAAAGCATTAAAATCCCCATTTCCTTATATAGCCCCGCAGCTGTGCCGCTGTGCGAGGGCATTACAGCGTGGTGCTCTGGAGTTAATGACCTCCACGGGATGCCACCTGTCACCACAGCCCCGGGTGACGGCCGAGTGATGGGGAGGAGACCCGCCAGGTGGACCCCGAGCCCCCGTGTGCCAGGGCTTGGACGCGGAGGGGGCGTGTGGAGAGCCAGAGGCCCGCGGGTCTGCCGTGTCACCTGCCTGGGGACCTGTCTCCGCTGTCCTCTCGGCCTGCGCTGGCACACGGGCTGGCAGAGTCCTTGCTGCCCCTTTCTAACGCTGCATGCGTGCCGTTCAGGGACCCCACGCTGGAGGTGGGGGTGGCTGTCCCAGGGCTGGAGTTGGGGTGCTGCCCAGCCCCGGCACTCTGCTCGTCGCGGTTTCCAGATCCCGCGTGCCCCCGGGTTTGGCAGCACAGCTGTCTGGGAGGCTCTGCTTTCCAGAGCTGGCCCAGCAGCTGGCAGAGTCTGGGCCACTTCTCATCTCTGTGAGGGGGGGGGCTCCCCGAGGCTCCCCAGCGTTTACTTATTTATCAGTGTGGTGGGCAGGAGCTGAGTGTGGGATCGCTGCTGTCCCACCAGGGGAGCGGGTCTCCTCCGGAACCCCCGGTCCCGCGGCGCGCCGGAGGCCGGCTTCCAGCTCTGCGTGCCAGGCGGCTGGGCCTGTGGGACACATCCCCCTGACGGTGTCTGGGCGCCTCCCTCATCTCCTGGAGCCCCTGCCCCCACTCCTGCTGTGTGCCTGCTGGGGGTCTGCCTCCCTGTGGAGGGGTGGGGGGCCCCCCTGGGACCGGCTCTCCTGGTGAGGCGGTGCGTGGGACAGGTGGGTGCAGGGACAGCTGTCTGGGGCAGGAGACCTGGCCTCCAGCTTACCATGTGAGTGTCAGGGAGCGCTGGGGATAGACAGGCAAGGTGGCCGCCCTCCTGGGCCTGCACTTGGGGGGAGACAGGAGGGTCAGCACAAAGCAAAGGCAGTAAGGAGGGGACCTGGAGCCTGGCCAGGCACCCTGTGCTGGGGGCTCTCTGCCCACCCCAGCCTCCGGATGGTAGGTGCCTTCTCAGGGCGGCAGACGGCAGCCCAGGGTCTGGCCCGAGGCCCCTCTCACGTCCGGTGCCTGCTTCTCCTGCACACGGCACATCGTCCTTGGTGGGCCATCTGCTCCTGGCTGGCCCTGGGGCTCCATACAGCCCCCCAAGAATGGAAGCCCTGCTCTCCTCTGCTCCTCGCTCACCATCCCCTCTCACTCACGTCGTTCAGGGCCCCCCAGAGCAGGGTCTTCCCTACCAGGTGGGACTCCCCATCCCTCTGCCCCGGCCGGGCACTCAGCCCTCGGCCTCTGCCACAGGCCTCCGTGGGCTGGCACCTCCTCCTCTGCACACCGGGGCTCTCAGTCACTGTGACATCCACTGCCCACAGAGCCCTCCACGGTGCCGCTGGACGGGACCCTCCAGGTAGGCTGCCCTGGGGCTTCCGTCAGTGTGGAGGGCCGCCTCCTCCAGGAAGCCCCCCCTGAACACCAGGTTGTCTCCTCCCCAAAGTCGTCTGTCCATCTGGATGGCGTCGGGGCTCACTCCTGCCCCTGTGGGCTCCGAGCTTGGGCGTGGCGTACTGCGCCTCGGGGAGTGACTGCCCGGCTCTGAGAAACACGCCTGGATCCCGCACCCTCCGCAGGGAGCTGGGGGAAGGCCTGGGCCTGGGGCTGAAGCCTGGGGGGTGTGCTGAGGTCCCCTGTGGCTCCCAGTGACTGGGGACCTGGGGACGGGCCAAAGGTCTGGGGACGGGGCTACACAGTCAGGGCGTGGCCCGAGAGATGTCCTCTGAAAAGTGGAGGTGTGGGATCCCCGAGGACCAGTCTGGTTCTCACACTGTCTGATCAAACAGGAGGGAGCAGAAGGGTGGGCTGTCCCGATGAAATGCTCGCGAAGTTATAAAGGATCCCTGGCCCGACACGGCCATCGCCAGGGCAGAACACGCTTCAAACCCTCCCGTGAGCCTGACCTCGTGGACATGGTTCCTGCTTGGAAACCGCCCCCCACCCCCATGCTTCCTCCTTCCGACAGCCTCTGTCCAGGCTCCCTGGACACTGTGGGCGCTTAGGGCCGTCCTGGCTCTGTGGGTGCTGGGCCTCCACCCACCCTGTGCCTGTGTGACTAACAAGGGTGTCCCAGACTGTGCCGTGTCTCCTGGGGGACAGAATCGCCCCCGCCTCCGTTGGGGCCCCTGCTTTCGCTGAGTCCCCAGTCCACCTCCTCGCACGGTGTTCCTGGGGTCTTTGAATGAAGCCCCTGTCCGGGGGTCAGTGCTGTGGGTGACACGCCCACGACCACTTCTGTGGGTGGACGGCCGGGGCGGGGTTGAGGACACAGCAGACGCACCCCCTGGCCTGACCCTGTCTGCCCAGACACCCCCTGCCCTTCCCTGCTGCTCCCCAGCTCTGAGCCGTGGGACAGGCCGGTGCCGGGCGAGGACGGGGTCTCCCCACGTGGCACTTCCACCAGCGCTCGGAGCCGGCACGGGGCGTCGGTGGCTTCTCCTTTCTCCCGCGGAACGCCCTGATGGGGATAAAGCCATTCAGAGGCACCCAGACCCCCGATCCCGCCCAGGCAGGGCAGCTGTCCACCATCACCCAGGCTTGAACTGCGCCCGCCCTCCTCAGAGGTGGTCGAGCCCTGGGAGGATTCGGAGCGTCTGTGCAGAGCTCACTGGAACACGCCTTTCCCTCCAGAAAGCTCTGCTGGCCGGGCCTTAGCGCCTAGTTCTGTCCTGGGTGGGGGGAGGCAGACACTGCGACTGGCGCCCCTGGTGGAGCTCTGGCGTGCCCCTCGTGCCAGCCTGTTCCCACCGCCTGGTCGCGGGCCCTGGCTGGGAGAGTCTCCTGGGGTCGGCAGGCCGCACTGGCCGGGCACTGAGACCAGCTGGGCGCCAGGGTACCAGCGCCCTGGCAGGACATCGGGTTCTGTCCAGTAGCTTCTGGGGCCCCTTCCTTCTGCCCCCCACCTTGCTGTGACTCAAGGCTTCAGTGTGTCCGCGGTATCTTTCCTCCAGTCTCTGCCTCCTTCTTAGGGTTAAAACAAACCCCCTCCCTGGTCCTCATGCCGTCCGTGGGGTGGGCAGGGAGAAGCCACTCGGCACACGTGCCTGGGAGGTGCTGTGTTTATGTGGGTGCAGCCTGTGAAGATGTGAGTTCTGGATGTCAGCCAGCTCTCCTGCACACACACGCACACACACATGCACGCACACACGGACACAAGTGCACATGCACATGGGTGCACACACGGACACAAACACACGGACGCACAGAAACATGCACACACACAAAAAATGCACACACGCATGCACACACACGCACGCACACACATGCACACACACACACGCACATGCACACACTGGGGGTCTCCCTGCAGCCCAGACCAGCCTGCACATAGCTGTGCACCCTCAGATTCTGCGTGTGTTGAACCAGCCCCCTTGTCTGCACCCCACGTGGGTGGTCCTGGGAGACCTCATGTGGTCGGTGGGGGGAGGGGAGGACTTGACAATTCCTAAAGGTTTCCTCCCTGGTTAGTGTCACCCAGTGGGGCCAGTGCACTGGGGCGGCTGGCGGCTCCTTTGCAGATGGAGGCGGGTGGGGCATGCCCGGAGCGGGGCAGAGGGCACAGAGCTCTGGGTGTTCTCCCTGTGCTGTTGCCTCTGCCGCCTCTCTTTCATGCGGGGACCTGTGCACACAGACTTGTGTCCTGTGCCTCATTTTTGGGCCTCAGTTTGGTCAGCGGAAGTCGGTGGTGCCCATGGTCCTGCCGGGCCCAAGACTCCAAGAGGATAAGCAGGAACCTGAGTTTTGTGGGTCCCCAGGGGTCCAGACGCTCGGTCCCAGACCAAGCTCCGAGGCCGCCGGCGGCAGCCCAGGCGCCTGGGCCCGGCCCCTCCCCCACCCAGGACACCAGGCTCAGCCAGGTTTACTTTTCGCTCGGATCGTGAGCTCAAGGGCCGCCGGGATTTCCCTGCGACTCTCACAATGAAGTTGAAGCCGCTGGACAAACACTCGAGTGGGCTTTCAAACAAGGACTGGTCACTCGGGTGTCGGGTGTCACGCGGCAGGCCGGCCGGGCTCCCTGAGCACACAGTGGCCTCTGCAGGCAGGGACCCTCCCGTGAGCCGGACCGCGGAGCAGGCGGCCCGGAAGGTCACGGTGCGCCCACAGTCCTGGAGGGCTGGGTGCGAGAGCGGACCCCGTCCGATCACCGTATCGTAGACACGAAAGTAACTGAACGTGGTGTATTTATCCCACGCACGTCAAAACCCCACTCGCCACGCCAGCCGCGGCGCCCTTCCTGTGGGCGGGGCTCATCCCAAGTGCGTCACTGGCACCTTGCGTGGACCGACTCCAGGGCTGGCTTCCACCTCCGTGGCCCCCGCCCCAGCCGCGTCCCAGAACCCCCCGCCCCAGCCACCTCGGGACTCCCCCACACAGACGGCTGGGGGCCCCACGTGGGCTGCCTGGTGTCGCCTGTTCGCCCTGGGAGGAGCCGGTGAGGACGGGCTTGGGGTGCGCCCTGGGAGGAGCCGGTGAGGACGGGCTTGGGGTTCGCCCTGGAAGGAGCCGGTGAGAACGGGCTTGGGGTGCGCCCTGGGAGGAGCCGGTGAGGACGGGCTTGGGGTGAGCCCTGGGAGGAGCCGGTGAGGACGGGCTTGGGGTGCGCCCTGGGAGGAGCCGGTGAGGACGGGCTTGGGGTGCGCCCTGGGAGGAGCCGGTGAGGACGGGCTTGGGGTGCGCCCTGGAGGAGCCGGTGAGGACGGGCTTGGGGTGCGCCCTGGGAGGAGCCGGTGAGGACGGGCTTGGGGTGCGCCCTGGGAGGAGCCGGTGAGGACGGACTTGGGGTGCGCCCTGGGAGGAGCCGGTGAGGATGGGCCCACTCTTGGGGTTCTGCCAGGGCAACTGCCCAGAAGCCACGTTGTCCCGTGCTACTATCTGCCAAAAGCCCCTTCCCTAGGTGGCATTGTCACTCTGCCCCCGCCCCCTCTGCCCAGGGCTCCCCTGGCTCCAGGCCAGCCAGCTACGCCCTCCTGGCACCTGGTCCCACCGCCCTTGCCGGCCCTTCTGGGTCACACCCTGTCCTTGCACCCCCTCCAGCTGGTCCCGCCGCCCTTGCCAGGCCCTCTGGGTCGCACCCAGTCCTTGCACCCCCTCCAGCTGGTCCCACTCCTCCTCCGCACACAGGCCTGCCTCCAGCCGCAGCCCCTGCCTGGGTCGCTCTGCCTCCCCCTGGCCGGCCCCTCCCGGCTGCAGGACTGGGTGACGGGGTGGTGGAGGTGCAGGGACTGACCAGAGAGAGGCCTCGTGGGGCCCCGGCCTGCTCCTGCCCCTCGGAGAAGCCCAGGTGCGCTCGCCCGACAGGTCCCCGCCCCTGCGCTCCGGCGCGCCCTCCCCCTCGGGTCCAGCAGCCGGCTGTGCTCAGCAGACCCTGTTGGGGTCAATGGCTCTGGCCACCTGGATGCCCGTCTGGCCCAGGTCTTGTCTCCAGGGAAGGGGATGCCTGGGGTGCCCAGGGGGAGGCGGCATAGGCATGGGGGTGCAGGGGAGACAGCTGCTTCTCAGGGGCGGAGCTCTGTGGCCTCAGTTTTAGCCCCGGACAGTCATCTCGGGATGCAGGAGGTGTGTGGGGGCAGGGGCTCTCAGGGCCCTGGGGCAGGGGGCAGGGAGGGCACAGGGCGTGGCTGGAGGGGGCATGCACCTTGGAGGGGCGGATGAACACTGGCTGCAGGTAGGAGGCCCTCGACCTCCTGACCTGGACAATCTGACAGGGCAGCCACTGGGCCCACACGTGGCTTGTGGTGGCTCGGGCTGGGGTGATGTCATGGCCATGGCTGGGGCAACAGGAGCCAAAGATTTGGGGCCCCAGGAGGTCCCTCTTTCCCTGCCCTGGAGGCCCGAGCATGAACTGGGGGGCTGCACCGGGAGGTGAGTTCCAGCGTCACCATCGTACCTTGTTGTCATGTTGCCGTGTGGGCCGTCCCGGGGCAGGGTGACACACATCCGTGCCTCAGCCGTGCACCCGGCCCTGGCGCAGCACCCGGGTTTACGGACGATTCCAGAATGGAGTCCTGCAGAGACGGGGTGAGCAGCCAGCACCCTGAACTTCTGGAGACACCCCTTTCCCCCAGGGCATCCCACCCGGTCCCATCTGTCTGTCTTTGTGCCTTGAACAGCAAGCGCTCCCGTGTCCTGGCCGACAGCTGCGGTGGCCGGTCTCACCCGCCGTGTAGGTAAACCCCAGCCGGATGACGCGGTGACCCTCTCTGAGCTCACCGTCGTTCGTAACATCCTGGGGGTGACAAGCGAGACGCCAGAGTCTTCCTGGCCCGGTCAGCCCCACGGAACGCCCGTGGGCTTGCGGCTGGGCTGAGGTCCGTGGTCTCCTGTGAACGGATGTTGGGGTGCCTGCCGCTGGGGGAGAAACACGTGTGTGTCTTTTCAAGGTCCAACGTGCGTGGGGTTTATCCAGTGTCAGGGTGTGTCGCCACGCCTGCCCCTAGCCCGGGGCCTCGGAGCTCCGTTTCGGGGGGAGGTGAGCGGTTTCCACAGAGCTGTCTCGTCACAGCCTTTCAGCAGCCAGCACGCTGACGTCTCGGAAGCTGTCGTGAAAGTGGCCGGACTTTGGAACTAACGCTCCGGCTCTATTTTTAACTCATCTTCCTCCTGTAGCTTTGCGTTGCCGCCCGGCGCTGCTGGAACACAGCGAAGGGCTGTTCGCGGGCTGCCGAGGACGCTGATTAACCAGAGCTAAGTGATGTTCCTGGGCTGCGGCCACGGGACGCGCCACGGGAGCTAAGTGATGTTCCTGGGCTGCGGCCACGGGACGCGCCACGGGAGCTAAGTGATGTTCCTGGGCTGCGGCCACGGGACGCGCCACGGGAGCTAACATGTTCCTGGGCTGCGGCCACGGGACGCGCCACGGGAGCTAACATGTTCCTGGGCTGCGGCCACGGGACGCGCCACGGGAGCTAAGTGATGTTCCTGGGCTGCGGCCACGGGACGCGCCACGGGAGCTAACCAATGTTCCTGGGCTGTGGCCACGGGACGCGCCACGGGAGCTAAGTGATGTTCCTGGGCTGTGGCCACGGGACGCGCCACGGGAGCCGCAGGGCTCTCTGAGCTTCGTGTGGGCGTCTTGTCTCTCTTCTTCACCGGCTCATTTTGGGGTGAGCTGTGTGGGGAGATGGGGGCTCCTGTGTGCTGTGTTGGGGGACCCCTCATCTCACCTGAGCTCTTCTAGGAAGTCTCGGCTTCCCCTAGGAGGGGCGTCTCGGGAACGGGGTGGCGTTCGGTCCGTTTGGCTGTCCGCACCCGAGGTGTGGGGGCCCCTCCGCGTCCTGCCTCCCGGGTGGAGGCCTCTGCCCTTCCGTCCTGGTCCTCCCAAAGCACCCGGCTTCCGCAGTGTTCCCAATTCCCGGAGCCCTAGCTGGGCCCTCTGAGGGCTCCTGAACCCCACCCCGTGAGACTCGGGCCCTCCGAGTGAGGACAGAAGTCGTCACCGCAGCTTTGGGACGTCGGACGTGGGCAGCCAGTGGCAGCTGCAGTCTGTCCCACGGTGCAGATGGGTTTGGGGACGCGCCGCTGTCACATGACGAACCTCACGCCGGCCTACAGCGAGGCTTCAACCGCATGGTGTCAGGTGCGCTGTGAAGGAGTCGCATTTGCTTTGCCTGGTTTCGCTCCCGTCTCCGTCTCGAGGCTCCGGTGCAAGGGGACTGTTTTCACAGCCCAGGGGCCGGTGGAAATGACCAGGCAGTGTCGCCCACGCTGTCGTCATGGAGATGTGCAGGACCCTCACGTTCTCAGGTGGTCCGATGGTTTCGTTACCCCTGAGGAGTGGCCAGGACACCGGAGACGAGGGGTCCTGTCCACTCAACACACCAGCACTGCCCGCCGCGGCCTGGAGGGTGGGGGGCAGTGAGAGCGCTCGAGCCCACCCAGCTCCCAGCGGTCACCACCGGGCCTGGGCCTCCCCCTGGGTCACCTGATGCCCAGGGCGACCTCAGCAGTGGGAGCTTCCGAGGCACAAAGGGGGAGGGGTGCGCGTTACTCTGGAGGGAACCCGCGTGGAGGCTCACCGGGCCTGAGGTCAGCGGCGGCCAGGCCACCTGTGGCTGAGGACCCAGAGGTGGGGGGCTGGTGCCCCAGGTCGTCCCTGCTCGGTGCTCTGTAACCAGAGCCTCCGCAGGTCAGACTCCGGCTGCCGGCTCAGCACCGTCTGTCCTGTGACTCGGGTGGACCCGGTTGGAAGGTCCAGGGACGGTGCCGCTCTCCCGAGGCTCCACGGCCAGGCAGCGAGGCCCACACGCAGCTCCTGTTATCAGTGCTCACATAGACTCCTCTGGGAAGGTGGGGCCTCTGTCCTGTGTCCCACGCTCCGTGGGTCCTGCTGCACACGGGGCTGTCGGGCTCTTAGACTTCTTCATGGTGTTTTCCACATGTTTGGTCAGAAGCCAGCTTGGAAAACGAGCTAATCCAGGTCAACTGCCGTGGGCAGTCATTTACACTTGAGTATGAATGAGGCCCTGCTGCTGATTTGGTCAGAGACCTGTGAACAGCAGGCTTGGAAGATGTCTTTACCTAGGTCAACTGCCATGGTCAGTCATTTACACTTGAGTATGAATGAGGCCCTGCTGCTGATTTGGTCAGAGACCTGTGAACAGCAGGCTTGGAAGATGTCTTTACCTAGGTCAACTGCCATGGTCAGTCATTTACACTTGAGTATGAATGAGGCCCTGCTGCTGATTTGGTCAGAGACCTGTGAACAGCAGGCTTGGAAGGCATGTTAATCCAGGTCAACTGCCATGGTCAGTCATTTACACTTGAGTATGAATGAGGCTCTGCTGCTGATTCGGCTGATGGGGGTGTCCTGGACATAGGTGTCCCACTTGTGTGACCTTGGCTTGGAACACTGGCTGTGTCAGGTGTTTCTACCTGGGTGGTAGAAGGGCTTTGAGCCTCGCTCTAACCCGCTCACTGCAGGAGGCGACTGGGCTCACTTAAAGCCCAGAGGGTCCTCCTGGTCAGTCCTTGTCTGCTGGCCCCAGCGGCAGCCCAGAGCAAGTCCATGCTGGCCATCCCGTTCCGCTCAGGAAGCACAGCCTGTCCACCTTGCAGGGTCATCTCAGCCTGAGCTGCGTACTCTGAGACCACAGAAGGGGGGAGGAAGGGACAGGAGCTGGCTGTGGCCCCCACCCCACTGCTCCCGAGGGGGACCTTGAGCAGGTCCCCGCTGTCTGGGCCTCACTGTGAAACCAGAAAGGCCGGTGCTGCCCTCCTGGCGGGAGAATAGAGAGTGTGCCCGGGGCCGGGCCCACAGCTCTGTCCAGCTAGACGTACAGGGCAGTCTCTCCTCAGCTTCAACCTCCTCCCGCTGGCGCAGGCTGGGGCCCCAGCCTCGGGGACCAGGCGCCGGGCTGCCCGCTGCAAAGGCTTAAGAAACAAGGGCTTGTCGCTGCAGCCTGGGTGCCCCACCCGTTCATTCCCAGGGCACAGGAGAGGTGCCCAGGCGCCCCCGACATAGTTTGGGCCCTGAGAAGTTCCGGGTGGCAGATGGCATGCTGAGTGCCGCTCGCCCCTCGGGGCGCTCTGCCGCGGGTGTCCGTCCAGGCCCCGCCCACGCCTGCCCGATGCCAGTGGAGGTCCGTGAGGTGTGCCCTGGCCCCACACACACTGCTGTCCCCTGTCATGTGGACCTGCTTCTTGGGTGACACCAGGAAGTTCAGGGGTGGCCGGGACCCTGAACACAGCCCAGCGCTGCTCTGTGCTCTCTGGGGCGGAGGTGTCGCGTCCCCACGGGCAGCTGGGGACGGCCCTGGAGGGCGAGGGGGCAGCAGGCGGCCGAGGGGCTCTTGCTGTGCTTGGTGCCCAAATAGGCTGTGCCCGCCTCAGGCTCCTCAAGCCGCCGGGCGCTTAGGTTTTCTGCAGGGACAGGAGTGAGGGCACGTCCCCTGTGCAGGCAGGGAAGCCGGCCTAGCCCCGGAGAAAATCCACCTGCCCGGCTGGCCTCCGGGGCTCCTGCTCCCACACTCTGGCCGCTGCCTGGTGCTTCCCGGCGGGTGGGCGTGTCCTCCTCAGGGGGCCCTGGCTGGTGCTAAAGGGACGTCCCTCCTGGGCCCTCATCTGCAAGAAGGCTTTCTCAGCTCTGCCGGAAGCCGTTTCTCCGCTTCAGTTCGATAGAACCCCTGTGTGGAGACTGAGTCAGAACTCGGGGCTCTCCCCAGGGACAAGGGCCCCCCTCGGCGAGCCCCTCACTCTGCCGGCGCGGCTGGCCACCCCGGAGCTCCCACAGGTGGCCCGGCCCAGGCCCCTGTCTCCTCTGAAACTCCGAATGGCAAACCTTCATCACCTCAGTTAACATCACACTGAGTCAGGCGGCGGTGGGGGCACTGGAGAATTGTCCACACGTTCTTGGCATCTCACCTCGGTGAGAAGGCCGGCTGGTTACTCTGTATCTCAGTCCCCAGTGTTGTCAGATGGATTCGTCCGTCCCTACGAGCCGTTACCTCTTACCTCTGTAACTTCCGTCGCTGGGGGACGCCGTTCCTGTGACCTTGAGTGTGGGCTCTCTCTGGGCGGCAGCGTGGGGTCGGCGGTCTCCCGTGGGCAGTGCCGTGTGAGATGGGGTGGCAGCGATCTCTCCTCCCTCAGGAGAGTGCTGGAATCAAGGGGGCGCATGCCATTCCAGGGACCTGGCCCCGCATTTTGGGGCAACGTGGGGAGTGAGGGGCCTGAGGGTTCTCCCAGCTGGTTTCCGTGCTGACAGTCCCCCGTTGTCAGCCAGGTGACTCACCCCAGTTGAGATCATCAGCCTGGGCTGTGGGGAGCTCCTGGAACAGCACAGACGTGGCTCTGAGCTTCCTGGCAGGCACGGCAACAAGGGAAACCCACTTGGTGGTGCTGTCTGTCCATGAAGGACTCCGCTCAGAAGGTTTGAACAGCTGTGACGGCTGTGGTGGCACCTTGACCCGTCTTCCGCCACCTCCCAAACAGTCAAGGTCAGCTCGGCTAGTCCCATTTTTGGGGTGAAACCACAGAGGCTGTAAGTGGGTCTGCCCCAGCCCTCCCACCCAGCGTGCCCACCCAGTGCCAGGCACTGCATCAGAGTCTGGAGGAAGGAGTGACCTCGTCAAGCAGAGGGGCCCGGGCTCCAAGGGTGCTCCGGCCCCAGCCCCCAGCCTGGCCACCTCAGGCCTCCACCCGTTGTGTGTGGTGTCCTTCCTGCAGGGTCTGAGCACAGAGACCCCACCCTGCAAGGCCACACAGCAGCCGTCCTGCCAGCCCCAGCTTCACACCAGTGCCTGCCACCTGTGCCCACCCCATGCCCACCCCGTGCCCACCCCATGCCTGCCACCTGTGCCCACCCCATGCCCACCCCGTGCCTGCCACCTGTGCCCACCCCGTGCCTGCCCCATGCCCACCCCGTGCCCACCCTGTGCCCACCCCGTGCCCACCCTGTGCCCACCCCATGCCCACCCTGTGCCTGCCACCTGTGCCCACCCCGTGCCTGCCCCATGCCCACCCCGTGCCCACCCTGTGCCCACCCCGTGCCCACCCTGTGCCCACCCCATGCCCACCCCGTGCCCACCCCATGCCTGCCACCTGTGCCCACCCTGTGCCTGCCACCTGTGCCCACCCCATGCCCACCCTGTGCCTGCCACCTGTGCCCACCCTGTGCCTGCCACCTGTGCCCACCCCGTGCCCACCCTGTGCCCACCCTGTGCCTGCCACCTGTGCCCACCCCATGCCCACCCTGTGCCCACCCTGTGCCTGCCACCCCCCAGCAACCTCCACCTGACCTCCCAGCAGTGTGCGGAGACACGACCTTGGAGGGAGCTGGCGCTGTGGGAGCGGCCCTGCGATTGGCCCGGCAGTGTCCCCATTAGCGCGGTGGCTGCCACCCGAGGACTAATTAAACCAGATGGCGGTAAAAACGGAGTGGAGGAGTGGAGGCGTTTTACATTTAAGTTGATCAAAATCCGAGGAACAGCATATGCTCCCGGAGATTAAGAATTTTTTAACTACATATTAACGGCTTTTCCTAATGCCCTTCCGGAGCTCGGCACCGCTCTCTCCTCTCGCCCGCTGACTTCTCCCCGTCCCATCCCCCGGCGCCCAGACCTCCGGGCCGCTTGCGCTCGGTGGAATTTAAGTGAGTCTGACTTTGCATCGTGACGCCGTGGGGGGCATTAGCAGCGGGAGGGAAGGGGACACCCCCAAGCTCTCGGCAGGAGCTGCTGGGCCTTTTCCGGGCCAAGACCCAGGGACACAGTCAGACGGCCTCTCCCTGACGCTGTGCGCGTGCCCACGGCTCCGTGTCCCAGGGGCACTGGGCTCGGAGGCTGGGCCGGCCCCTCAAGGATGCCCTGCCCTCGATGGAAAGGGGGCCCCCAGCACGCAGGCCAGCGCTGTCTGGGGTGTGGCGGCTGCACCTCAGGCCAGGCCCTTGCACCGTGTGAGGGGTGCCCGCAGGACCTGCCCGCTGCCTCGTCCAGGGCCCGCCCTCCGGACACCAGAACTCACACCTGCTCCTTCAGGAGCGTGGCTGTCTCACGGCTTGTGAAGAATTTGCGTGTTGAGGTGAAATCCACATAACAAAATTAGCCACTTTATTTAAAAAAAAATTATTTTCTTTATTGATTTTAGAGAGAGACGAAGGGAGAGGGAGAGATAGAAACATCGATGAGAGAGAACATCGGTTGGCTGCCTCCTGCATGCCCCCCACTGGGGATCGGGCCCACAACCTGGGCATGTGCCCTGACCGGGAATCGAACCGGCGACCTCTTGGTGCATGGGTCGACGCTCAACCCCTGAGCCACACCGGCCAGGGCAAAATTAGCGACTTTAAAGTGTGCGTTTCATGTGCCGTCAGCATGTTCCCAGTCCTGTGCCCACCCTCTCTCTCAGGTTCTGTTCATCACCCAGAAGAAACCCTGTACCCCCTTAGTGGTCCTGCCTGTCACCTCTTCTGCGCCCCTGGAACCTCCCAGAAACCCCCCCGGAAACCCCAACCTCACAGCCTTTCTGAAGCCAAGGTGGCGAGAACCCTCCGGACAGGCGTGTGGACACTGGAGGGCACCTCAGCCGACAGGCGCTCGCCGCCTCGTCCCTTCTTGCCCGGAGCAGGCAAAGACCGTGGCTCTGCTCCAGGCCGGGCCCAGCTGCCGGCTGCCCAGGTGCGCCTGACCTTGGGGGAGACCCCGGGCACCAGGGAGTCGCAGTCCTCCTAACCCACCCACCTCCCAGGACCCTCTCACCCCCACCCTGCTCCCTGCGTCTGGCCTGGGCTGGAGATGGGCACGGGCGGTGCAGCCACCAGCTCCAACCAGCCTGGGCCCGGGGCTGGCACTGCGGCTGTGCCCGGAACCCTGGCGGCCGCCCTGACAGCACAGACATCCGGCGCTTCTGCCCGGGGTTGGCGCTGGGCCCCGAGGCCTTGCATTGTGTCCCAGTGCAGAGCGGCCCTCGCTGGGGGCAGCCTGTCCGGCTGCCTGGGTCCCTGTGCCCGGCGGCAGCCTTGGGGCCGGCCGCCCCCTCCCTCTGCCCCTCTCCCCAGTCTTCCTTCCCCGCCGTCCTCCTGGGCAGGGGTGAAATCCTGGCAGAGCCCCTCTGTTTCCAGCCCAGTGATGCTCACACGTGACAGCCCAGGGCACAGGCCTCGTGAAAGCCTCTTTGTCTGTTCGGCTAATTAAGAAATAGCAGCAGCCTCGAAAGGGGCCCAGGCCCCGCGTCTATCTGGACGTCCGCCATGGCCGTCAGTGGCCGGACAGGCGTGCCCAGCAGCAGACAGGACCCAGGGACGGGCTCCCAGGCCCAGCAGAGCCGGCCGCACCCGTGGGCCCGGAGTCCGCCTTTGGCGCTGCTGCCTGTCTGTGTGCAGGGCCCACGGCGCAGGGATCCTGGGCCCGGGCACGGGATCCGGGCACCGAGGGCTGGGGTTTGAGGCCCCGGCAGGGCTCTGCTTTCTGAGGCTCGGTTTTCTCGCCTGGGGGATGGGACAGGGTGCCGCGGAGCGTGCGGGGCGGAGGGCTCTGAGGCCGACGAGGCCTCGAGGCCTTCTGTGCAGACCTCGTCCAGGGTCCCCACGGCCGGGCCGCAGGCGCTGTGCCTCTGTCAGGCGGTTGTCTGAAGTGGCACCTCTGGCCCGGCCGGGTGCCCCCGAGGCCCCTCTGCAGGGCGGAGTGAGACCCAGGCACGGAGGACTTCTCCAGCAGTCCTCCTACAAGGCTGGCACAGAAGCCGGGTCCTCCCTCGGTGGCTGTGACCGGGCATCCGCCCTCCTGCCCGTGACCGAGGGGAGGGCCGGTGGAGGGCGCCCCGGGCTTGCCCCTCGCTGGTCCTGTCGGGGCGGGTGCGGTGCTCTCCGCCCTCTGCTTCAGGATGAGAGAGTTCTCACCTGTGGGCCCGACGGCAGCCGCGGAGTGCGGGCGTCTGAGTGCGAGTCTTACATCGCGCCGGAGCTGGTCCGCTTCCCGACGCCACGGGCAGGGACCCCGACACGGCGGGTCGCTCCGCCTCCCGGCCTTGGCTCACTGGTCTGGGTAACGGGCAGGGGCAGAGGGACGCGGCCCCCAGGGCTCCTTGGGGTGAGTGCTGTGGTCAGAGCACCTCCCGCCTGAAGGCTGCCCGCCCGTCACCACCGTGACCTCTCGGGGCCTGGTGTCCCGGCAGTGACTCCTGCGTGGGTAGAGTGGCCCAGGCGCCCCTCCTCCCAGCAGGTACCTTACTGTCCCCATGAGCCCCGCCAGGAACCCCGAGAGCCTCAGTGTCCCTTAGGGGCCGAGGGGCGATTGTTTACAGAGGAAAGTGTCTGTCTCCAGGACTCTGTGAAGCTAAGGGGGTCCTGCCCAGGGTCCCCCACTGTGCGGTGTGGACCGTCACCCCAAGATGGGAGCATGCTCTCACCTCCTAACCTGGATGCCTTTTCGTGGGAGCGGAAGGCTGTACCTGAACCCCCAGGAGGGGTGGGGGGCCCAGGACAACGAAAGCACCGCCTTTCTACTCAGGGTGAGGAGGTGGCCGGCGGCCGGTCCCCCAGCAGCCGTCCGGGGCCCGGGAGGGAGGCCCTGAGTCCGCAGGGCAGGCCAGCAGGGCCCCCAGGACGGCTCCCAGGACGGCCCGGACTCAGTGCGGTCGACAGCCTCTTAGGGGCTGACCCCACGCAGAGAGCCCCAGGGTCCTTAAAATTTGAAAATTAACATGAAATCAAAAGAGACAGAGTAATTTTTCATCCTGCTTGAAAGGTTATTTGCTTTCTCGGCCGCCGCGTCGTGTACTGATACACGATGTCAAAAGGTAAATGATTTTAAACCAGATTCAATTTAAATTTCATTACGTATCTGTAGGAGACAGGGGCTCCGAGGATCCCTCGCCTTCTCCGGGAGAATTTTTCACTTTTAATACCTCCAGGCCTAATGTGCTCACCTGTTTCTTAGGCGGTCACGTGGCGGATGCTGAGCTGGGTCCTGGGACCTGGCTCGGCGCGTCCGGAGACGGGCCTGGTCGCGGGGCCGCTGTGCTGGGGACCCGGTGGTCCAGGAGCGGCTCAGCCCACACGCCGGTGACCGCAGGCCTCTGTCCCCCACTTGCAGCGAACCTCCGGGACCTTTCCACAGGGTGACGCGACGAGAGCCCCCTGCCTGACCCGGTCTTGGCTCGACCGCGGACAGTTCGCTCACCTCTCTGCGTGGTCTCCTCGCAGGAACAGGATGGTGGCCGCCTCACTGGGAGGAATACTGTCCCCTCACAGTTCACCTCCACTGGCACCTCGGACGGGACCCTGTTTGGAAATCGGTCCTTGCAGATGGAACCAGTTCGCCGAGGGGAGCGGGGTGGGCCCTGGTGCGGCGACTCGTCGGGGTGAGGAGAGGACCCAGACCCACAGGAGAGGGGCCGTGGGGACAGCAGAGCCTACGCAGGTGCCTCGGGACGCCACGGACACCGAGGACCGCCAGCAGCAGGAGCGGAGAGGCCTGGGCAGTCTCCCCGGGGCCCAGGAGGGCCCAGCCCAGCCCGATCTCGGACTCCTGGCTCCGGGGGAAGGAAGCTTCTGTGCAAGCCGCCCTGGGAGGCGCTTTGGGGGGGTCCCAGGAACCAGCGCACCGCGCCTGCCGGGGCCCGCGTCCGGGGCTGACCTCTGAGGGCCGCAGACCTGCCGGGTGCGCCGCACCCACCCTGCCCTGTCCTGACCCCACCTCCGTCCCTTCTGCCGAGGCAGCCAGGTCCTCTGGCCCCCCGCACCTGTGAACGCCGTGGGCTGGGGGTGGGCAGGGCCCACGTCAGCAGCCACAGCTTCGTGACCGCCGCAGCCGGTTCTGCTGGCCGAGACGCAAGTCGCGAGGGAGCCAGGGGATCAGGGCCTGACCTGCAGGGTGGAGAGGCCGGAGAGGCCGGAGCAGGGACACGGGGGCCTGGGGGCAGGCTTCCCACCACAGCCCTGAAGTGCCAACAGGTCCTCGGGTCTGCTGGGGACTGCGGCCTGGGCGCCGCTTCGGAGAGGGCCTGACGCCCCCGGACCACCCTGAGCTCCCCCAGGCCATGACGCCCCCCTGGACCACCCTGAGCTCCCCCAGGCCGTGACGCCCCCGGGACCACCCTGAGCTCCCCCAGGCCGTGACGCCCCCCCGGGCTTCGTCTGGGGAATGGGGAGAGGGGCTGTCCCTCTCTGTTGTCCCCTGGTTTGCAGCCAGGCTGTGGGGTGGCCCAAGGTCTGGAGGTGACTGGGGCAGACGGAGCTCTTCGAGGACCTTGGGGAGGTGGGCAGGCCACAGCGTGAGGGGAGCAGCAGCCTGGAGGTTCTGTGGGACAGGACTGCGGCCTGCAGGCCAGGGTCAGCGCGAGGGCGTGGCCAGGCCACAATGGGTGCAGAGGGGCGGGGAGAGGACCAGGGTGCAGCAGGTCACCACCCTGGCCTTGCAAGAAGCAGCCCCGCCCCACCCCAGCAGGGGAGAGCCCGTGGCGGGCTGTGGCAGGCCCTGCGTGGAAACCGGCAAGCAGAAACAGCCCACGTCTGCTTGTGGGGAACGCGTGTGGATGGAAGTTTCTTTGGAAAGTAACGTTCTGGCGACGTCTTCGGTCCATGGCTGTGGGGCCCAGGCGTGGGGAGGAGCGCTGTCCCCGCCCGGCTTGCTGGTTGCCGCCACCTCCTGGCCCCTGGGCTGCCTTCACCCAGAACCGTGTCCTCTCAGATGCACGTCTGGGCACTTTGGGAAAGAATGTCAGTGCACCGGGGACTTGCCCCAGACGGGGTGTTCTGTTCTGCAGCATCAGACAGCGAGGACTGGGGTCCTGCCCAGGCCTGGCGGCCCTGGCTAGGCGTGCAGACTGCCCTCCAGGCTCTGTCCGCCGGCCGCCTCCCCTCCCTCTCCGTCGCGCGCTCACGATGTGGTCTGTTCCCGTGCCGCAGGAGAAAAGCACAGCATCCTCGCCTGGCATTCGTCACCGTTAGGCTGGGGATAAGGACAGATTCCAGAGCTCTCTTTCCAGGTGGGGCTTGTGTCTGCACAAGCGGGGTGCAACCCAGACGGAGTCATCGCCGCCTGCAGCCGGCCCTCCGGCGTGAAGGTCGCGCGGCTGCTGGGTGTCGCCCCCCTGCATCGGACGTGTCCTTGAAGTGTCCTGTTCGCTCCTGGGGGGCCTTTGTCAGCAGGGGCACGTCTGTGAACCCCAGATGGGGCGGTCGGCGGGGCACCGGGAGTGCGAGCCTGGAGGAGGGGGCTCTGACCACTTGCTGGGCTCAGGGTCTGGCTCCTGCTCCGAGCAGGCAGGACGGGGAGGGGGGCGGCCATGTAGGGGGAACTGTCGTCCAGAAGCTGTGGTTCCAGGCTGCTGGCCAGTTCAGGGTCGGGAGGGCACACGGGGTGGCATCTCTCACGCTCCTGCCCTTGCCCCGAACGCCTTTGTCTGCAGGTCACGGAGCAGTGACGGCGTGGGTACCAGCAGTTCCTTGTTTGCTGTGAAGAGAGGCTGGGAGGTGGGCAGCCGGCTGGCGCAGGGCTGACTGGAGTTGCCCAGCATGCTGGCCTTCTGCGCTGCATGGGGGGACAGTGGGGTGAGCAGGGCAGGCGCCTCCACCTCCCTCACACCCCACACACACCTGCGTCCTCTCCAGGCCAGGTGGGCCTGGCACGGCGCCACAGGGTGGGCACCGCCAGTGCTGGTAAGAGCCTCCCCGATGAGGCCAGGACTCCGTCTTCCTCTCCAGCTCCTGGGGCATCCGGCCCCACCCCTCTCGCCCTGCCACACGCCGGGCAGCGGCCACAGAGCCTCCATCCCCGGGCAGGTCCTCAGCAGTGACGGGACCCGGGGCAGACCTGGGGCAGCCCCTCCGCCAGGCCACCTCGAGCTGGAGCATCACCTCGGGTGCTGTTCCCCTCACCCGCTGCTGCTGGCCGGGTCCCCGTGGAGACCTCCCACCGCGTCCACACTGACCCCGACACGCGCCGACCTGGTGGCCGCTCCCTGCGCCTCACTCGCCCACGCCGCCGCTCCGCTCCTGCTCCTGGGTTCTCGTCCCGCTGAGTTCCCGCCCAGCTCACAGGCGGCCGGACAGGCTCCAGGTGGCCCTTGTTAGACGCCGAGGGTGCCGCTGTGGCTCTCGGGGCCCCACACCAGTGACTCCTGTGCTGTCCAGTCACCAGCGGGCAGGAGGGCTCACGCCACGGCCTCTCTGTACAGACGGAACCCACACACACGTGAGGCCAGCCCGGGGCTGCAGGGGAGGGGTCACTGGCCGTGCCGTGTGCCGGAGTCGGGGTGAGCCCCGCTTCGGGCCCTCACTGCACGTGGACGGCTGATTCCAGAATCCTTCTCGGCCGGCAGGGTGGGAACGGGCGCACTGGCTCCCCACCCCACAGCCACGCGTGAACGGCGGTCATCCGAGGCCCAGGAGCCCCCAGAGTCCCTCGTCCCGGGAAGGGCAGGACGGTGTCAGAGCCGCTGGGTCCCGTTAACTCTGCGCTTGCGGGCTCTGCACAGCGGAGCCCCTGCGTGCCTGCCGCAGGGAGACGGCTGTCATCGTGTCCTCCTTCCTGGTCCCCGCAGGAAGAGACAATGCCCCTGAGTACATTTGCATGTTGATCACCCAGCCATTGTGTGTCCCGGAGTTTTCTGGGGAGAAGAATGAAGTAATCGCGCTGGTGTTCACCGAGCAGACGTCAAAGGGGCGGCAGGACCCACTTCCCCGGCGGGGGCTCCTTCACAGCCGCTGTCTGTCCAATGGTCTGCTGTGAGTTCTGAGTCGATGGTTATCTTGCTTTGCTTTGTTGCTTGAATGTGTCATTAGGAAAACCAGCGATGACATCAGCCGGGAGACAGGGCTGCAAGGGAAGGCGTTGAGTTGTCCTTGTAACATTTAAACACGATTTCTCTGCTTTTAAATATTGTCTCTCTCATCGGGAAGGCCCATCCCAACTTCCCTTTCCCTTTCGTGAGTGTCCGCTGTGTGTGTTTGGAGACATCAGGTGTCAAATGCCTCGAGCGGCAGCCGGGCCCCAGGGCCCCTCCTCAGGTCCCCACCGGCCTCCCACCTGCTCCCCCTTTGGGCCGGTCAGAGGGCAGGTCTTGGGCACCCAGGAGCGGGGGTGTCATGGGGCCCCATGTAAGGTAGTGAAGTGGGCCGGGCGCACAGAGCAGGGCTTGGACAGTGGGGCGAGTGGAGGGTGGGTCCGGGGGGGGCCAGTGGGCTCCCTGAGCCGGGTGCACAGAGCAGGGCTTGGACAGTGGGGCGAGTGGAGGGTGGGTCCGGGGGGGCCAGTGGGTTCCCTGGGCCGGGTGCACAAAGCAGGGCTTGGGCAGTGGGTGAGTGGAGGGTGGGTCCGGGTGGGCCAGTGGGTTCCCTGGGCCGGGTGCACAAAGCAGGGCTTGGGCAGTGGGTCAGTGGAGGGTGGGTCTGGGGGGGCCAGTGGGCTCCCTGCTGGCACAGACGGAGCAGAGGCCTGGGGGAGGGGCCTCAGCCCCTCTTGTTCTGAGTTTCCTTCCGATTCACTTGGCACTATGTCTGCCCCGGGCCAACTCTCTCACCCCAGCCTATGACAGTGCCAGGCGGCCCCTCCCGTGCCCCCCCACCTCATCCCGGGCAGCCCCTCCCCTGTCCCTGGGAGGCTGGGCTCCCATCCCCTCGGTGTGTGGCCTGGACAAGTCACCTGGGAGGCTTCAGAGCCTGGTGACACTAATGGGGGGGGGGGGCGGGACAGGACCCACCTCCCGTGGGGATGTTCTGGTTCTGATTTGCATGTGTGTGTGTGAATGTGTGTGTGTGAATGTGTGTGAATGTGTGTGTGCGTGTGTATGTGCGTGGGTGAATGTGTGTGAATGTTTTTTATTGTGTGTGTGACTGTGAGTGCGTGTGACTGTGTGACTGTGAGTGCGAATGTGTGTGACTGTTACTGTTACTGTGTGTGTTTGTGTGTGGCTGTGACTGACTGTGAGTGTGTGAGTGCATGTGACTGAATGTGTGTGAGTGAATGTTTTTTATTGTGCGTGTGTGACTGTGTTAATGTGTGTGATGTATGAATGTGTGTGTGACTTGTGTGACTGTGTGAGTGCGTGTGACTGTGTGTGATATGTGTGAGTGTGTGTGACTCCTGAGAAGTTGGAATATTTCTTGAGGCTCGTGTGTCGGACGCATACATAATGTGTGTCATCTCCTGACATGCATGCACACTCCGTGTAATCTAACGTGTGCGTGTGGGGGTGGAAGACACATTTGTAAGTCACACTGCCTACCAGTGGGAGGAAGAACAGGGCAGCGTCAGGGTGTGTGTACACGAAGGATGTGTGCTCACCCACACGTGCACAAGGGCCATGCGAATGCATCACGTGTGTGCTGACCCCACACACAGCAGGGCCCATGTGCACACACAGGACATGTGCACACACAGGACGCATGCACCCCCAAGTGCCCTGCAGGCGCCCTCCTCTCTGAGCCACACGGTGACGCTGAGTCAGCGGCGGGGCTCCTCCTCCTGACACTCGGCAGAGTGACTGTCCCTGTGTGAGTGGGGGAGGGTTTCCTTACTCTGCCGGCAGACCTGAGCACATACTCACACGTGCACACACTCTCAGCCATACACTCAGCCATACACTCAGTCATACACACACTTCACACACACACTCACACACACTAACAAAAACATGCATGCACTCAGTTACACAAACCCATTCACAAACATACACACACACAAACACACACATAGTCACTCACACAACTAACAGACACACTAACGCACTCACACACAGTAACAGACACCAATGGATGCACACTCACACACACATACACTAACACAAACACTAATACACATGCACTCAGTCACACAAACTCTAACATTCACAAATACACACTTGCATACACACACACTCACACCGTACACATGTATACACTTACGCACACACACTCACATACACACATACGCACACACACATACACACTCACGCACACACACACACACGCACACACACACACTCACACTCACACACACACTCACGCACGCACACATACACACTCACGCACACACACATACACACTCACGCACGCGCACATACACACTCACGCACGCACACACACGCACGCACACACACACTCACGCACACACATACACGCTCACGCACACACACATTTCAGGGAACCAGCGGGGACCTGGACGTGCCCCCGTGGCCCTGGGGACGGGGCAGCCTGGTTTGTGAGAAGCCCAGAGCAGGGCTGGCCTGTCCGGGGCTCTCCCTCATTGCCGTCAGGAAACAAGTGGATGTCCTTTGTCCACCCGTGAGTTCTGTGTCCCCACGAGGAGCCCAGGGAGCTGCCGTCCCCTGTGCTCTGACGGCCACCACGCAGGCCTCGCTGTGCTGTCAGGAAGTCCTGGCCGGGCTGGTTTGGCCAAACATTTCACCACGGAGAACAAGGACTCCGGCCTGGTTATTAAGTCTGACGTGCTGAGTTGGCCCAAGGGGTCCTTAGCTCTTGGGTGTCCGTGTCAGCAGCAGGCCAGGCTTCCGCAGGGCTCCGGCTTTGGCCCGGCTCCATGTGGGGACAGGTGGCCTGTGTTTCCACAGTGCTGGGTGCGTGATGCACACACAGGGAGTGGCACTGTGTTCTGTCGTCCCTGGACCTTCTCCACAGGGTGAGGAGGCCCTGGACGTGTAAAGATGGCCACCGGGGAGGAATGCCCGCTGTCCTGGCTTCACTGGGACCCACTGGAGGGGGCCCTTAGGAGAAATGCCACCCATGGGGCTTTGGCCTGGCAGGACCTGGACGCCCCTGTGGCCATGGCCAGAGGCTGGGAACTGGCGGTTTGGGGTGATGGATGGTGAGGATGACTCTGGCTCCCGTGTCCTGTATCTTTGAGTCGTAGGTGGGGTTGGGGCGGGGCGCTCCCCGGGACCTGGGGCCTGAGGACACTAGTCCCCGCCCTGTTCCCTGGTACATCTCCCTCAGGGTGTTTCCAGGAGGGAAGTTGTGGGTGAGACGTGGCGTCTGGCTGTGGGGAGACCAGGGCGTCCTCAGCCAACGCCAGCTGGGTGAACAGGACAGACCGTGGACAGACCGTGGACAGACCGGCGGTGTTGGGCTGGGCCGCAGGGCAGGCTGTCAGAGGCGCGGCGTCCCTCCCCCATGGACTGGTCCTGGGTCTGGGCACAGTGGGCGGGCGAGGCCGAGTGCGGACCTGCTGGGGGCATGGGGCGCAGGGAGCGTGAGGGCGCAGGGTGCCTTGGTGATGCCAGCGCCCTCCACTCAGCCCACGGACGTCATCGTCACCCACAGCACGGCGCCTCCTGCCAGCTGGCTGTTTTCTTCTGTGCGGGGAGCTGGGAACGGTTCTCACACTCACACAGGTCATCACGACAAAGGAGCGTGTGATGCTTGGGGACCTTGGTGGGCGGCAGAGCCTGCGTGTTGCTGCCCGGGCTTCACAGAGAAAGTTTGCCAACTCCTGGCTTCGGGGGGAGACAGGCAGGGCCCAGGGCGGAGCAGACCCCGGAGAAGGACCCTCCGCGGGGGGCTGTGGGCCCAGCCTGTGCTCTCGGAGAGGCCAGCTCTGTACTGTGTGCCCCCAGCCGGTGCCCGCTTCCGGCTCTGGTGAGTTTGGGTAATTAGATCAGCCGCTGGGCTTTCCCTCACCCTTCACGGGGAGGCATAGGGGGTGGGCGCGGGGTTGGGTCAGCGTGACGGCCACAGGACCGTGACAGTAGTGTTGTCACACCTTCTCAGTCCGGGCTGCAGGCGAGGTCGGGTCTCCTTCCCCTGTTACCCCTCTCCTTCCGGTGGCTTCCTGTGTGTATCTCTCACGTACTCACAGGCCCACAGGAGACCAAACTCAAGCACACGGGCTCAGGCGGGGCTCCCGCCCACCAGCAGCCCCTTGCAGAGAGGTCGTGGCCCCCCGACATTCATGGGGCAGAGGAGCAGTGCCCACTCACGGCATGCCTGGGGGTGGACGACAGCGTCCATCTCACCGAGGCCTCCACAGCACCCGCGGCACGGAGCCAGCCACTGGGCCACGAGGAAGCGTGAGTCCTGCCACGTGTATGGCCTCGTCCTGTCTGGGTCTCTACGGCGTGCACCTTATACAGTACGCAGGAGAGTCACACGTTCGGGCGTGAATACACACAGCTCCGGGGGGTACACGCTCGCCTGTGCATCCGGCCAGTGCACAGGGGCTGGAGACCTCTGGGCCAGAGGCAGCGTCTTCCAGCTCCGGTCGGGCCAGGCCGAATCCTGCAGACAGAGTACCTCGGGGCCTTCTGGGGACCTGCGAGTAATTGCCATTTTCAGACCTCGCTTTCTTGGTACATAATGACATTTCCCCGTGTCGCAGAGGAGGCTGGCTGTACGGCAATGCGTCACACCGCTCAGCCAGGGCCCTGGAGAGGAGGCCAGAGAGACCCCGGTGCGCCCCCGGATGGGTTTATTTCCCAGATAATCAGAGGCAAAGAAGGCGGCGTAATGGGACACGGGCTCCCGTGTGGACTGCGTGCTGCAGGCACGCGTGCGGGCGGGGATGCGTGCGGCGGGGACGCGTGCGGGTGGGGAGGCGTGCGTGCGGTGGGGAGGCGTGCGTGCGGGGAGGCGTGCGTGCGGGGATGCGTCCTGCGGGGAGGCGTGCGTGCGGGCTGGGAAGCGTGCGGGCGGGGTGGCCGGCACCGACCTGCCGTGACTGTTTCCCAGGCAGGAAATGCGTCGCGATTTCCCCGGTGGCACCTGGTGAGAAACAGGATCACCTCGACGTTTCCCGAGGACGCGTGTGGTTGGGGGGCGCCCTCGGTCAGGCCAGCATTTCTCCACGGCGTCTGGATGGACATGCTTTCAGCAGGCAGAGCCCGGAGGCACCGTGGCGGCCAGCACACCGCTCTCCCGCCCCTGGGGCTCCGCGCTGGTCTCGCCACCACCGGCCGGCGGAGACCACAGAGGCTCCCGAGAGCCCAGCGGGTGCTGGAGCTCTCCTGAGGCCTGGGACCGGGACCCCACGGCCGACTGGACCTTACTGGGTGGGGCTCCTCCGAGGAGCAGCTAGGTGAGCCGCAGCAGACACACCTGGAGGCGGACGGTCCCTCCAGAGAGCTGTGTCAGGGGCGCCTGGTGGATCAGGGCCACAGGGGAGCAGGGGTCCAGGAGGGTCACCCCCAGGAGGGGGCGTGCTAGCCGAGTGCTGGGTAACAAGAAGCCGGAGCTGGTCTTCCTCTGGGACACTGCAGAGTCCCAAGTCGGCAGGAAGCCCGGGGCAGGCCCGTGGCCTAGCAGAGGTGGGGGCGTCACCGTCGTGGTAAACGGCGGTCCTGGGGCCGTGGGGGCCGGAGAGGGTCTCTGTTGGCTTCCTCGTGTGGCCGGAGCTTGTGGAGGGCGGAGGGCAGCAGGAGGAACGTGGAATTGG
The DNA here is from genome assembly GCA_030848825.1 of Tadarida brasiliensis. Lineage (NCBI taxonomy): Eukaryota > Metazoa > Chordata > Mammalia > Chiroptera > Molossidae > Tadarida > Tadarida brasiliensis. Next base: position 1,539,203 of record CM061263.1, on the reverse strand, counting down.
TTGTAGATTGTGAACACTCGTTCGGGCTGCGGGGGCGTGGCAGCCGGGAGAGCCCGGGTGCACCCGTGCCACCTCCATCCCAGCCGTGCCCGTGGCGTGTGCCACCCTTGGCGCTGAGCCCAGGAGACGGGAGCACCTGCGATGCCTTTGGCTGCAGGTGACAGAGCAGCGTGAACGGCAGAGGGCCAGCGGCACAGGGAGCGGCGCCCAGGTTGGCATCCCGAGGGGTTGCTGGTGTCCCTGCCCCTCCCGGGTGGCACCCTCACCGCCCCAGGGAGCCTGCCAGCCGCACTCAGAGCTGTGCCTGCCCCTCCCTGCACTGGGCACGGACGTGGTCCCCGAGGTGGGGAGGCTGAGGTTCGTCCTGGCTACATCCTTGAATTTGGCACTGCAGACTGACGTGTTCGGTGCTGACCGGCCGAGGTCACTGGGCTGCCCCTGGGGATGGCCAGGTGCCCTGGAGCTCCCAGGTGGAACCCTGTAGACGTCAGGGGGGCTCAGGGAGGTAGAGGCTGCCTGACCCCAACAGAGTCCCTCCCAGAGGCCACTGTTCCTGGGTCACCTGGAGCCCAGATGTCACAGTCGTGACAAAGTGACGGGGGCCCAGCGTCTCTGTTCCTGGGTCCCCCACATCAAACGACGCATTTGCGCCTTTAACCCCCAGGGTCCCCTCAGCTCTGGGGACACGGATCAGTTCCTCCTGGAGCCGGACGCCCGGGGTGGGGCCACAGGGCCCCCCACGCACCCTGCTGCCGCAGGTCGGACCTCCCTTCCTTCGTCCTCTGTCCCGTCACTGCCTGGAATAAGCCCACGGCGCGCCCATTGTCCCTTGTCACGGGACGACGCTGTCCAGAATCCAGTCACTGGACAGGACTGTGTAGGTACGAAGCCCTAGTCCTCGCAAGAGCCCTGCAGAGGGGCTGGACTGCAAATGGGAGCCCGGCTGGGGACCTGTCCAAGGGCTGTGCCAGGAAGAGGTGGGGCGAGCAGCCACCTCCAGTGAGTGAGGCCCAGCTACAGCCCTTCCCGTGGCCCCAAGCCCTGGGGGGGTGCAGGGACCCCAAGACCCCCTGCCTGAGCCCTTGGGGTGTGCAGGGACCCCGGGACCCACTGCCCGAGCCCTGGGGGGTGCAGGGACCCCGAGACCCACAGCCCGAGCCCTGAGGGTGTGAGCAGGGACCCCGGGACCCACTGCCCGAGCCCTGGGGGTGCAGGGACCCCAAGACCCCCTGCCTGAGCCATTGGGGTGTGCAGGGACCCTGGGACCCACAGCCCGAACCCTGGAGGTGTGCAGGGACCCCGAGACCTATTACCCGAGCCCTGGGGGTGTGAGCAGGGCCCTGGTCTGTCTGGCTGAGTGGCGCGGTGCGGGCTGGGATATCTCAGTGGCGTGGTGTGTGGCAGTCCCTTCAGGCGGCCTGTGCTGGAGCCCAGCCCACCTAGCAGAGACCAGTACTCCGTGGGTTTGGGCTCGAACCCCTTCGTGGTGGTACTCTGCTCTACGGTGTCCGCAAGGTGCCCCCCCGAAGGCTCTGGGTCACAGAGCTGCTCCTGTGACTTGGGGCGGCCCGGTGACAGCGTGGCCCCAGGAGACTGCGTTCCACAGGCTGTGCTGTGGCCGCCACGTGGACCTGCTTGTCCAGCTCGCCTGCGGGTCCTTCCCAGGCACTGACGCTGGGCCCGCCCTGTGTCCTGGAGCTGCCTGACGCAGGACCCCGGCTGGGCGCCTCGGACAACAGCTGCCGCCTCGCAGTGTGAGGTCGGAAGGCTGAGGGGCCGGGGGGCCGTCCTCAGGGCTCCTGGGCCCGTGGCCGAGCTCCCCAGGGCTCACCTGTCTGTCCCTCCTCTTCTTGGGAGGACCTCGTCTCGGGGGACCAGGGCCCAGCCACACCAGTGTGACCTCATCTTTACTGATTACATCTGTAACGACCCTGCTTCTGAATAAGGTCCCTTCTCGAGCTCTGAGTTCCCACCTGTCTTTAGGGGACACAGCCCCCCCTGACAGGCAGGTGCCCCCTGGGCCTCGGCTCCCCGCCGAGCTCCGACCTGGGGTTGTTGGGGTGTTACGTGCAGACGCTGAGCCTGGGGGGGCACGGTGGGTGAGAGCAGTGTCTGTTCCCTGACCAAGGTGACGCCCCGATGGTCACTGCAACCTGGCCGGGCAGGGTGACGGGTGCAGCCACCCTCACACGCGTGTGCAGCGCCCCCGTGAACCGCCCAGAAGGTCTGTGCCCAGCCCCTCCCCAGCAGGCCCTTGCCAGAGCCTGGGCAGGACCCGCCTGTCCGGTGGGCGGAGACCCGCGTGGTCTCAGGTAGGGCTGCAGTGACTCTCGGCCAGGACAGGAGCAGAGTGGTGAGCATCGGCCGCCCGTGGCCCTCCTCCCAGGACAGCCCGCCGAGGACCCCGGCTTTGGAGCACGGAGGGCGGGATGTCTCCTTCTTCGTTCCCTCTGTCCCAGGAAGGGGGCACAGCTGCCCGCACCCACAAAGCCAGTGTCCAGCCCGACTTCCAGGGGTCCTGCTGGAGGGGGTGTGAGGACCAGGTGCAGGGCAGCCGTCTGCCCACCTGGGGCTGTGAGAGCCTGGGGGGGGCAGGGCAGGGGGCCTGGGGCAGGCCCGCCTGCTGGGGGCGCCAGGGAGACCCGGCTGCACCCTGACCTCCATGAGCATCGCCTGGCCGGGTACTGTTCCCAAGGGGAGGTGCCCTGTCCTGGGTCGCACTCCCTGCTGGGAGCCCGGGGGTGGCCTGCTCGGCTGCCGCCTGCTCCAGGCCAAGGCCCGTCCGCCTCAGGTCGGCGGGGTCACATGCTCGGGTCACAGCGGGGAGCAGGCGGGGTCTGCCTCCCAGCAGCCCAGTCCTGGTCCCGCACCCACGGGGTCTAATATTCACGAGGAAACCCTCGAGGCCGTCTCTGCCCGTTCGGATTCTCCGTCAGTCCTGCGACAGGTGGGACTCTCGAGTGGTATCTGCTGGTACCGCCGAGCCCCCCCCAGTCCAGAGAATCGCCCCCTCCCCGGAGGGAGACCGACCCCGGTCGCTTTTGCAATAACGTTCATGGAGTTTCAGGAAAACCCTCCTGAAAGGACCCTGACTTGCAGTCGGCTGTGAGGCTCCCGTGGAGAGAGGGGGCTCTCGAGGAGACACACCCAGGAGGGGGGAGCCTGTGCCAGGCAGCACTGAGCAGCGGTCCCTCTTGCAGAGACCTTCCCGGAAGCTGCCCCTGGGGCTGAGAGCAGTCTGGAGGGAAGGCAGGATCCGGGCAGTGCCCTGGGGCAGATCACTGTCTTCACCTCCTGGGCCACCGGGGTCCCGACTGGGCAGAGCCCCCGACTGCTGGGTCTGCCGGTGCCCACAGTCCGGGCCAGGCAGGGGTGTCCTTGGACCTGGTCGTTGGGTTGGGTGCCAGACAGGCTGTCGTCTGGGCCAGGAGAGCACCGCCCTGTTCTTGGGGTGTCCTGGCTGAGATTCCCACCAGAAGGGGTTGGGGTGCCCCCCAGGGCTCCAGCAGACCCAGGGCTGACTGTACAGGTCCCCAACAGGAGCCAGGCCAGGCTGGTGTCAGTCCTCACAGGGACCTGACAGGTGAGGGCCCTGGGCTCTGAGCAGGGGCGGCCAGTGGGCAGGGGAGACTCTGCCCCAGGAGGCAAACACCAGTGAGCGTGACGGGGATGGCCAGCCCGGCCCAGCCTGCCAGGTGGGCCCCCGGGTTCTCAGTGGGATGGGCTCGGCGTGTCTGCCCACCCACTCCTGAGCCCTGTGCAGAGACCTGGTGGCCAGAAAGAGCTCCTGGTGGGTCCCACAGCTTTCCATAACGTGTCCGTGCCCCCGACTTCCCGGGAACTCCCAGCGGACCCGGCGGCCACCTCCCTGCGGCACCCTGGGTGACCGGTGGGAGGCCTCGAGGCTGGCAGATGGGTCCTGGGCTGCCTCATGGCTGTGGACCGGGGCGCCCTCCCCTCTAAGCCATTTGCCCATTTAATGGGGGGATGACTGGCACAGGGCAGTGGGCACCAGGGTCTTGGGGAAGGTACCAGCTGCTGCCTTCACTCCAGGCCTGTCCTGGGCTTGGCAGGGACTCCATCAGGCCGTCCGTGGAGGTGACATCAGACAGGCAGCACTTTAGCGACAAGTGCCAGCCTGGGATTTATTCAAATGAGCAGCAGCTAGCCGGTGACAACAGTGTTAATGACATTAATGAGCGGCAGCTTCCTCCCAGGGCTGGGCAGGGTCGGGCACTGCTGTGTCCGGGTGGCTGCGTTCCACCCACTTTCCTCTGTGCGGTGGTCGGCTCAGAGGAGGTGCTGGGCACGTGTCCCGCCGCCTGTGTGCCATCTGCGGTGAGGTGCCCGTGGGTTCGGTGCCTGTCCGTCTTGGCCCCGGGGAGCACCAGCTGTCAGTCTCCCTGAGTTCCCCCTACTGCGGCCGTCTGGAGGGTGTCACACCCGGGGCTGGGCGAGGCCGGAAGCAGGCGTGCTGGGGGTGTCTGCTGAGATCAGGCCGAGAGAACACGGGGAGCTTGGGGAGCTGACATCCTAGTGTGTCACTGTCCCTGCCCGGTCCTGAAGGGTCAGGGACAGGAGTGAGTCTCAGGGGACAGCAGCTGCCTCCTGAAGGGACCTCTATGGGGCGCCACGGCCGCCAGCCCCCCATAGATCTGTCGGCAGGGACACGAACCCGGGAAGGATGGCCCGGCTGTCCAGCTGGCTCCGAGGTCACGTCTCAGGGGTTTTGCAGTCCTGAGGAAGCGCCGCAGTGTCTACAAAGGGCCACCCTCGCTCCCTGCCCTCCCCAGTCGTTCCGTCTGCTCCGCGAGCCCATCGTCCCAACCACGGCCACGGCCACGGCCACGGCCACGGCCACCACGGTGCCCCGTGCTTCTTGGCTTGAATAATCTCAGGATGATTTTTCTGATTGCTACCTGTCCTTCCTGCCCAAATGTCCCAGACGCCCCTGCCTCAGCAGGACCACACCTGCCTTCCGTGCCTCACTCACTGTCACGTGTTATACTGTGTGACTTGGCTTTGTGACCAGAATGGGATCCCCAAGAGGGCAGCACCCATATCGTGTGTCCCCAGCGCCCCACAGACGGCCCAGGTCACAGCAGGTGCTTAATGACTGTCTGGCCTGTGAGAAGCTTAGCCCCTACCTCTCAGTCCTGTGGCCGGGCAATGAGGGCCGTGGGAGCCGGGACAGGGAGACATTTAGACGCTGGCCCTGCTTCCCAGGCGTCTGAGCCTCCGACGGCGTCAGGGCCCGCTCCCAGAGCTGAGGCCGCAGGCGGGCCTCCGTGCAGACGTGGGCAGGGGCCGTGCTGGGGGTCCCTCCGCCTGCGGAGGGGGGTCCCTGCCCTGTCACAGCCCACAGGCTGCTGCCCGGCACCCACAGGAGCGCCCAGCACCCATGTCCGCCCTGGTAGTCCCTGGTAGAGGGCGTTGGTAACAGGCCGCCCTGCGGGGTCTGAGGGGAGGGATCGGGGTCTGAGGGGCCATGGATGCGTGAGGGGCAGTGTCCTGCTGGCTTGGGGGTGAGTGGCTCCAGGGCCGGTGGGCGTCAGGCAGGTTCCGCCAGGGGGCCTGCCGTTCCTGAGGTCCCTGGGAGCTGAGCTCTGGCTGCAGATGTGGCCCCAGGAGGCGGCCCCAGGGCCATTTAGGGCATGTCCCCGCCCCCCACAGCTGGCAGCCGCCCCGCACCACTGACTGCTGCCCTGCTCCAGGTCCTGGGCCTGTGCCCAGTGCGCCATGGAAAGTCCGTGTTCACTCAGCACACACGTGTCATGCGTGTGGATGGCCTGTGCAGACCCTCAGTGCCATGGACGCCGCCCCCCCCTCTTGGGACTCCGGGTGTCAGAAGCGTCTTGGGATGAGACCCTTGGTTTTTCCTGAGGTGCCAGCCCTGGAGCAGCAGTGGGGCTGTGCCCACGACCAGCACAGGCGATGGGACGGGAGGAGGGACCTGGCAGGCCCTCCCTGAGCTGCCCCGGGGCGTGCACCCACATGGCTGAGCTGGGGACCCAGCATACGGCAGGCGCCTTCAGCCACCAAGCGGGTATCCGTGCCTGGAAAGGCCCGGGCGGCGTGCTGGTGGGGCGGGCTGGTCCCAGAACTCGCTGAGGGGCTCCCGTGAAGCCCCAGCTGCTGGCATGCAAAGGCGACCGCGATCCGGAGGGCTGCTCCGACCACCCGCTTCCGCAGCGGGCCGAGGACGGACGGACGGACGGACGGTAGGCAGCTGGCCGATCCTGGGCTTCGTCCTACTTCCCAGGAGTGTGTTCTCCAGGCTCCGGCCACGTCTGTTTCCATCCGCCCGAGGAGGAGCTGAGTTTGATAAATAAAAGAACATTGAAAATGGTAGAGAAGATGTGTTTTCCCAGCTCCCCGCTGAGTGCTGCCAAAATCGAAGTGTAGACACAAAAATAGACACGATCGAAGTGTCTGAGGGTGCCTCCACTTCCCAGTGAAAATGCGTGCAGGCCCACAGCCCGCCACCCACGGGAGACCCACGGGCGGAAGCCACCTCGTGCCGGTGGGAGCCCGGGCGCCCCCCTCCCTCCGCTGCACCCCTGGGCGCTTCGCGGGGACGTCAGGCCCCATGTTTGGACCCATAGGGAAGCTCCTGGGCTCGGGGGCCCCCACGGTCCAGCCCTCCTGAGCTGTGCCTTCAGGGAAGTGAGGACGGTTTGCCCGTGATGTTCTGAAACCCTGAGCTGCAGGTGACGGGGGCGGGGTCCTTGGACTCGGCAGGAGTCCCTGGCCTGCGTTTGGGAGCGGGAGACTTGAATTTAGTGGTAGTCGCACAGTGGCTGACGGTGCCCTGCTTGCATCTGGAGAGACCACGTCACGTGGCAGCCTGGTTGGCCACGTTGCCGGTCATGTCTTGTTTAATCCCCATGACGCCTTTCCACGCCGTGGCCCTCGGCCTGGGGTCCCAGGACCGGTGGCCCTGCCACGGACCTCCTGAATCTGAAATTCCTGGTGGGCCCAAGTCCCCCATTTCTCTCCAGGGGCCTCATGGTCACACACGTGGGAAACCACCACTGTGTCCTGCCCCCGTGAGCTGAGGAAGCCGATGTAACTAACGTGCCTTCAGTGACGGAGCCACGAGCCGAGATTAGGCGAGTTCCTTCAGAAGCTGACCCACCCCTCCGCCCCGGGCCCCTGTGCGCCACGTGCTGGCCCCTCACAAAGCCTCCCGTGTTCCAGGAGCAGGGGGACCCTGACGTCCATGGTGCTGGGGACGTGACCCCAGGTGAGGACACCCCGTGGGCAGCCCGAGGCGACCCCACCACGGGGAGTCCCAGAACTAGCCTGGCCCCGTGCCTCCGGGATGTGGCTGCCCCTCCCTGTCCTTTCTGTAAGTGAAACGTCACGAGGATGTGGTGGGGGTGTCTGAGATGACTGGAGATGCCACCTGCTGTCATCTTCCTGAAAGTGTCCCCGGTCCCTCCCTGCCCCCCTCGGAGGCCCTCAGTCAGTGGCCTGAGCATACTCATCCAGTGAGCCCAGTGTCTCGGTCGGCCGTCAGCTCTGGGAGCTCCGTGGCTCCCCTGGGGTGGCGGGCCCTGGGGCGGTGGGGCAGCCCCGCGGGGCTGGGCTGGACCAGGCGCCGGGCTCCAGGGCAGAGCTGTGGATGTGCAGGGGTCCAGGCTGCGGGCGGATTCGGGAATCACAAGGGCCTCATCTCAGAAGCAGGCTGAGCCCCTGGTCACTTCCGGCCCCCGCATGTCACTGAGGCAGGTCATCCGGCCCCGCGTGGGGGAGGGAGGAGGGCAGTCTCTCAGCAGGCCACCACAGACCTCTGTCCCCTCGCCCCCATCCGGTCGCTCTGAGGCCTCTGCTGCTGCAGGCGCTCCCTGCTGACCGAAGTCACGTGTCCGCACTGGACTCACCGACTCCCTGGGACTGAGACCACATGGCGCCGTCACGCCCACGCGGAGGCCTCGGCCAGAGAGATGGTCTTAGCAAACCAAGTCGACTTGAGAAAGTTTTCCAATGGAAAATGCAGGGCTCACCCTTGCTCTGCGCAGACGGCCGCCGAGATGAGCTGCGGGTTTCCTGCGCCTGTGGGCGCTTGCACGGCAGCCGGCCTGGTGCTGAGACCCACACAGCAGCCTGTGCGGGCGCGGGGCCCGTCCGTGGGCGCCGCTGACAAGGAGCACCCCCCTGGGGCGGGCGGCGGAGGCAGACAGGTGCTGACCAGCCCACCCCTGAACTCGGGGGCAGCAGACGTCTGCGTGCCATTCAGAGGGGGGTCGAGAGGAGTTTCAATCTCAGTCATATTCACAGGGTGGCATCTGGGGTGGGGGACACAGGCCTGAGCAGCAGGCCACAGGGACTCCCCCAAACTGGCTCAGATGTCACCAAGGGGTCGGGCTGGCCCGTGTCAAGTCTGTCCATCCTTCTGGAGATGGTTACACAGACGGGGGTGCCTGGGCTGGGCCGGGCAGGGCCAGGGTGTGGGCAGCTTGGCCTGGAGACATTGGGTTGGGTACATCTCTGGCCCTCACTCTGTGTGGCTTTGTCAGCGGACAGATGGCGGCCCTGAGGGTGCTGAGGGTGTGAGGACTGAGCACAGCCCTGGACGGCCAGGGCCACGCCCATTGCCGAGTGCCTGCGCCCTCCACAGCGCTGGTCCCGTCGTGGGCGCCCTGACAGCGCACCGGCCCTGGTCTGGCTGATCCACACGGGGACTCGCACATCACGTGGCACCTCTGAGGTACCGCGTGGTCCCCTTTCTCCCCAGAAGGAACTGAGTCAGGAGCATTTAAATAACCTGAACGCGGGGGCCAATGGCTTTCAGGAAACGGCCACCCCGTGCGGAAGCCCACGGGACACTCTGTTGTGGGGGCTGCGGCTGCTCTGTGCTGCCCCTGACCACCCCACGCGTGGCCCTGCCTGTCTCCCGTGCTCTGAAGATGTGCCAACCTTAGAATCGCCTCCTCGGAGTGGCTCGGGGGCCTCTCCCAAGCTGGCACGCACCCTGGCTGTTCCTGAGACCCTTGGCCACGTGGGGCCAGGGCTCCGTGTGCTGGCTGCCCCGTGTCCCCGGGGCCGTCCGCAGGACCCGGCCCTTGGTGGCTGAGTGAGTGCTTCAGGATATTAGAAGCAGATGCTTCTCCACATGTCCCCGTGTCCCAAACCCCCAGGACGGGCAGAAGCACCCAAAGGCCCATCAGAGAGAAGCCCCTGGGACAGCGTTTGAGAGGAGAGTGATCTCGGCCCCAGAAAGCCTCCCGGCTGTCAGTGTGTCCTCTGGGTGGGAACATGGAGCCGGACCGCCAGGGACCCCGCTTGTCTCTGCCGATCGCGTCCTGCTGGGAGCCTGGGACCGTGACTCTCCTGGGCTGGGTGTGCCTGCAGGACAGTAAGCACTCTGGAATGTTCCAGTCGGACAGTGACCGTGGGGCCCGAGCAGCCCAAACCACCGTTCCTGGATTGGCCAGGGGTTCACCTGCCCATGCCGAGTGGGGGCACCGGGCTGTGCCAAGGAGACACACGTGCTGCTGGGCAGGGGCGCGGGGGAGGGAGGGGGAGAGGGAGCACGGTGTTAACGCCTCGAACCGAAAGGTCTTGGGTAGTATCAGCCACTGTTTGAACTGCTTTGTCTCTAGGGTTTTTGAAAGTAGGTGCGATGCCCTGGCCGGTTTGGCTCAGCGGTTAGAGCGTCGGCCCGCGGACCAGAGAGTCCCGGGTTCGGTTCCCACTAAGGGCACGTACCTCAGTTGCAGTTTGTCCCCGGCCCCAGTTGGTGTCGTGTGGGTGGCAGCCACTCGATGTGTCTCTCTCACATCGATGTTTCTCTCTCTCTCTTCCTCCCTCTCTCCCTCCCGCTCTATCTGAAGATAAATGCAAAAAATGTCCTCGGGTGAGGATAAAAAAAGAGTTAAGAACAAAAAACAAACAAAAGTAGAGTGCGAAGCGGTTTCAGGTTTGATACATGATGTAAAAGCACACCCATCTCTTCACTTCCTTTGATGTGTTCAAAGGAGATGCCTGTGGTCTGGGATGGGAGACCCAGCTGCTGGCAGCCAGAGGAGGAGCTGGGATTTGCCGGGCACGCCTGGCCAGGACAGGTGCGGGCGTGCACGGGAGAGACAGGCCGTGTCTCCAGGTGGGATTGGCGGACCCAGGGCAGATTGCAGGGCAAGGGGAGCAGTGAGGACTTCTGGGGGGGCACCTTTCCAGCAGTTCGTCTCAGGGGCCCACATGGCTCTCGGGGGGATTCTGACTGTGTGGGCGCAGGAGGGATGAGTTGGAGGTGTCTGCAGGGCACACCTGGAGGGTCACCTGCGTAACCGTGGCTGTTCCAGGGCCTGGCAGGTGGGCTCAGGACCCTGGACAGCTCTCTGGAGCCAAGATAAGGTGATCAGGGCTGGATGGAGCTGGGTGTGTGGGTCCCCCAGAGCTGGGAGCTGCCCCGTGGCCCTGGCAGGGGGAGGGGTCTCCTGCCCAGGGCTGACGTCACAGGAGGCAGGTGCCGGGCTGGTGCCTTCCCTCGCACCTGCAGAGCGGAGGCGGGAGGCATCTTGCCGGACTAGGGAGGAAGCAGAGTGTCCTGCAGTGTGAGCCCGCCTTCCCTTGGGTTGAGGTCGGACTCCCCATTCCTCTCCACATACTTTATTGGAAGGTGATGAGCCCTCTGCTTAAGGGACCTGCCAGGGGACTTTCAGACCGGGCCTAGCAGGGTCTTATCCCGAGGCCGACCCGCCCTGACAGTTCCCAGCAGTCCCAGCGCCTCGCACACTTGAATCCCTCGGGTCCCCCATGGAGATGGTGGAGGTGGGTGTCGGGCTGGTGCCTCCCCTTCAGCCAGCAGGTCCCAGCGCTGGATGACGGGTCCTGGTCCAGGGCTCTGTCTTCTGACAGAAATACCTGCGATCTTCTCGCTCCCGGGAGTGAAACCGGTACTTCCAGACTGAAGGGCCCAGACCCGGCGGGACCACTTCTGTTTGCACAGAAAACGCTCTGTCTGACCTTGAGAATGGACCCAGCCTAGGCAGTCGCAGGCCGATCCCGGCGTGCTGTCCCCTCAGCCCACCTGGCTGCCCCGGAACAGCGTCCTGCGAAGCCCTCAGGCCCCGAGGCGCAGGGGTGCGGCCACTCCCCAGGTGTGAGCCCCGCCCACATGCAGGGGCGCCTTCCGCTCTCCGTCCACCTGCCGGGACTGAGCACCAGGGAGGCTTTCAGAGGGCACCAGCGGCAGAAGCCGCACCCCAGGTGGGCACACGGCGGGGCTCACGGCTTTCTGGGCACACACTGAGGGACCAGCCCATCAAAATTCTGTTCCAGAACGCCTTGATATTTGACTTAAAGTTCAGCTCTAAATATAGCCGCATTGGGGTGTAGCACAGGTGTTTTCCTGGAGGTGTGTGCGCTGTGCCTGGTGCCGTCACAGGCCGGGCACTGTCCCTGTGTCTTTCTCATGCTTGGCAGCATTCTGGAAAGAAGGGGGCAGGAGGGAAGGAGGCAGGTGATACCTAGGCCTCTCCTCACCGTCTTGAAGACCTGGTCCACCCCCTCACCCCTTCCCTGGCCAGAGCCACCCACTGCCACCCGCCTGGGGAAGCCGTTGGTGGCAGAAGCCGTGGGGCCAGCTGAGGGACTCAAGGTGGACAGTGGGGCTGTGACCGAGCAGGAGGCCGGGACACACAGTGCCACTCAGAGAATGCCCCCTCCCCCCGTGGCCCTGGGCTCTGCCCCCCAGCCTTGGAGGGACCCCCTTTCTGCAGGCAGCAGGTGGAGCAGGGTGTAGGGCGAGGCTGAGCAGACCTGCAGGGGTCATGCCCTTGTTTGTCTGATGCAAGTCCTTCCTCTGTGACCTGGGTCTCCATTCCTGGGACACCTGCCCACACCTGACACTGTCCCGGGCCCCAGCCCCCGCCCCATCCTTGCCCGGTGACCTGCTTTCTCTGGCTCCGTGGCCTGGAGCCCGAGGTGCCGCCTCTGGGTGTAAGTGGGGACTCTCCTCCGACCCCTCACAGAGCTCTGAGTGGCAGGCGAAGTGGGACGTGCCCTCAGGAGGGCCTCCTGTAGATTAACTCGGCTTACTTGATGCATTGATTTTGTCAAGGGTCCGTTTATCACGCTGACAACTGGGAAAACCTTAAATAAATATTTATCGTGTGTGGAGGGGCCTGGCCAGCTCCTGGGATGCGAGGGAACAGCTGGATCACACCAGGCACTGCTCCTCCTCCTCCATCCATCCATCCATCCGTCCTTCCTTCCTTCCATCCATCCATCCATCCATCCATCCATCCATCCTTCCATCCATCCATCCATCCTTCCAACCATCCTTCCATCCATCCATCCATCCACTCATCCATCCATCCTTCCATCCATCCATCCATCCATCCATCCATCCATCCATCCTTCCATCCATCCTTCCATCCATCCATCCATCCACTCATCCGTCCATCCATCCATCCATCCATCCATCCATCCATCCATCCATCCATTCATTGACCCATTCTTCCTTCCATCCATCCATCCATCCATCCATCCATCCATCCATCCATCCATCCTTCCATCCATCCTTCCATCCATCCTTCCATCCATCCATCCATCCATCCATCCATCCATCCACTCATCCATCCATCCATCCATCCATCCTTCCACTCATCCATCCTTCCATCCATCCATCCATCCATCCATCCATCCATCATTGACCCATCCTTCCTTCCTTCCTTCCATCCATCCATCCATCTATCCTTCCACTCATCCATCCTTCCATCCATCCATCCATCCATCCATCCATTCATCCATCCATCCACTCATCCATCCATCATCCATCATCCATCCATCCATCATCCATCATCTATCATCCATCCATCCATCCATCCATCCATCCACTCATCCATCCTTCCACCCATCCATCCATCCATCCATCCATCCACTCACTCATTCATTCACTCACTCATTCATTCATTCTTTCACTCCACACCCCCTGGGAGCCACAGGGAGCCCGCCCTGTGCTGGGATGTGACATGGGCCTAGTGGTTTCCTGTGGGTAGATGGGGAGAGAGACCCGTCCACACACTAGAGACACTCTTGGCCAGCAGCAGCAGGACCGGTGCACCACTCCCAGGGGCTCCAGCTCACAGAGTAGTCTCAGCCCGTCCCCCGACCCCACCCCAGGGGCCCCCTGAAGTCCTGCTCCCCTCGGAGCTGGAGGCTTGTCTCGTATCCCCAGGTTGCGCCCTGCTGTGCATCCACTGGACTTCCCGGTCTCCGCGTGGCTCGAGCAGTCCTGGGCTCTGCCGGAGGGCACCACCCCAGGGAGGCTCCTGGGACCCCCACAGCGCAGAGGGCCAGCTCCCCCCAGCTCTCCCTGCCACGTGGAGTTTGTCTATATGGCGATGTCAGCAGCCCTGGCAGGATAGTATGGACTGTGGTTGGTAGGTGTGATTGCTTGGCCCAGCAGATGTGGGTGGGCCCGCCGTGCTCACTGCGGTGCCCCCAGAACTGTAACCAAAGACAGACACTCCCAGGGCTCGACGAGCAAATGATCTGGAGGGCAGGGGCCCACCCACAGCAGGTGCGGGATCAGGGTGGGTCCTGAGGCACCTGGACTCCTACTTCGGCTGGCAGGATGGGGGCAGCAGGCTGTGTTTTGAAGGAGACTTGCTTCTCCGAAATAGTCTGTACTTGATGTGGGCAGGGCAGCCATGTGTACCACCCTTGCCATTCTTCACACGCTCACCCACCTCATGTCCAGGTCTCCCTCTGCCTGGGGGCCCTGCTCCTTTCCCAGGGGGTTGTGAGGGCACAGCTTTCTGGAAGGTTCCTGCAGCATTCCTGAGCTCAGGCCTCATGCCCACCCAGTCCAGGCCCATCCCCACAACGATCCGCTCCTGTGCTCCGGGCCGGACTTCCTTTGCCGCCCGCCATGCCCTTGGCCCCTCTGTTCAGGCCTTTTCTTGCTTAGAGGGTGCCTCTCAGCCCCGGAGCCTGGGGGAGCCTGGCCGAGAGTGGGCATCTTGCAGGTGCTGATGCCCGTAGGTGGGCGCTCACTCTGCCCAGCTCTTGGCGTCCTCTCCTGCTGAGTGGGGACATCGTGTTCACCCTGTGTGAGCATGAGGGGGGATGTGGGGATTCCCCTGAGGGAAGCGGGGTGCTGGGGCCTGGGGAGGGGCGCTGGGGGCCTGGGGAGGGGCGCTGGGGGTCTGGGGAGGGGCCCTGGGGGCCTGGGGAGGGGCGCTGGGGGCCTGGGGAGGGGCGCTGGGGGCCTGGGGAGGGGCCCTGGGGGCCTGGGGAGGGGCGCTGGGGGCCTGGGGAGGGGCGCTGGGGGCTGGGGGAGGGGCGCTGGGGGCCTGGGGAGGGGCGCTGGGGGTCTGGGGGGGGAGCTCGGGGCCCTTGAAGAGTGGGGGAGGGGCGCTGGGGGCCTGGGGGGGGAGCTGGGGGCCCTTGAAGAGTGGGGGAGGGGAAGAGGCCTGTCCTCAGACATTCTGTCTGGGCCCCTGCAAGGCAGTGTCTCAGCAGCGTGGGCTGAGGCTTGAAGGTACAGAAATTTGACGGACTAGTTTAGTTCATCATCCTTTCCCATTAATAAAGATTAGGACAGGAGAGAAATTGTCATAATCCAACTCTGACGACGAAGCTTTCCGTTTACGTCTCGTTCTGTGAGGTTTTTTTTAATCAAAATGACTCGTGATTAATACAGCGCACATTAAAACTTTTAACCTGGTACCTTCGCAGAGTAAAAAAAACGTTCCGAGCACATTACATTTTTAATCACATGAGTTAATGACTCCGGGGAGGCTCGGGGAGTTCTGGGAAGGAGGGGAGAGCGAATTCCAGAGAATGAGACAGAAGCTGTCATTTTAATGAGAATTGCTAAGGTTCGACGAGGGTCACAGCAGCTTAATCATCGAGTTATTACGGCCGTTTATTTCCAGTAACAAATGAATATTAAAAGCTATTGTTTTAACAGATTAGACCTCCAAATTATTATTATTTCAAAATTTCCCAGGCGTCTGGGCTGTAATTGAAGGATTATTGGCTGCCGAGCCCCCCTCACACCTAGAGGCCGTGTGTGCTAGTTTTCACCAATACGTGCGTGCGTCACTCCCCAGATGTGCATTTTGGGGTCGACTCTGCGGAGACACCGTGGTCGGGCGTCGTGTCCGCTGGGGTCCCCGAGAGCCTGCACGGTGGCTGCTCTGTGCCCGAGGCCGGGGGACAGGGCTGTGGGTGGAGTGGCGGCTGGCGCAGGCCGGGCCAGGCTTCTGGCTCAGCAGAGGCCGCGGCAGGAGGGAGGCGAGGACACCCCCTCGAGGGGCCCCTGGGCCCTTGGGCAGCTTATCTGATCAGTGCGACTCCCGGGCACAGCCCGTGCCTGGCACACCGGGCGGGGGCCCTGTGAGCGTCCGTGGGAGAGGGGAAGGAGGGTGGAGGGACAGATGCGTGGACGGGAGCCCGTGGCCTGGGTGTCCGTGGGCTCGTGCTGTCCGGAGCGGCTTGGTGCGGCCGGCCTCCCGGGCGCCTGGCTCCTTCTCATCCTCTCCGGCCTGTTCATCTTCCTGCTGGCCTCAGAGCCGCCCTTCCTGCCTCTGCTCGCCCTCCCGCCCTTCCTGCCTCTGCTCGCCCTCCTGGCGTGGTCTTGCCCCCTCCAGCTCACAGCAGGTGTCCCGGTGCGTCTGTGTCCTGGGACGTAGCGTCTCTGTGAGACGGAGAAGGGAACCAGAGTGAAAGAACAGTAGCCCCGAAGGACCGGGGACCGTGGGGGACCCCATCACTTCTCAGAGGGGCCAGAGAATGGGGTGACTTTGCTGGGGGGCCCTCAGGAGACCTGTCCAAGGACGTATGGCAAGGAGGAGGCACTGTGGCTGACGTCCACAGGACTGTGGGGTCAGCCATCTGGGAGCAGCACCTTCCGAGGCCAAGGCCCTGGGGCTTCGTGAGGCCCGGGCTCCTCTCCCCTCCTCACCCTCGATACCTCCAGCCAGGTGTCCTGATCCTGGGGTTGGGTCCCCAGGTGAGCACGGGACCCAGGAACCTGGCTAAGGCCCCGAACTCTGAGGTCGGCTCCAGGAGGGTAGGGACAGGTGGACTGGTGGCACTTTTGAAGAAGTGACATCTTTGTGAGCCTCAGAGTGGCACAGAGGGGGTTTCGGGCAGAGTTCGGGCAGGAGAGACAAGTCTGTCTTGGGCACTGGGGGACTTTGAGGAGCCTGGGGAGAGGCGGTCCCTGGGAGGACGTGCTCCCCAGCCCGTGGGCTCTGGAGGTGGGGAGGGCGGGCTGGCCCTCCCCCAGAGCAGTCTTGGGGTTCCCAGGCTCCGGGCACTGTGATCACTGTACCTCGATCCTGCGCATTGCAGGGAGAAGTAATTCCACGTAGTAGATGCCGCGCTTCCGAAATCGCATTCTTCGGCAGCCGCAGCTCACACACGGACACACGCGTGCTAGGCTGTGGGTCACGAACAGCTCCACTGAAGCCCCTGCCTTCTGCGCCATCGGGGAGCTGCGTCCCGGCCAGGCCCGTGGGGGAGCCTTCGGTGTGCGAAAGGAGAGCTGGGAATTCCCGATGGGACATGGGGACCTCAGGGGCTGGGCGCCCGGCCCCAGGGCACACGTTGCTGAGACGGGGTGTAGCCTGAGGGCCCCCACTGGGCCCCTCTCCTGGCACCTGGGAGACCTGCTGGAGTCTGCAGTCCTGCCTGGATTGAAAGTGGGGGAGGTCTTTGCTGTCAAGTCCATGGCCATCTGTGGATGGAAGTCTGGGGGTGAAGACGGGGGAGCGGGGAGCCCAGAGCCCCTCTGGCTCCACGACCGGTCATTCCTCCACCGTTTCTGGGCTCCTGCCCTCCGAAGGCACTGAAGGTGCCCTGCCAGGGTGCACCTGGGGGTGTCTGTCCCTGCTCCTCCCCTGGTCCGGGTTGCGGAGCCTCCCTCTGCTGGGCTCGGGGGGCCTTCGGTCCCAAGCAGCTGGCTTGGGGCTCTCTCTGCGCCTGGATTCCCGTGCCCGCTTGCCTGGGGCCCTGTGTGCCCGGGGAGCAGGTCTGGGGACACTGCGTTCCACAGAGCATCCTCACGACAGGTGCATTCACGCACCCTGCTCAGTCCTGGGAGAAGAAACACGACTCCCCCACACGGCGGGTTGGTCCTTGTCTCACCAAATGACAGCGGCAGGCAGAGCCCAGCGTGGTGCGGTGTGGCCTCCACCACCGGGTCCCCGGTGAGCGTCAGGTCTGAGAGGTGCGGTCAGGGACAGCGACAGAACGGGGCTGCAGGTGTGTCCGGGTTACCTATGTCCTCAATGATGCTCTAGCCCCCCAGAGCCTCCGTGTGACTGCAGAGAGGTGATTTTGTTCAAGTGAGGTCACTGAGGGGGTCCCTGACCCAACAGGACCAGTGTCCTTGTGAGAAGAGGAGGTCAGGACAGACACCCGGACGGACAGTGGGAGGCCACAGGGAGGACGGCGTGTACTCGGGAGGAAGCGGCCCTTTGGGCCCCGTGGCCTGGGACTTCCGGCCTCCGGGCGGGAGATTGGGTATCTGTGGCGCCTGTGCCCAGGCCGAGACGCTGGCTCCCAGCCCTGGCGACCGGTGCAGGGAGGTGGTGAGGTGGTGAGGCGGCTCCAGGGTGGGGGCCGAGGGAGCCTGTCCCATCAAGGTGCTTCCTGTAGGCGTCCTCACCTGGGCGGCCCCTGAGGCGCAGCTGCCTCAGAGACATTGGAGATGCTGGCCCGTGGCCCCCGACGCACGAGCTCCCACAGAAACTGGTGGCATAGGTGCAGCAGCTCAGGGCCGTCCCTCCATCCCGTGACCGAGGGGTGCAGGGCCGAGGGGCCGCCTGCGTTTCCATTCCCTGCCCCCACCGGGCTCTGCAGGCAGCCGGGTGCAGCTCTGGGCTAGGGAAGGTGGCGGGCACTCCCAGGGGGACCAGAACAGGCCGGCGTCCGCTCATTCGCATGCAGGGCGACGGGCCACATCCCAACATGGTCATTAGGGCCCGCTGGCTCTCTGTGGCTGCATTATAATGCGAGCTTATGTTCCATTTGCGGGCGGCCGGCAAATCGCCGCCTGCCTTTCCGCGGCACACACTCATTTGCGGCGGCCCTGGGAGTGTTCGGGGGCCCGCGCCGCGCACGCAGACAAATTAAATCCCGGCCCGGGCGGCCCCTTCCGGACGCGTTCTCCCAGCCATTGCCCCGCTGGGGGTCCTGGAGCCCGGGTCATCTGCGTTTTCAGGCGGCAGATTACTTACGGGGACATCTCCTGAAAGACATAATGAAGTTATTAAATGGGGTCAGGCCCACAGGGTCCTCGCCGCGCTGTCTCCAGCCGCCGCCGGTCTGTGGGCCTGCGGGAGGCCATGAGGAGTGCCGGTCGTCTGCAGAAAAGTCACTCGTGTTTCCTGTGTTCGTTTATTCCTTCGGCCCACCCAACCAGGGAACGTGTCCCCAGCATCTCCCGTGTGCCTCCGCGGGGGGCATGGACGTGAACACGGGCATGTGTGCGGGCTGGGGCGGTCCTGGCCGGCGTGTGGGCCGGACAGCGAGGAGCCCAGCATGGGTGCCGTCCGAGGGCTGACCGTTCTCGAGGTCCAGAAAGGCACCCGAGTGCCCACGTGAGCCACACGGACGAAGCATGGTCCACCTCTGGGTGCACACGCACAGCCCCCGCCTCCCAGAGAGCCCGTGTCCGTGGGTGCCCCGTGGAAAATTTTCAGTGCGTAGTGCTGTGGACTGAATCGTGCCCCCCACGTCCCCATGTCGAAACTCTGACCCCCAAAGTATTTGGAAATGAGGTCTCTGGGAGGAATAAGAAGCGGGGCCCCGTGATGGGACGAGTGACCTCACAAGGAGAGACACGGACAAGTGACGTCTCCGCACATGGGAGCCGTCTGCAGCCAGGAAGTGGGTCCTCCCCAGGGCCGGGCCTGTCGACACCTCGATCTCGGGCTCGCAGCCTCCAGCCCCGTCGGCAGCGGGCTGGCGTGGCTGCCGGGCTGACTGGGAGGGCGCACACGCCTCTGATCCCGCCCAGGGCACCCAGCAGGGGACCGTCTTGGAAGCCGATGACGTGAGCAGCTGCCCAGGACGTGGCCTCACAGTGGTGGCTGCCTCAGGACCCTCAGCAAACAGCCAGGACCTCAGGCGGAGGTCCCTCCTGGGACACACCAGTGACCCGGCCGACCCAGGCCTCTGTCGCCCTTCCCCAGCCGCCCCGTCCAGACCGTGGACTTCCCCCGTCTTGCGGTAGCGGCTCCGTCTCTCGGGCGTGACGGGTCCCTGGTGGGGCTCACGTGTGGCAGAGATGGCAGAATGCCTCACCCGAGCCCCTGCGTCAGGAGAGCTACCGGGCGACGGTGCAGGGACGGCGGCCTGGTGGGGCCACGCGGTCAGGTCTGCTCCCCGCGCTGTGGTCCCGGACACGGGGCCGGCAGCCCCTGTCGCCACTCACTCGGGGGACAGACTCACAGCCGTGACGGACAAGACGGCCCAGACTGGAAGGCCCTCCCACGGGCTGCAGGACTCTTCACGGAGACACTGGGGTCCTGCTGGGTGACTCACACAGATGGTGCGCCGAGCGGGAGGGTGCGCGGCTGCTGGGTCGGCCGGGGGCAGCGGTGGGCCCCCACGTTTAATGGGTGAAACTGCACCAAGCTCTGGGCCCGGGCGGCCCTGCACAGGGTGAAGCGTTGAGCGTCCCCCTCCTCGCGGGCTCAGGGGAGCCGCGGGGCCTGCAGCGCTGAGGTGATTGACGGGTTATTACCGAGGTGACCGTCACCACAGAGGCCCGGCTGCCCTGTTAGGAGGCGCCAGCGCCAGTGGGGGGCAAACCACTTTCACAAACAGTGCTCCCCACACTCTAAAATCGATAAGCCATTTCCGATGTTCCGGCCGGGGCTGTGACCTCATTGAGGAGCGGTGCTCTCGGCTCTCAGCGAGGCTGCTCGGAGTCGGTCCCAGGCCTCACACTCCACACAGGTGGCGCGTGCCCCGAGCCGGCTCTGTCCCGTGGCCGTGGGCCTGGCAGGCGCGTCTCGGCTGATGCCCTGGGGTCCTGCCCTGGCCGGCTCGGGGGCTCCGGGGCTCCGTCTATTTTTCTCAGAAGTAGTGACAGTCACCAGCTCAGGGCCCTGGTGGGGACACGCCAGCTCTCGTCAGCTGCCACACGTACCAGCGTCACTAATATCCCCAAACCTCACTCCCTTGTCCTCTTCTAGAAAGCGGGTGGCCTGTGACACGGAGGGTCCGAGGCGTCGCAGTGAGGGGCCTGGACCCCATGCCTGGCCTGGACACTGCCTGGAAGGCTGCAGTGCCCCGTTCCCGCCTCCTCTCAGCGCCGTCCTGGACTGGAGACAGACCAGCCTCTGGGGTGGGCTGGGGGTCAGGAGCACTGGGTCCTGCCCAGAGTGAAGGCTGCCAGGGCCACTCACTCCCCTCCCCCAGGCCGTGTCCTTCCTGCACCCGTGTCCCCGGGGAGGGGGAGGGGCCATGCAGACATCCTCCCCAGCTGTTCCTTTTCCAAAGGGCGCATGGTATAGCAAGTGCCCCTCTCTGGGTCCCCAGAGCAGCCTCTAGACAGGGACACACCTACCTGTGACCCCAGGGAACCGCTGGGCGGACTTGAGAGAGGGAGGGAGGGCGTCAACAAGCTGGAGGTCACCTCGCCCATGGGGCAGCAGGGCTGTCATTCAGAGCTCGAGGCCGGCAGGGAGGACTGTGTGGAGGATGAGACAAGTCGGGGCCCATCTGAGGCTGGGGCCTAGGAAACTGGGGAGGGGCCCGGGAAACGGGGGCGGCCAGCGGGCGCCCGTGTGACTGGTGGGGGTGCACGGGACTCTGGTTGGTCCCGAGCTGGAAGTGGGGACAGGAACCAGGGAAGCTGTGGTCGCGGAGAGGGAAGGTCTCGTGTTGGTTCATACCCACGATAACCGTTATCGCATCAGAACAGCAGCCCGGGGCGGGCGCCCCTGCTCCTTCTCAGCCTCGGTAAATCCTCCCGGCGGTGGCCTTGGAGGAAGATAAACTGGGGAAACCGAGGCTGGGGGAGCTGTGAGCGTGCACCCACGGCCACACCAGGTCACAGAGGCAGTCCGCTCTCTTGCGTCAGCCACACTACCCCCTCGTGGCCGGGCAGGGCGGGTGGCGGAGGTTGGAGCCGAGGGTGGCCAGGTGGGGAGAAGCAGGAACCAGACCGTCCTGGGGCTGGGGCTTCCCGGGGGGACACTGGCCACGATCAGGGCCGGGTGGGAGGCTGCACCGAGCTCTTGGAAGGGCATGTGGCTCAGGCATGGGGTGGGCCCAGGGGACACGCGAGGACCCGTGTCACTGCCAAGCGCGGGGAAGCAGTGCAGGTGCCGCGCGTCTCGGTGCTGGCAGGAGGGCCGGCCGGTGGCTCTCCTGGGTGTGGGTGGAGGAGCAGGAACACAGATGTCCCCAGATCTGGCGCTCTGAGTTCCTATCACAGCAGCTGACGGGGAAACCTCTCACTTCGGAAGCACGTGATCCTGGGTCCCAGTGAATTCACAGAAATACTTAGAAGGCGGGCCACCGGTCTGTCACCACACCCAGCTCTGCTTACTTAGTTCAGCCTCACTTGCTGCGCCGTGTTGAACAGTCTCCCATTTTCTCCCTCAGATGGACGCCTTGGGTGTCTGCAAGGAAGCCGGGTTTTTCTCGGGCTAACCTCCTGAAAGGCCTCTGTCCACGTTAGACCTCTGTCTTGAGCCCTCTCAGCCCCGTGCCCAGCTCTCTGGAAGCCTGTGATGGCCTCGATCACAACTCTGGATTCCTGGGCAGATGGGTGGATAGAAGGATGGATGGATAGATGGATGGATGGTCGGATGGATGGATGGATGGATGGATGGATGGATGGACGGTCGGATGGATGGATGGATGGATGGATGGACGGTCGGATGGATGGATGGATGGATGGATGGATGGACGGTCGGATGGATGGATGGATGGATGGATGGATGGATGGATGGATGGATGGACGGTCGGATGGATGGATGGATGGATGGATGGATGGATGGACGGTCGGATGGATGGATGGATGGATGGATGGATGGATGGACAGATGGATGGCTGGTTGGATGGATGGATGGATGGATGGATGGATGGATGCATGGATGGATGGATGTGATTGGTGGGTGGATGGATATGTGGATGGATGGATACAGGTATGAATAGGTGTATGATGGTTGGATGGATGATGGCTGGCTGGTTGGAGGGATGGATGTACAGAAGGATGATGGATGGGTGGAGAGATGGAGGGGACTCAGAGGACATTACAACCTCTCCAGGGAGGTAGCAAGGGCCGCCCAGGCAGACCCCTCCCTAGCGCAGCCCTTCCTGTGCACTGCAGGCAGGTGTCCCGCCTTCCTGAGCCTTAGTTTCCTCGGCAACAAGGGAGGAGCCTCTGCCTCCGGAGGCGGCCCTGAGGACTGACGATGGGCGCCCGTGGCAGGGCCTCGGCCACGATCATGACCCGGGTGAAGGCTCCCGGGGCCTGGCCCGTCCTCCAGCTTTCCTGCTCCCGGGGTTTGGGACTGGTGCTCGGTGACACGGGGGTCTAGTTCATGCCTTTTCCTCTGCTACATAGTATCCCATCCTATGAACCTGCCACAGCTCCGTCCCTGCAGGAGAGGTTCCCGCTGTGTCCCGGGTTTTGCTACAAAGAAGCGGCTGGGAGTCTGCTCTGGGACACACTCTGAGGGGCGTGGCTTCCAGACTTAGGGCTGGGACATCTTTAACTTGGTTACATTTCCTCAAAGATACTTCCATGAGCTGGGCGTGTTCCACTTCGTTCTGCCCTTGGGCCGACCCCCTCCCCCAGGGCTGGCTCCGAGGACAGGGCACCAGGAGTCCTCCCCCGCCAAGTAGCCCCCCGAGGCTCATCACAGGAGGTGCTTTCAGAGGACAGCCCCGCTTGGGGCTGAGCGAGTGTGTGCGGGGAGGAAGCATCTGAAGAGGGAGGGCCAGCGCTGCTCGGAGCTGCTCGAGTGGCCGGCGGGGCGGACATGGGACCCGTGTGTCCCATTCTCTGAGCCCCTCCTGTGCGCTCAGCAGGGCCAGGTCCTCGGGGTGCAGAGCCCTGCGGGGAAGTCTCGGGGTGACGGTTAGCATGGGCGTCCTAGCTGTCTGGCAGGATGGGGGGCTTGGGGAACAGCGGGGCTTGGATGTGACTTGAGCAGCCTGTGCGTCCCAGACCCCTGAGGGGTGAGAGTCCGTCCTGGGGAGACCTGAGTGCCAGCTGGTGGGGATGAGAAGGTGGGCACTGCTGAGATCATAGTGCCTATTTTCTGGGGGTGCTGGAGGGGCCCACAGACAGTGAGAGTGAACAGGGCAGCCGCCAGGACAGCGGGAGGTCTGTGTTCCTCTGTGTGGCTCTCTGGTCTCAGCTGCCCACAGCCCAGCTGATCGGCAAGAGAAACGGACACCCCGCCCCCAGCCCTGAGCCTCAGTCTCCCTGTTAGCCCTCCCCCCACCTCAGTGTCTGCTCACTTCCTGTCCAGGGGCTGGGACTCAGTCTCCCTGGGGTGTCAAGGACGGATCACAGCCGAGGGGGCCCTGGCAGGGAACTAGCCTCTTATGTAGACTCTGAACTTGAGCTCAGACAGACTCCCTGCTGGGGTTGATGCCCGCAGGGCTGGCAGGGACGGGACTCCGCCCTGGGACTGGCACGCAGTGAGCCCGCTGCTGTCCTGGGGGTGAGCAAGAAGACCTGGGGCCAGCTGTGGGCAGGGCTGTCCGCCTGGTCGCCGTCCTCGCCTGAGCAGGAGGGGGACCGAGGTGCAGAGGCTCTGAGGAGCGGCCAGCGGTCCCTCAGCAGCCGGGTGGAGGTGGGGCCTTCCCACCTGTCCCTTGTCCGTGCTGGTCCCCCACCACCACTGCCTTCTCCCATCCCTCCTGCCCCCGGGGTCCCGGCCCGTCCCTGAAGCTGGAAGTGACGTCTGGGTGGTGGGGCCGGTGGTGGCCAGAGCAGGACAAATGTCAGGAGGGAGAGGCCCCGCCTTGGGCACAAAATCTGGGGAGCGCGCAAGCACTCAGTCTTCAAGGTGAAAAGACTCTCACACAAAATTTAAAAACGATTTCAGCAAACTGCAGCCCCTGGGCTGAGCCTGTGTTTGTAAAGTAAGTGAGTGTGATTACCACCCGGCTGTCACCCTGCTACCCACCCCCATCCTCAGGGGGGAGTGCTGAGGTGACTGCCCCTGTGGGCACATGGTCACAGCTTTCCCGGGGGCGGGTTGTCTGCCGGCGCCATGGGCTGGAACCCAGGCCAGGTGCCCCAGAAGGGAGTCGGGGGCCTGTCCCTCACTTTGGGCCGCGGATGGCAGGTGGGGGCTGGGAAGTCCCCTCAGATGCGACCCCAGCCTGGGGCGGGCGGGCCCACAGCACAGTTCTGATGAGAAGCACCCTCCTTTCCTGGGGTGGCCCTGCCCCGTCCACAGGTTCACTGAGGGCAGAACTCGGGCTGTTGAAGCAAGTCCCCCCTGCTCTCACAAACAGTTCATTTAGAGAGACGTTCTGGCTTCTTAAAATTCAGCCCAGCCAGGAAGACCTCAGATCCTTAAACAAAATTTAAAATAAAGAGCTGGACACCCCCCACTCTGTTGTGCAGCCCGCCTGGGGGCGGTGGGCCTGGCGCCCTCGTGGATCGGCCCCTGCACTGCGTGCCGAGTGCCCGTCCCGCCTTCGAGTGACCTCACGCTGTCCCCACATCACGGGTGGGAACACTGTGTCTCCAGGAGCTCCGTGGCTCAGCCCGGCTCTCAGAGGTGGGGCTGGGATCTGAACCCCACGGGCCAGCTCAGAGCTGCCCTGGTGACCATCAGGACACATGCCCCACGGACAGCCACGGGGAGGGCATTGCCACGACCCAGCTGGGGGTCCTGGACAAGGGGAGCGTGGGTCTTGTCACGAGTTTTGCTTAAATACAACCCTGGGGGGTGTCACGTGGTGCCAAGTCTACATGCCCATTTCTGCCACACTTGAGGGTGTCTATGGGCTCCGAGGAGGTGGCTGCAGTGTGTGCACATCTGCCGTGCGCGTCTGTGTGTCTCCATGCGTGTCTGTGTGTCTCCATGCGTGTGTCTGTGTATGTCCGTGCGTGTGTCTGTGTATCTCCGTGTGTGTGTCTGTGTATCTCTGTGTGTGTGTCTGTGTATCTCTGTGTGTGTGTCTGTGTATGTCCGTGCATGTGTCTGTGTGTCTCCGTGTGTGTCTGTGTATGTCTGTGCGTGTGTCTGTGTATGTCCGTGCGTGTGTCTGTGTGTCTCCGTGCGTGTGTCTGTGTATCTCTGTGTGTGTGTACTCATCAGCAGGGTTCCGGGGGGGCTCCTCCACTGGGATTGACAAACCCGCCTTAGAAACTTGAGGCGCTCGGCACTTCCAGGTCCCCCGAGGGAACGTGTCTCCCATTCGAAACCCTCTCAGAAGCGTATTCCCAGAGGTGGCGTACTCACACAGACACACAGATAACCCACCATGCGCACAGAAGCACACACTCAGAGCCAGCACACTCAGGCACCCGCGTGCACACGCACACACACGTCCGGGAGCGCACACCTTCCGTTTGGGCAGCCGTCTGCCTGTCGCCCACGGTGTTCCCTCAGCTCGCTCTGTCTGACGTGTGCGTCGTGTGCCCCTTCTTGTTAGCTGCCCTCCTGCCAGGGCGTCCTGCCTGTCGTCCGCCAGGTGTTCACACGACCCTGACAGGCCACCACGTGTTGAATTCAGTGCTGCTGAAAGCCCACGGGACGTGCTCCTGTGCCGAGGCCCGGCCTGTCTTCCCCGCCAGGGATCGGACCCTTCACAGAAAGACTATTCAAGTTCGATGCACCGAGTCGCAACCCTGGGACCCTGTCCCCAGGCCCAGGCCAGGGCTCAGCCTCCGGCCTGCCCCCAAGCCTTCTCCAGCGACCTGTCGAGCTCAGCCTCACTTTACATACTTGTCACTATCCTAGGATTTCTTAAACCGCAGAACGGGACCCGACGCACACGTTAAAAGTTCACATGATGGTGGAACCTCAGAATGAAAGCAAGATTCTGCTTCCCCCACACCCCGACTTCCTCAGGGGGTACCCCCCATGCTGGTCCTCGGAGCCTCCACGTTCCCGGGTTTATTTCCACCTCGCGTGATGAGTTCAGGTGTGCACTCAGTCTCACTCCTGCCTCATCACCTCTGGCCAGGCCGTTCCTCTCCGTGCTGAGCAGGAGAAAGCCCTCTCTCTGCCCTCACACCCCACCTTCCGGTTTTTCATGCATCTAAAAAACAATTGAGGTTGAAGGATTTATATTTTTTCCCACTATAAATATTTTTTCTGACCTTTGTCTGCACGTTCATTTTAAAACTTGAGACGCGACCCGTGGCATTTCTGTGGCTCCAGAAGCGTTGCTTACCGGGGACATCAGGTCCACGGCCAGGACTCTGCAGAAAGAGATGGGACTTGTTTGGGAAGGTTTTGTTCAAGTGAGAGGGCCTCATGGGCTTGGGGGTGTCTTCTTACAGCTCCTTTCGCTGCTAAAGAGTCAGAGATGCGCCCGGCCGGTGTGGCTCAGTGGCTGAGCATCGACCCTGCACCAAGAGGTCGTCGGTTCGATTCCCAGTCAGGGCACATGCCCAGGTTGTGGGCCCGATCCCCAGTGGGGGACATGCAGGAGGCAGCCAATCAATGTTCTCTCTCATGGATGTTTTTCTCTCTCTCTCCCTCTCCCTTCCTCTCTTTTTAAAATCAATAAGGAAAAAAATTTAAAGAAAAAAAAAAGAGTCAGAGATGCTAAGTATTCCTGTATCCCATATCCCCACGCCCGGATTCTTCATTCCTTCCTCTGCTGGAGTGTCATTCTAGGGTAAGCTGACCTTTGAGTGCCCTGAGGATAGCCTTTACTGATAGTACAGCTAGGTATAAAATTCTGGATGCCACGTCTTTTTCCATTAGAACTTGGAGACCGGGCCCCTGAGTCTTCTAGGAGCCAGCCTTGCTCATGGGACGCCCAGAGTCCAATTATTTCCGAGTTCCGAGGACATAACGGATGTGTGGCTGGTATTCCTGTATTCTGCGGGCCTGTTCTCCACACGGGGGTCTAGGTCTGGCCGTTAGATCTGTTCAGAACACGGTGGGCCCTGCAATGGTCAGAATTGTGTTCTTTTATTTGACTGTTTCCTTCTCTTCGCCTGCTCTCCACTCGGGAACACGTCCCTGAGTATCTCCCACGACCTGGTTTTCGGTTGCGCCTGTGTTACCCTTAAGTCCTTCCTCCGCAGCGTAAGATTGGTTAGTTACATTAATTTCCATGAGTTCTTTTTTTTCTTTCTCATTTTCCTTTTTATCTGAGTAGCTGATTTTCCTTCACCGGTTCTGCATTCTCTCAGATTTCTTTGAAAATGATGCCATTTAGAATGGTGATGATGATGATTTTCATTATGCTTTTTCCCTGAATCGTGTCTGATGTTTTCCTCCTCAGGGGCACAGGTCGTGTTCGTAGGCCCTGGGCCTGCTTTCTCCTTCCCACCACGGCCTTTCTGCAAATACCTGGTGTCCCTGCCTGCCAGGTTTTCTCTATAGGGTTACAGGTTGAGGTGGGACGGTAACTGGTCAGTGGGTCACCTCTGCTCCATGTAGCCCAGCAGGCTTTTTGCCTGACCAGGGGAGCTGTCTGCATTCTCTCAGATTTCTTTGAAAATGATGCCATTTAGAATGGTGATGAGGATGTGGGACAGATGGGACTCCCTGGAGGTGGCGGCCCAGTGGGCAGGCAAGCTGGCATGGCGGCACGTCACCGGGGAAGGTCCTGTCTCTGGCTCTCAGGCCCAGAGGTCTCAGCTCGACCGCTCTGTCTCCGGCCCTCGCTCTCCTTCCCGCAGGGCTCCCAGCCTGTTCCGTGCACTGGCGCCCACGGAGCCCTTCCCAGGCCGAGAGCAAAGGCGCGTGGTTACTGAGAACACCCATTATATGGATGGGCAGGTTGATGAAACCTTGAGAAATCTTTTTTGATAACGCAATACGTTTACTTCTTTATCAAAACACTACCTCAGATGTCTTGCGTGGGGACAGTGGTCATTGAAGTGGGGGGACACGAGTGATGTTCCGAGATACTCCCAAGAGCTGTGATGGGGTACGGAGATGCCTGCACTTCTGCCGGCGACACAGCCCCACCTGCACCTGAGCTGTGATGTTCACGGCGACGCCTGTGAGAGACCCACACACACCTGCCGCCCCCTGGTGCGCGCGGCTAGCTGGCCCTCGGGCGCGGCCGCCGGCTCCCACCCCCGGGAAAGGCGTGCAGGCCGTGCTCCTTTGTGAACTTTCTCTCCTTCAATTCTCTTCGTAGACAATCCCCCAAATGGTTACTTTTGAAAAGTCCCGGTGGTGAATGGAGACTACTTTTCAATTTTCAAAATTTCAAATAATACCCACTTGATTGGGGACACAGCGATGTCAGGGGGAGGCTTTGTTCCTTGGTCGGGGCCCCTTTGGGGTCCTGGGTGTGCGTGTGTGACCGGCATCCGCGTGGCCCTGCAGACCCGAGCGCCAGCCGGGCAGCAGGTGCGGGGCGAGGGCTGTGACCTTGGCAGAGGTCAGGCTCTGCGGCCAGCAGGGTGGCTCCCCACGGGTCACCGCAGCGGGCTTTCCTGGAAAATGCCGGGGCTGAAGACAGAGGAGTAGGGTGAGGAGCTCACAGGTAATGGGGTTCTGAGAGGGGACTGCCCAGCAGTGAGATCTTAGCCCCTTCTAAGCCAGATCCTGACTTGTTTGGCCTGCGTGAGGTTAGGGGGCTTCTCCAGGGGAGGGCCTGCACCCCACATTCCTGGGACCGCTTCTCCAGGGGAGGGCCTGCACCCCGCATTCCTGGGGCCGCTTCTCCGGGGGAGGGCCTGCACCCCGCATTCCTGGGGCCGCTTCTCCGGGGGAGGGCTTGGACCCCGCATGCCCATCTTAGAACATGCCCCAGGAGGGGCTCTCAGGTGGCCTCACTCCTGACCGGGGACGGAGCAGGCTGACCGCAGCAGGCTGCCCTTTATTGCTTATGCCGGCCTCAGTTTCCCCAAATGTACACTGAGGGTTTTGACCTGTCTGACCTCTAAGAGCCTTTCCAGGCCTGCCCTCTTCCCTTTCTGGCCCATAACTCTGCAGGAAGGAAACACCCTCAGCGCGAGGCCTGTGCTCACCGGTCTGCCCCACATTCACAAGGACCGGGCAGGACGGTCTTTATTCCCAGCCTCCCCACCCAGGTGGAGGCCAGGTTCAGGCAGAGTGTTTCCCTGAGCCCTGTCTCAAACTCTTTGCTGGACATTTGACATTGAATTTGAAATTCAGCTCTGACAAAAATGCCTTCAGGCTTGTGACCCTGCTCCCAGGCACTCTGAACTGGACACAGTCTGCTCTGGGGCGGGGACAGTGAGGACAGTGGTCAGAGACACATGCTGGCCCCTCCAGAGACCGAGGCCTAGGCAGGAGGAGCTGGCTGTTTATCTGGACCAGTCTCCTGGCATTCACTGTGCGCCGATGCGCTCTGGTGCCGGCGGCTGGAGGATGGCACACGCTGGGGCCAGGATGTGGTGTGTGTGTTTCCAGTCGGAGGAGCCACCGCGGGTCAGCCCTGGGCAGTGGCGATGCCTGGGCATGATGCCCCGACCCTCCAGGGACCATGGGGTGCGAGGGGGCTGGGCGCACTGGAGGCCTCCCTCGCTCTGCTCCCCCACCCGCGCGGCCGCTCTGCAGTGAGGCCCCTGCGCACCTAGGTGGAGCCCGACCCGCGGTTTTCGGCTGGACTGGCCCCGCCTGACCCGCCGGCGCGCCAGGCGGGGGCGCTGCAGGGCGGCGGGGATCCCCCGGGTCCCCTCCGCGGCCCAGTGCGCATCGGCGGCCGGGCGGAGCGCAGACGGCGGCGGGCCGGAGTCCGATCGCCGCGCGGGCCTGCTCCCTGCTCCCTCCCGACGCCTCCCCAGAAGCGGCAGAGCCGGGCGAGCGGCGGGTGCGCGTCCCCGGGTCGGAGCATCGGCGTCCCGCGGGCGGCCAGTCGCACAGCGTCGCCGGCCCCACCTGTCGGCGCGACCGCCCCGCCACCGCAGCCACCACCGACACCGGCACCGACAGGGCCAGCAGCGCGAGCACCGCGGGAGCGCCGGCCCGGGCCTCGTCCGGCTGCAGCGGCGGAGGCGCGGGCTCCGGGGAGCGCGGAGGCCGGCACCGTCCCGGGGGGGGGGGTACCGGCCCGCCAGCCCCGAGCCGCGCAAGTTCGATCGCCGCAAGCTCGGCCGGGCCGCACGGGCCCCGGCGGCGGCGATGGTGCGGCAGCCCCGCGCCCTGCGCGCAGACCCGGCCCTCCGCGGAGGAGGTGGCGGCGCGGCGGCCCCCTGAGCCCCGGGCCGAAGCGAGCGCGGGCGGCGGCGGCGGCGGCGGCGGCGGCGGAGGAGGAGGAGGAGGAGGAGGAAGAGGAGGAGGAGAGGAAGGCGCCGCCAAGCAGCGGCGGGAGGCGGGCGGCAGGAGGCGGAGGGCCGGGGCCGCGCAGGAACCCCCCCAGTGCCCGGACCGTTGCGCAGTCCGTGGCTCGCCGTCCGGGCCCTGCCGGCGGCGCGGTACCGAGTGCGGCGGCGGGGCTGATTCATGGGGCCGCGGCGGCCACCCCCCCGCGCCCGGGCCCCCGGCGCCCCGCAGCCCGCGATGGTGGCCGAGTGGCCGGAGCGGCGGCCGCCGCGGCCCGAGACTTTTTGCTAACCTCTCTGCCCCTGCCCGCCCTCTCCCTGCACCCCCCTCCCCCTGCCCAAAAAGACGCGGATCGCCGCCTGGAGTGGCGCCTCTAGTCGCGGCGGAACGCGACGCCGGCGGCGGATGGAGGGCGCAAGCGGGCGGCCGAGGAGGCTGCTCCTGGCGGGGCGCTGATGCGGCGCTTGGACCTTAGCTGCGCGACTTCGGGGGCGTCGGCCGAGAGGGCAGTCCGCGATGCAGCTCCTGAAGGCACTCTGGGCACTCGCAGGGGCCGCGCTCTGCTGCTTCCTCGTCCTGGTGATCCACGCGCAGTTCCTCAAAGAAGGTAATTGTCCCCGGGCGCCGTCCCTGCGTTCGGCCGGGCTTCCAGCACGTTCCCCCGCCTCTGCCGCCGCGCTTGGCCCGGGCTCGCCCAGCGCCACTGCGGGGCTGGAATGGTGGCCGGTGGCGGACCCGCGCTCATGGGCGATCGCGGGCGGCGCAAGGGGTCGGGCCAGCGGCGGTGGCCTCGGTGCCTCTGGCACCTCCGGGAGCCCGGGCCCACGCCAGGCTCCCTGCCCGTCCCCTGCCCCGCACGGCCGGCTGTCAGCGGCGTTCTCCGCGGGCCTCGGTAGATGGCACCAGCACTCCACGCTGGCGGGCTGGGCACAGGGCTGAGGGCCGGCGGGAGCCCAAGGCAGGCCTGAGCGCCTGCACCCCGCTCCCATGCTGCCTTCAGAACCTAGTTGGGGACCCGTGAGTTCGGGCAGCAGGGATTTCGTCTTAGTGCCAGGGCGCGTACCAAGTTCTCCAGTCCTCCCAGTGCCTGCTAGAGCCCAGGGCTCAGATCCCACTCTCGAGACTTGCTGGAAGCACACATGTTGATGGTCAGACCCTGGCAGCTGGGTATCTCTGGGACTGGGGAGCTCTGCACCCAGGGCCCAGGGCAAGGGGCAGGGGCTGGTGTGGTTGGTGGTCCCTCCAGTACCCTGGGCACTTCTGGAAACTTCGTGGTCCCTGGAGTGGGGCTCTCCTGGAGCGTGGGCCTGGTGCACACAGGGCTCAGCCAGGCCAGCAGCCCAGTCTCACTCTGCCCACGGTTGGCGTGCCCTTGCCCTGAGGCACCGTGCCACCAGAGCTGCCTGGTGCTGTGCCCCCTCCCGCTCCCCGCCATGCCACAGAAGGGAGCGGGTGTGACTGGCCATGCGGGCAGATCCTCATTAGCTCTGGGTGCCCACAGAGGAAGGGTGGCAGCGGGCAGCTGCTTCCCTCCTCATTAATGAACTGCTGGCTTCCCGGGAAGAGGTAGGTGTGGGCGGCCAGCCTGCTCACCTGCTTGGTGAGCCCGGAGCCCATCTCCCTCTCTGATTGTGAGTCCAGGCCGCGAAGGCAGTGGTGGCTTCCCCCGGGTTTGCCACAGGCCTGCCTGCCTGCTCTGTGTGGGACTGACGAGCCTTCCTGAAGCTGGACCCAGTTCCCAACCACCCCCCACACTGGTTTACTGACCTGTTCCAGGACAGAGTGGTCCTGTGGGTCGGTGGTGCCCTGGGGCTGGCAAGCCCCCGGAGGGCAGTTCTCTCCGGTGCCCAGGGAGCCTCGACCCACCCAGTGGGGCTCTTCGTAGCTCGGGCTCCTTTGGGTCACAGTGTTTCACCCTTCTCCCTGACCTTTCTCTTTCGGGGGTTTACTTTGGAAAGGGGACGCATGTAAAGTTCCGTGCTTCTCTCTAAGGTCAGCGTGCCACGAGGGGACTTGTCCCTGATTTCAGAGCTGTGATTCAGTTAAAGAGCACCGATGGCCTGCGGGGGCATGCTGTCCTGGCTCTCGCCCGTGGGGACTGCCCGTCCCCCAGCCCCCCGAGTCTTAGGATGGGGAGCTTGGTCAGGAGGAAGGAGTGTCTGTCTCTGGAGTGGAGGACGGCCGGTGTGGGCAGGTCAGTGTGTGAGAGAACGGCCGTGCTCATGGACAGGAGCCTTTGTGTGGATGGGGAGGGGAGAGCCCTTCGAAGAATCCACGTTTACCCTGAAGCAGACGCACGGGGGCTGGAGGACGGAGGACGGGGGACGGGGCAGGCACAGAAGGCGGGGCCGGGGAGCAGGTGCGCTCAAAGGCACAGGGTCTTTCAGGCCCCACCCGGGGGAGGCCCAGCATCTGCCCCCACAGCCCTCGAGGGTCCTCGGACGCCTGTGTCTGTCCTGAGTGTCTGCATTCGCTCCGCGGGGACTGTCCCTCAGCCATCTCTCTGCCTGGTCAGGACTGCAGCGGCACCCTGTCCTCCCAGCAATGTCCCTTTCATCCCCTCGGGGTCAGGAGCCCCGGGCCGGCCTCGGGGAGGGTGGGGGCTGCCCCTGGTTTCCAGTGGCCGTGGGCTGCAGGCTCCAGGCCACTTTCTTCCAGGGCTGCTGGCCAGCGAGAGGGAGGGGGCAGCGAGGCGGGCAGCAGACAATTGTGACTTGTTGTCTGTGGTGAGTGGGAAGGAGCTGTTTAAATCGCCATTCCCGTGAATCTGGTTTGTTCAGGGGTAAAGAATGGGGGACACAGGGAGCCGTTTGTACACACTCCGCCCTTTGTGTGGAGACACAGGTCAGCCGCCGGCTAATCCGTCCCCCTCCGGCCAGCCCGTCCTCCAGAGCTCGGGAAGATGAATAGGGCGGTGAACTGGGAGAGAGGCGCATTGTGGCCCTAATTGCGGCCGTGGCTGGTGCCGTCTTTGTGAGAACGGGCCCGCCTGCCGTGACTGGCCTGGCCCGGGCAGGGAGAAGCCCCGGGCACGGCCACGGCTGGGGCGGGGGGCCACGGTGGAGTGTGCACCTTCCCTCGCTGGCCCCTGGGACACCCCGACTGTCCTCTGCAAGCCGGGGCCCCGTCCTGCGCAGCGAAGCAGACGCCGTGTGTGAACCCGGAGTGGGGGCGGGCGTCTTGGGGCCTGATTTCAGACCCACTGCGAGTGGGGAGCAGAGCGCATGTGTGAGGCGAGGGCAGAGGGAGCCATTCTCTCGGCTCCTTAACTGTGTTTGGCCTCAGAACACGGAGTTAAGGAAACATCTGGAATTATTTCCACGGCCCTCGTCCAGCGTCTCGATGCTGTTTTTCTCTCCGTCTGTCCATCACCCCGCGGGCACCGCACTGGGCGGCTTGGGGGCTGTGGTCAGAGCCTGGGGCACCAGGGAGAAGAACGGAGTGCAGCCAGAGCAGGGGGCGGGGACGCTGATGCCCTGTCCCCCAGGCCCCTGGCAGCCAGGGTGTGGGGCTTTGGGACGGGGCAGGCAGGAGCAGGCCAGAGCTTCGAGGCCGGAGGGGAGGGCCGCTCCCGGCCTTTTCCTGCAGGTGTGGGTGTGGGGTTCCAGCCTGTCTGTAAACCCTTTGGTGGCGGGGTGTACCAGCTGCGAACAGGCTGGCAGCTGCCGGTGCAGGTTCCACTGGGACGTGTCGGGCACGAGCGTGTGCGTCTGGCCACCCTTGCAGGACCGCCCCCCCAGACCTGCTCTCTGAACGGCCCTGCGACCCTCAGGGCCGGTGCTGAGGGAGTAAACAGGACTCAACTTTCATTTGTTTGTTTAGCTAGTGTTCCTGGAAGCGGAGCACCATTCTGGGAGCCCTGACTGGTGAGGGGCACGCTTCACCCGTCAGCCGCCGCGTGGCCCCCTGTGAATCGGCATGCTCTGTGTGCTGACCGCGGTGGCTGCAGTCCCGTGCGGTTAGCAGTGACACAGTGTCAATATGTTTGTTGCCTCCATCAGTGTATTTAAAGAGACGGCCTGGGAACTTAGGGCTGACACAGCCCGGCTGCAGGCGCGAGTCCGTCGGAAGCATTTGTCAAATGCAGAGAGTCACCGCCCGTGGTCCTGTCCCGGTGTCTCGGTCCCGGAGGGGTCAGCGGGGCAGGGCCTGGGGGCGCCCACCCTTTGTGGTGAGGGCTCTTCTGGGTGGTTCTTGCGCCCAAGGCTACGCCTGCTCCGCCGTCATAGTCTGTGACCTCAGAGGGCAGATGGCCCAGAGGCTGGGGCCTGATGCTCTGGAAGCTTCCTGCCCGGCTGCGCCCACGCTCCCACCCAGACTCGCTGGCCTGGGGCCTGGCTGCTGAGTGGCCCCCGAGTCTGTCTCTGGGCTGCACGCAGAGGGGCCCGGCCAGGGTGCCCGTGGCCCCTGCAGACTGTTTGAGAGGCCAGGCGTATGTGAACGGCTGCGGGAGGGCGCCGCGGAGAAGTAACCGCCTTCATCATCATTTACTCTCATTTTCCGCGTGACAGAGGATCTAAATAAAACCACGCTAACCGTCACGGGAACCTCATCGCCGAGGGTCTGGCAGCTGTGAAAGTTAGAACACAGAGGACTGGTCCTGGGGTGACTTTTCAGACGTGACAAGGCTCACCACGGCCTTCGTCCGTGTTTCCAGGGACCCGGGCTGGGCACCCTGCGTGGGCCCGCCGAGCCTGTGTCAGGGACCCGCCTGTGTGCACGCTGTGTGGGCACCAGGAGTGGAAGGCACAGTGGGGCCGCACGTCCCCTCCCCAGCCGAGTGCCAGCCCTGCCTGGAGAAGGTGGGGACAGGGTGTCTCTGCAGTGCCACACTGCTGATGCGTGTGCATGTGCGTGTGTGTGCACCTGTGTGCGTGTGTGTGTACACACACGATCCTGTTGATTAAACACGTGTTCCGTAGTTACACACAGGGCACTTGGACACAAATCCACGAAGTCCGTTGTGAACTAGATTTGAAGAACATGCCGCTTAGTTGGGAGCTGAGGGCCTGGGTGAGCTTGCTGGGAGAGGGGTGGGCAGCCCCCTTCATCTCCATGTCTGCGTGTGGTACATGCATACAAACGTACGCTCTGTAGGCAATGTGCTATAGCGTGAGCACATGGAACATGTACTGTCACACGTGTAAGTGTGCCCACAAGCCGTCTCGGTGGGTGGACTTGGGCCCCTCCGATGGGGACTTTCATGCCCCACAGTCACCCTCTGGCTGCAGTGGTGACCAGCCCTCCCTGTTGGGAATTCCTCCTTTAGTCCAGAATCCATCTGTCACTGGGCCGGCCTTGGGGGGGCATGTGTGTGTGGCACAGCCGTGCCCCTACTTTCACACACACGTACATACAAGCTCACACCAGGTACTCACACACACGTGCACACACATACAAGCTCACACACACAAGGTACTCACAAACACGCACACACGTACACACATGCATACATGTGCATGCACACACGTGCAAGCTCACACACACCAGGTGCTTACACACACGTGCACACATACATACAAGTTCACATATAAGGCACTCACAAACGCGCGCACTGCACACTCCCCACACACGTGTGTGCACACACTTACACACAAGCTAACACGGTGTTTACAAACATGCACACATGTACACACATGCACACACACGTACTCACACACATGTGCACATGCCCGGTGTGCCTGTGGCCTCTGGCCTGGAGGTGGGCAGGCTGAGGCCGCTGCAGCCAGTCCCCTGCGCCTGGCCCCCTGCAGGCCGGGCTTCTCCAGAGGTCTCAGCGCACCCAGCACAGCCACGCAGTGGCCAGTGGAAGGCGCATCTTCCCAGAGGAAGCAAGTGAGGCCCGGCGACGTCCCAGGTCAGTGAGACCTACGCCGACACGCAAGCTCACGTCTTGTTCTTTCTTGCTGTGTGGATCCGAGGCAGGACCACGGCATGGGAGGCCCAGGCTCCTTGCACACCCACCTCTCCCCCCACATTCGGATACCTGCCCGTGGTTCACACATGCTTGTGCACGCGGCCTTTAGGAACCGGAAGCCACATTCCAGTGATGTCAGGCAAGTCACTGGGCCATTAGGAACCTCAGTCTCCTCTTCAGCAGGATGGAAGGGATGATAGAAGCTTCCGGGGGTCACGAGGGTACTGGACAGATGGGCCTCTGACCCTGCGCCTGACAGCTGATGGCTGTAGATGTTGCTGTCAGGTTGTGGTTGAGAAGCCAACACACGTGGGCAGGTGATCCCGGGTGTGTCAGGAGGACTGGGTGGTGCTCGGGATGGTGCCGGTGGGCTCGGCGCACGGGGCAGACACTTCAAGTGAAGAGGGTATTAACTCATCTCTTCAGGTGCGGCTGCCTCCAGGTGCCCTAGCCATGGCGTCTGGGTCCCCCCACCCCTGCCCCTCCGGGTGCCCTAGCCATGGCGTCTGGGCCCCCCACCCCTGCCCCTCCGGGTGCCCTAGCCATGGCGTCTGGGTCCCCCACCCCTGCCCCTCCGGGTGCCTTAGCCATTGCGTCTGGTACCCCCACCCCTGCCCCTCCGGGTGCCCTAGCCATGGCGTCTGGGTCCCCCCACCCCTGCCCCTCCGGGTGCCCTAGCCATGGCGTCTGGTCCCCCCACCTCTGCCCCGAGATCTCAGCCTGGGAAGCCTTAGCCGTGGCTGCTGCCGGCTCCTGGGACTCTCAATGCTGGATCCGGGGAGCCCCGGGAAGGGCAGGCTGTCGCTCTCTCCCATGGGCTCTGACTGCCGGCCTGTGTCTCTGACCTCCTGGAACGAAAGGAAAGGGAGCCCCAGGACCAGCAGAAGGGGGAAGGGTGGACGAGGGTGGGGGACGAGCCCACGCAGGCAGAGTCCTGGAGGAGGTGTCCAGGAGAGAGCCTGGAGCAGGTGTGCTGGAGGCCGTGGCAGGGTGGCGGGGTGCTCGGTGTTTGAAGGTCCGCTCCCAGGCTTGGCTGAGGCCCACCCTCCCAGCACAGGCCCTGGACCAGGAGAGCCAGGTGGAGGTGAGCTGGAAGCCACCTGCCCCCACGGCCGTTCCCTAGTTACTGAGTGCTGGGGGCCGGCCCCAGCGTAGAAGCCGTAAGAACCGCACAAGCTGCTGACCCGGGTCCCACAGCGGCGGGGGGGCGGTCACCGGCCAGAGCTGGGCATCAAGGGGCTCTGGGGTTTTGGAAGGACGTCTCTGTTGGCCCACCTGTTCTTCAGTGGAGACCGGCTGAGACGTCCTTCCTGCTCTGGGCCTGTCTGCTGGAAGCGGGGCCCTCTCTGGAGGGGGCTGGCCAGTGTCTAAGGTGGGGAGAGGGTTCCAGGAGCGGGACAGTCCAGCGTGCGCCCAGACTACCTGTGGGCCTTTCCACGCGCAGGGCGCAGGCTGTTTCATGATGGAAGGAAGCCGCCCTTCGGGCAGGAAGCGGTCCTGGGGCGTGGGCCTCGGGCGTGGTCCTGGGGTGTGGGCCTCGGGCGTGGGCCTGGGGCATGGGCCTCGGGTGTGGGCCTCAGTGTGGGCCTGGGATGTGGGCCTCGGGCAGACATCTGGGAGAACACAGCCCAAGTGCGGAGTGGGGGCAGCTGCTTCCTCTCACAGAGTTTTCCTGGCCGATGGGATGGGCCTTGGGGCCCTGGCGCTCACTGAGGGTGGTCTGCGGGCTCATGGGCCATGTGGGGTCCCGCGTGTTTCTGGCAGCACCCCTGCCCCAACCCCCACCTGCTATGCACGTCCTGGGGGGCCCTCTGCCCCTCTCCTTTTACTTTGGGAGACAATCCAGGCCTTTCTGGGTCTCAGGAGCTCAGCGCATCCCGTACGGAGCCCGTGGGGGGATCTCGGGGCGGAGTGGGCGGGAGGTGTGACCACAGCCCGGCTCTCCCCTGCCCCCTCTGTGGTTTGTGTCCACCCCGTGAGGAGGCTGTGATTATCTCACAACTCCATCGTTGAAGAAATTCAAGGACACAGGTCAGGGCCCCAGAACCGGGAGCCTGCGCTGGGGCGTCAGGGCGAGGAGCCGAGCCCTCCCCTTCCCCCTCCCCTGACCTTGCTGCTGAAGGGGCCAGCTGCACATCCCGGGAAGCCAAGCCGAGGTCGTGGGTGTCCCGGCAGGAAGGGGCCCATCAGGGGTCTCAGGCAGGGTGGAGGCCACCCTCAACGTTGACCACGGCCCCAGGGCCCCTGCCCTGCACCCCACGCGGGGTGACACTGAGCTGTGACCTCTGGATGCCAGCGGCTGGTTCCAGGCCCTGTCTCCTGGTCTGACGGTGGCGTCCTGCAGGGGACCCGGCTGGACATGCCAAGGGCGGGTCCCTCCATCCTGGCCGCTGCCTCCCAGACCCCAGCTCGGGCAGGGAGGGGTGCTGGGAGGCTCCAGGTTCCGTGCGTGCGCCGTTCTCGGGACCCTGTGGGGACAGAACCCGGACCGCTCCTGCCGCCTTGACCCTGCATGTTCCTCCCCGTGCACATTTAGAGAAGGTCGTGCAGCCTTTAAAATACACGCCTTTTCAAAACTGGCTTCTGCCTGGAGAAGGAGGATTTTATTAGCCAATTCCCCTTCTCCTCTGATGATGGCAGCCTGGGAGCCGGCCCTCTGATTCGCTTCGCTGAGAGGAGGCCTCGCTTATAAACACCCCTGTGCCTCGCAGAACTATAAAACCCGTCCTCAGCCACCGTCCCCGGGGAGCCCCCTGCACGGCCCCAGCGTCCTGCTCCCAGGGCCGGTTGCCTGGGTGACGACCTTGATAGACAAGCTGGCCACAGCTTGGCGTGCCTGTGCATGGATTGGTCGCCTGCTGTATGCCAGGCCCGGCTGTGTGCTGGGGCGCTGGAGCCCCAGGGGGTCCCCGGAGGCGGGGCTGAGCTCCCTGTGCGCTTGTGAGCAGAGCACAGCTGTGGGGGCCAAGCAGGGAGCCCCCAGGACAGGTCCACCTGGACCTGTGGGAGTGGCCTCATTTGGAAACGGGCTTGGCAGGTGTAGTTAAGGTCCGGATCTCTGGATGAGGTCATTCCGGTGTAGGGTCCACCCTGAATCCAAAGGCAAGAGAAGAGACGCAGGGAGGGGCCACGGGAAGACGGAGGCAGAGGCTGGAGCGATGGCCATGAGCCTGGGGACGCCTGCCACCACCACAGGCCGGGGACAGAGGAGGGAGCCTCCCCCAGAACCTCTGGAGATGGCGCTGGCCCACACCTGGTGTTGGACTTGTGGCCCCAGGACCGTTGTTTAAGCCACAGGTTTGTGGACGTGTGTTACGGCAGCCCGGGAACGGACACACACAGGGGGCAGAGGGGTCCAGCCACCTGTCCTGGTGGTCCGTCTCACCTCCGCCGTCTGTCTCCACAGGGCCCGGCTGGGCAGGCGGCCCTCAGGGTCTCCCGTCGTGAGCCTCCGGGCCCACGGACGCGACGGCCCTCGAGTTTCAGGCTGAGGCAGAAGCCCATCTCCTGGTGGACAGCCTGGAAATTCTCAGCGTGCCTTCTTGCATAAATCCAGCGTTTCCCAAAGTGAGGGCACGCTCCGATGTTGGCAGAGAAGAAGGCTTTATGTGGGGCGCGGAGGGGAATTTTTCACTGTAATAGCCCTGTGTTTATTTTTATGGTTACCTTCTATTTATGGCAATGGCGTTGGCTCCCCTTTGCAGGGAGACTGGAGTTTCTTTTCACGAGTGAGGTGACGCATGAGGTGAAATCGGCGTTTTGGCGCTGAGAGCGCATTTACTGAGCACCTACTGGGTGCTGGGGACGGGCGGGCAGCGGTGGTCATTGCTGGTCTGCAGCGGCGTGGCGGGGGCACCTCCTCGGCCTCCGGGCTGGCTGGGCATGAGGAGGCCCTCGGTGAGGGAGGTGGACCTCAGTGGACACAGCGATGGAGAGGGGGGTGTATTCGCTTGCTGGGGTGGCTGGTACAAAGGACGGGGCCGGGGGAGCTGGAAGCAGCAGGCACGGTCGTCTCCTGGTTCTGGGGTCAGGAGCGCACACCACGATGTCGGCTGGCTGGTTCCTTCTGGAGGCGCTCGGCCTCCAGGCCCCGCTCCAGCCTCCGGTGGTACCACCGGCCTTCCTCCTGCAGCTGGTCACCTGGCCGCTTCTCTCCCCGTCTCGGATCTCCCTCTTCTCTCCTGCGAGGACACTGGTCACCAGAGTGAGGGCCCCAGATCCAGGAGGACCTGTCTCACCTTGGGATCCCTAATTACACCTGCAAGGACACCTCCCCGAGTGAGGCCGCTTCCTGAGGCTCTGGGTAGGCCCATGTTTGGGGACCAGTGTGAGCCCACCCCACGGGGTGGAAGACAGCACCCCCAGGGCCAAGACCCCAGGCTCGCAGGTCCGGGCCCTTCCTGTCCCCGCCCACCCTCGTTTGGGGTTCCCTTGGCGACGGAAGGACAGTGGGGTGATGGCGCCCTGCTTTCCTCCCTCTCGGGACCCAGTTGCTGGAAGGGGCTGCCCCGGGGGGGGCCTTGCATCCTGCATTCTGGGCGTCTCTCCCCCCACCTGGGGACCTGCTGTCTGGACCTGCCGCTGGGAGGGGGGTGCGAGCCCATCTGAACGTCGCCGCTTCTTTCTTCGTTTTAAAGAGGAGTGAGACCAGGCTGGCTGGTGCCGGGCTCCCCCGAGGCGTTCTCACTCCAATTGGAACAGGCTGTTGCCAATTTGGCAGTTACCGGCTACGTTACTGAAAGCGTTTCCAGTGTTCACCCTCGTCATTCCCGAGTTACCCCGACACTTGGACTCGGGTCGCTGGGACCTCACGTAGGTCTCGCGTCCACGGAGTGCAAGGCTGGGGATGACAGCGGCACGCAGAGTCCGCCGCTGCACTGTTGTGTGGTCACGGGGGACGCGGCAGGGCAGAGGGCGGGGAACCTTCCCCAGTGGGAGGCGCCCCTCCTGGGTGGAAAGCACCGTTAGAGCCAGAGGCCTGGGGAGCAGGACAGGGGTCCCCAGGCCCGGCCGCAGGCGCCCCCAGGGTCCTGCTCTGAGCCACGTGACCCCCGGGCTGGCTGCCGGATGCAGTAGCACCAGCAGGGCGGTCTGCCATGCCTCGGGCGCTGACCCTGCCGTGGGAGAGGATGCAGAGGGGCCGGGAGGGTGCTGAGAGGTCTCTTGCTTGTTTGAGGAGGTGGCCGTGGCCGGTCCAGGCCAGAGGAGATGAGGGCAGCGTGTGCCCAGGGGGTGGAGGCTGAGGTCGGGGACAGTCAGAGGGCCCCAGAGGTAGCCTGCAGGGGCCTGACCCCGTTTGGGGCAGAGGGAAGGGCTGTGGAGCAGGTGCGTCTCTGTGCCTTGACCTTCAGCACAGCACGCAGCCTGCTCCCCACAGTGCCAGCGAGCGGGGCCCGTGGGCAGGTGAGCGTCTCCCCACGCAGAGCGCCGGACACATCGCGCTCTGTCTGTCTCATAGCGGACGTGCTTTCCACGGGAGCAGGGACTGTGGCCCCTGGAGAAGGGCCAGGATGCAACACCGAGAATGGCCCACGAGTACCCCAGGTGTCCGCCTGGACCTGCCGTGGGCTCTCCCAGGAGGTGCGCCCCGGGGGCCCTGAGGAGGTCTCCTGGTCCACTGGGTCTCCTGAGCCCACGGTGCGCAGGGCTCTTTGCTCAGGTCCTACCCAGGGACCAGCTCCTCCTGCCCCACTGTCACCGAACAGACCCCTCTTCCTGGGTGACAGTCCCCGGAGCCCGGCCTCCCCGGTTGAGTCTGGGCTCTCCTGGCCGCTGTGCGACGTTGGGGACTTGCGTTCTCGGTGCCTCGGTCTCCTCCCTGCACCAGCGGGGACTGTGACAGCAGGCCCCGGGTCCTGTGAGGGAGAAGTGTCTGGGAAGAGCTCAGAGCAGCGCTCGGCTGTCCTTCCGTCCTGTCTGTGGCTCTGCTGCACTCCCCCCACGTGGTCCCCGTGGTCCCACCTTCACTGTGATTCATCCCGGTGCTGAAAGGCTGTGCTGAGCCCCAGGACGCTGGAGGGCACTCGACGCTGAGCTTGTCACATCGAGTTAGCTGAGTGCTCGAGCGCAAACAGAATTTTCTGGAAAACTTAGCAGGAGAAGCAGATGAAGGGGCCATTCAGGAGCTTGTGTTCTCTGGGGTGATCTTGCCAGGTCTCTTAGGAGGACGGTCGGGGCCCCGGGGTGGTCCCGCCGTGACATCTGGCTGGTGTGTGCGGAGCCCCCCGCTCGGGCCCTGGACTGGGGGGCCTCCTGGGAGCCTTCTGAGTGAGGGGGGTGACCGGGTGGCTGTGGTGCCCTCTGCGGTCCCGGGAGTCAGCTGTGCCGTGGGACCAGGGGGACCCAGAGCGGCCCCAGGTGGTCGGTCTGCGGACTCGTCCACCAGTGTGGTTACCGTGGATGGTCGTGGCCCTTTCCTGAGCAGGTACACGAGCACAGGCCGGCCTGGGCCCACACTCCTGTCACTGCGGGCTTGCAGGTGCCGGTTCCTGACGGGTCTCAGGACCCGTGCCAACCCAGATGGGGAACTGAGGCCCAGGCGGTGACGAGCCCGAGGCCACGCGGTCTCAGCTAACAATGCTGGGGGATGCGGCCCTGGTTGTTCAGGCAGGGCCTAGTGCGGCCAGAGGCTTGCCCAGGGCTGTCCCCAGGCAGCAGGCAGGGTCCAAGCTGGCCATCGGGCCGGGGCGGGGCCTGCAGAGCAGACTGAGGGGGGCGCGGGGCCTGGGGCCTGGGGTCGGCCAGGCTGTCCGGCAGGTTACTAAACCGCAGAGGAACAGCTCACACGGCCAATCCCATCAGCTCCCCAAGTGACCGCAGGGACCGACTGCTCGGATTGCACCGTTTCCTCCCGGCGGCACTGGGGGCACCTCCCTGTGCGGTCTCCGAACAGAGAGCTCCGGGGCCTGGGATTTCCCAGCACACAGCAGCGGGCCCTCAGAACCGGCCGGTGCTTCACTGACTTGCTGGGCCTGCACTCCCCAGCCTGTGACCTCCCTGTCCTGCCCACTGCCTGGCCGGGGCTTCCTCCGGGGCGTCGAGCCCGAGGTTGCCAGGACGCGGGTGGGCAGCACACGGCGCCATGCCCGCGTCTCCTGAGCGCCCGGTCCACGCCGGCATTATTTTTAGCTATTTTTGTTGCTATTTCTCGTCTGCTCAAGCTCTTCTTTGAAGAGCCGTGGTTTCCTAGGAGGCAGATGATGATAAAAGCCAGCAAACGGGCCTCGCCGCCCAGGCCGATGCCTGCTGCAGGCCCAGGCCCTGCGCTGTTCTCCATCTCAGCAGGGAGGTGTGCGTCTGTCCTCGGGCTCTGGGGACACGCGGGGATGACACCCGGGGGCTGGGGCTGCTCTGGGGGCTGTCCTGGCCTCGGAGTACAGCCAGGGTCCCGCCAGGCCAGCCTGCACATGGCCCAGGACATGGCACACCTCTGTGTGTCTGACCCCTGGAGACGGCTGACCCCATGGGACGGGGTGGGAGGAGTCTCGCGGGGGTACAGGTGCAGGGGAAAGCGGGCCTGTTCCCAAGCTGAGCACAGGTCAGTGTGAATATAGGTCAGTGCCTGTGGCCTTGGGCTCCTCACAGTCCTCAGGGGGCACCCGAGTGGGTCCCCTGTTCCCATCAGCTGCAGACACCCATTGCTCAGCACCCTGCCCCCTCTCTGTGGGGTCCAGAGGCCTTTCTCAGGCCAGAAGTTGCGGCCCTGCCTGTCCTCTGTGCACTGCGGACCGGGTGCCCTCCGCCTGCTGAGGTCGTGGGCAGCAAGGTCCAGGCGCTGGCAGGTGGGCCTCCCACTGTGGAGCTCCGGCCATCACGCCCAGGAAACTGGGCCCAGACGTCACCGAGCCTTGGGCTGGAGTCGGCAGGTGGAGCCGAGCTCCTGTCCTGGGTGTGTCTGTGTCCTGCCCGGAGGAGCTCTTTGGTGCCCACCCCCCGAGCACGCCCTTGGCTTGGCGGTCAGTGTCGGTACCACTGGGAATCCCTCCACATTGGCTGCACCCATCGGGCAGGCAGAGTCCCCGTGGGTAAGTCATGAGTTCTCCGTCCTCGTGACCTGGCGGAGTGGTGAGGCCGTCTCACTTTGGACGCGGGGCCCTGAATGTGCTTCCAGCCCTGTGCCCACTCCTGGTGTGCAGCCTTCGTGGCCCCAAATTACAGAGGAGTCATTCCCACGCCTTCTCAGGGGAGGGGGGATAAAACCTGGGGGCCTTGGAAGGAGAAGAGCCCAACTTCAGGGGCCTCCCTGTCCACAAAGTGACTGCGTCGGCTCCCTCCTCTGGTCCCCTGGCCCCAGGGCGGGGGAGATAGCCGTCCCCGCATCACTGCCAGCTGGAGTGGACCAGGAGCAGCCAGCTGACCACTCAGGGTGTCCGAGCGCTCAGGGAAGGCTGCGGAAACAGATGCATTTTGTTTGCACATCGTCATGTGGCCGCCAACAGTAATGAGATCCTCGCTGTGTGGGAAAGCCAGAAACTGCTCCCGGGGCCCAGCCGAGCCAAGCGGGGTTCTCTAGGGCCTCAGAGACCATCCCAGTGTGCCAGGGACAGGGAGCGACATGGCAGAGGGTGGGTGTCGGGCTCAGCCCTGCAGGGAGCAGCCCACCTCCTGGCTAAGGTGCCCACCATCCCGAGAGCTG
This sequence comes from Tadarida brasiliensis, assembly GCA_030848825.1. Lineage (NCBI taxonomy): Eukaryota > Metazoa > Chordata > Mammalia > Chiroptera > Molossidae > Tadarida > Tadarida brasiliensis. Next base: position 1,494,268 of record CM061263.1, on the reverse strand, counting down.
GTAATTAGCGTTGAGCGTCTGCGCAGGGCCCTGATGGCAGCGTCGGGCCCTAATCCTTTAAGAACTGAGATCAGCTTTAACTACAGACAGCTGAGTTCCAAACCAAATAAATGAAAACTGCTACATGCTATCTTGTAGCCTTATTAAATGGGAAGCTTATGCAGAAGGTCCTTAAGTATGATAATACAGCCTCCAGCGTGGTTCTTACAGGACACTCGTCATCCCCCGTCCCGCCGCGTCCCTCCCTGTGTAAGCTCCATTCCGGAGGAATTAGTGGTTTTACTGTTGAAATCTTAACTTTTGGGTTAAGAAAGCACGTTCTAAAGCGTTTGAAATGTATCTTGAAAGCCGTGCCTGGTTTTCACAGGGAGGAGTGCGAGGGGTGTCAGCACTCACTAAGCTGCAGCCTTGATGGTTGCTCTGCCTGCAGGTTTTTTCATCTAATTAAAAAAAGAGACGTTTTCCTGAAAGTAATTGCGGGAACGTTGTTTCAGAGAAGGGAGCGGGAGGGGCGGAGGTGGAGAGTCTGACACCCGCACCCTCGTCCTGCAGAAGGAGAACAGGACAGAACACAGACAGACGCTCCCCAGGGCCGTGTGTGACCCCCTGGGCCTGATCCCCAGACAGGGCTTCGGTGCCGTTACTGGAAAATTATAAACCACAGCACCAGGAATGCGAGGTGGCGTCGCTGCGTCCTGCCGAGGTCATGGAGCACGATGACCATGATCTGTCTGCAGCACGCGGTAGTTAATCCAGGGCGTGTCCTCAGGGCTTGTGCTCGGGCTGTGCAGGCCTGAGACCGGGACCCAGGTGGGACAGCGTCTGCCCAGAAACGAGCCCCCACCAGGCGGGTTAGGAAGAGTCCTCAGGGTGCAGGGCTCCATCCTCTTGCCTGGACTGGGGAGGACATTGGACGCTGGAATGTGGGGTTCAGGGGCCTCCCATCTCCTAGGCTCACACCCAGCCTCCGAGTAGTCTGGGCCCACGGACCCCCTCAAAGTGAGTGGCACTCCCAGCACTGCCTGTGGAAACCGGGCTTTTCTCTGATGTTTGCCCTGACTGGGTTTACCCACCTGCCTTAGGGGAGGCCATGAGCGCAGGGCGGCCCCACTCCCGTGAGCGGCCCCATCAGTGAGGGGGCAGCGGGGACCAGGGACTGAGCAGTCGCTGGGCTGTGGGAAGGCAGGGTGGGGTAGGAGCACAGCCGCCGGTGGGCCTGGCAGCCGTGCGGTGGTGGCCATCCTGCGGCCAGCACCCAGGCTCACGTGGTCTGGGCGGGATGAGCAAACAAGGACCCGAGTGAGTGGACCCGCTCACCCCCTGGGTGAGGACTAAAGAAAGGAGGTGCACTTTGGGAAGACGCTGAGCCCAGTGGTCACTGTGCCCTGGTGCAAAGGAGGGAGCTCCCATGTCCAGTGGCAGGGCCCTGGGACACTTGTCCGGGCAGCTGCCTGGCCCCAGACTGGCTGCGTCCCTGGGCCAGGTCCCCGCGGCTTCACAGTAGGTCAGTCCCCCGGTGTCGTGGGGGCGGCTCCGGGTCTTGGGCTCCATCTGAATTCTGCATCGATGTGTGGACATCCGCGGAGAGGCTCGCGGGGTCCCGGGTCCCGGCTGGCGCGCACTGAGCCTGCAGCGGGCGCTGGAAAGAGCGGATGTCTGGGCGCGCGGCGCCTGCCTGGCCGTGAATGTGGGCGGCGGCCCACGGGCTCTGGTGGGCTCACCGGCTGCAGTGTGCGGTGCGTGTGCTTCGTCCGAGTTGGCGCTCGGGCCCCGTGGGGGCTGCTGTGAGCCCGGTGCCGCACCTCCAGCCCCTCGACTTCCTTCCTGGGTCGTTATTTGGGGACCTCGGAAAAACCGTTCATTTCGATCTTTCTCCCTCCCTTTCTGCCCGGTACAGTCCTGTGATGCATTTTTACGCCCAATTTACTCGTTATCGTTATTTATTAGCAGGCGCTGTTCAGTTCTCACGAGCCACCTGTGATGGCTCAGACACAGTGGCTCCCAGAGCCCGCCCTTCGCCCCAGTTCCCTGGACTCCGGGCCCCCTGCACCGCCGAGGCGCTTGGGTGTCCGTGGCTGTCCTCTGACCACGTCACGTGGCCCTTGGACCTGGTTCTTCCTGCTTTTCCCAGCGCTCCTGACAGTCTGGCTGAGTCGTGGTCCCTCTGTGTCCCAGACTGTCTGCAAGGCTGTCCTGTGGTGTCCTGGCTGTCCCTGTGGGCGGGGAGGACGCTGCCTGCTGGGGGGCAGCCCAGGGCCAAGGTCAGAGGACCCAGGGTCACCTGCTGGTGCTCTTTGGCCCTTCTGGTCCCTGGTCACTGCGTGTGTGCCCCGCTGTCCTTGGAATGATTTTCTCCCCTCTTGCCTGGAGCCCAGACCCAGCCTCAGGGACTGGATTTTGTTTGGGGACGCATGGCCCGTCTTCCCCATAGCCGGAACCCAGTTCTAGAGCGTGCTGACCGTGTGAAGGGTTCCGACCGGCCCTCCAAGCCCGTGGCACACCCCAGCCCTGCAGTGCCCCCTTCCCCTGCCACGCGGAGCCCTGGACAAAGCTGCCCCAGCGAGTGGCCGCCCCTCCCCCCCGGGCTCTGGAGCTGTCCCTGCCTGTGGGCTGGTGGCGTCATCTGTCTCCCCAGCGTGTGGAACTTGGGGGTGTCAGAGGAGCCTAGGCCGAAGTCTGGGCCCTAACACGTTCCCTCATTCATTCAGCAAACACCGTTGGCCCTGCTCTGTGTGGGAGAGCCCAGGACTCTGGGGAGGGCAGCCCCGCCCCCAGCCTTCTTCCCATCTGACTGGCAAGCCACCCAGGGTCCCACCTGTGTGGGTCAGGGGCCCCACTGGCCACCTGTGCTCGGTCACTGAGGGCATGTGCCCCGGGCCTGCTGCGGGCCTTCCCTGAGGAGTGGCACTGGGGGATTGGGGGGGGGTGGGGCGGGCGGGTGCCTCTGCCCAACACCCCCTCTTCCTCCCAGGAGGCCAGGGCCTGTGCCTGCCCTTGGGGGACCTGCCAGCCCCCCCGTCCCTGGCTGCCTGTCCCGCCTCGCAGTGGCTCGGAGCCCTTCCTGCCTGCGTTTGTCTTCATTATCTCGGCGCGGCTCAGTTTGGGCTGGACTTCTCCGATTCCGTGAAATCCGCAAGGCGGTTTTGATCAGCCAGCTGTGCTCTGGCTCCCTCCTCCGGGAGCAGCGCCCCCTCCTCCTGCCTTTTGTTTGTTTGTGTCTGCGGAGGACGATGTAATTTCATCTCCGAGGAGGAGATGAAGAGCCCGGGGCCTCGCTTCTCGAGGCGTCCTCAGCTCCTCCCCTGCGCGTCCTCACGGGATGCTGGTGGGACGCCTGAAGGCCAGGCTCCGTTCCGTGGGGATCTCTGTCCTGAGTTCAAGTCCTGGTCCTGGGGTCACTTACCTGCTGAGGAGACATCTGCCTGTTCCAGCCCCAAGGCCCTGGGCACATGGCAATGACCACGGAATGACCCCTACACGGGCAGCTTGTGGTCAGCTGCTCCCCTTCCTTCCTACCTCCCTTCACCCACCCCTCCTCCCTGTTTTCTTCCATCTGCCTGTCGTCCATCCACGTGGCGGGTGCCTGGTCTCTGGGCGGCAGCGAGCAGAGCGGCCCGAGGCCCCAGCACCGGTGCCCACAGGAGAGCCTGCTGGGCTGGCTGGGGCCGGGCCTGGGCCACACCCTTGGCCAGGGGCTTCTCAGAGGGTAGGGGCTGGCAGCAGGGAGGTGTGAAGGCAGGCGGGCTCCCGGGGCAGGTGCGGGAAGATGGGCATTGTGGGGTTCCCGGCAGGCTGGGGTCCCGCTGTGACCGGCACCGAGTTCCCAAAGCTTGAGCATGAAGCATGACATGGCTGTGACCTCAGACCTGACGAGTGCCTGTGGCCTGGGCCCCCCCGGAGGCCCAGGTTCCGGAGGCCGGGCGGCTGAGTACGTGTGGTGTCTCCCACAGGTCTCCGTGAGCAGTGGGGCTCCAAAGGGGGTGCTTGCCTGGGGCAGAGGTCCGTCTGCGGGTCTCCGAGGCGCGTCTTCAGGCCTCTGCCAGCTCGGTGCCCTGGAGCAGGGCCGTCGGAGGCCAGGCCTGGCCACTTCCGGAGCCGCCTCTTCCGAGAGAGCCCGTGCCCACCGAGCTCAGTCCCACGAGTCTTCTTTCTCCTGCACCGCGAGGGAGGAGCCGAGAGAGCCTCCAGAGATCCCCCTGCGGCCGAGACACGGAGCTCGTCAGCTCTGTCGGAGGCAGAGCTTGAGGCCGGGCCGCGTCCTTGGTGACAGTGATGGTCAGGAGGGAGAGGCCCCGCAGCCCCACGGACGGCTCTGCCCACCACCTTCCCGCATCTTCAGGACTCAGGGATCGGGGGAGGGGGCTTGGGACCCAGAGGAGCTGCCTGCCCCTGGAGGGCGGGCCGTGGGCACGGGGCCCTTCCGTGTCAAAGGCAAACATCTACACTGTGCCCTCAATAAAGGAAGACTTTGTCTGGGACTGTTGCGCAGGGAGGGGGCACTGGTCCCCATGCAGCCAGACAGGTGGAGGGAGCGAAACGGGCCGAGAGCCGTGGGTTGGCCTGGCAGCCGCCCCGTGAGCTGGCTTAGCCGGATTCTTTGCCAAAACTGGGCTGAGGAGAAGACAGCTCCGTGGAGCCTGGCCCCCCTTTGGGCAAGGAGAAACTCATCACAGGCCATGGCGGGAGGCTGTGAATGTCTAGAGGAGGGTGAAGTCCTGGGGGGCTTCCTGGAGGAGGTGGCGTGACTCCAGGGTCGACAACGATGCAGGGTCCGCCCGCGTGGCCTGGGCTCGGCAGGCAGGTGCTCTGCCCCGCGTGGCTGGCTGGCTCGGCAGGTTGGGGCGATGCGCGCTAAGCCGGAGGGGGGGGACGTTCTGCACTGGGGTGTGAGGCCCCAGCCTGGCGTCCCCTGCGGGTGTGAGCGGGCGCCTGGGGAGCACCTGGCAGCAGACCCATGGCTGCCCCTTTCCGTGACCTTGGAAACGCCCTCCGCTTCCTCACTGTGGTGTTCCTGTGCTGTGTGACCTCCGCAGGCCCTCTGTCTCTGACCACCAGCCCGAGGGCACCCAGCGGGGAAGGCCCTGCCCCGATCCTGAGGGTGGCTGGGGAAGTCCCGGCTGCACCTGTCACCGCGGGAGCTCTGATGGAGGTGGACAGGCCCCCACAGCTCCTCCACTCCTGCACGGCCTGGGCACACACCTGCCTCTTCCCGGGGGTCCATCAGTCAGTGGTGGGGCTGGCGTTTCAACCAGAAGGTTCCTGGGTGGGTGGGTGAGGGAAGGAGGCTTGGCACTGCTGAGAGAAGGCTGCCTCGGGTTCCGGGGCCTGGCGTGTTTCTGGGGGAGCCAGGGGCGGTGAGGAGTGAGGGCGGGTGAGCGGGCCCTTCCCCACGTGGGATCCTGGCTGCCGTCCGCCCCATCGGCCGGGCAGGCAGGGGATGGGGGTCCGTCTCCTTAGCAGTTTTCGTGTTTTAAGAGACGTTGTTTTCAGAACAGCTTTAGATGTACAGAGAACTGTGAAAGTAGCCCGGAAAGTTCCGTAGACCTGCGCCCCCTCCGCCCGTCCCTGCCGTGGTTTTGGAGGGCCGGGCGCTCGTTACGGCGGAGAACCAGGGTCGGGGATGTCGTCAGCCGCTCTAGTCCGTGGAGTCCTCAGAAGTGCTCCCCTTTTCCCTGCTGTCGTTCTTCTGTCCAGGGCCCCCCTCAGACAGCACACACCCTCCAGGCGGTCTCCTGGGCGCGCGGCGGGGAGGCTCCTTGTTGGCGATGCCCGTGGCAGTGGGCGATGCCCGTGGCAGTGTGCGGGGCCGGGCAGGTATTTCCGTGGAAGGTCCCGTGTCGGGTTTTGTCTGACGATCAGACGGCGGTCACAGGCTCGGGAGGAGCACAGAGGCGAAGTCCCAGCTCCTCACGTCCCGTCTGGGGCACATGCCGTCGACCTGGCTGATCACGGCGGCCTTGACCGTGGTCACCGGGCTGAGGTGCGTCTCCGGGGCTCTGTCCGGTTCCTCACCCCCTTCCCCTCCTCTTTGGAAGGAGGTCACCTGCGCGCCACCCCTGAGGACCGGGGCTCCGCCTCCCCCAGGCAGTGTCTGTTTAAATTACCTGGCATTCTTCAGCGTGGGGACTGGTGCCCCTCGTTTGTCAACGGGCTCGGTCGTTGTGCGTGTCACTGTGGCTTCCTCCGGGTGGCTTCCAGGAGTTCCGTGCTGTGGTTTATACCCCGGTCGGACTTTGTTTACGTGGTCGCTCCCGTGTGTCAGCTTGGACACGCCCTGCATTTTTCACTGGTTCCAGCATTTCCGCTCACACTGGGAGATCCTGTGTGCGGGCTACATAGCCAGTCCTAAAAGACGCCATCCCTCCCAGGACTCCTGTTCCCGGTGGAGGCTGGGGAGCAGTCCAGGATCTGGGTGTGAGGGGTGCGGGCTGTGTGGGATGCTGTGCTTCTGGGCCCCCCGTGGACAGCCAGGACGTACGTGTGCGCTAACCCTGGACACACGTCTGTGGGTGACCCTCTGTGTCTGGATCTGCCCAAGGGGAGTTCTCTCTGCCCTCTCCACATCTCATTCTCCGACCCCCCCTGCTCACCAACCTCCCACCGCCACTGGGAGATGGGGGCAGCCGGTCCGTCGGAGGGTAGCTGACCGGCAGCATCGGAGGTGTCCGTCTGTCCCCTCTGTCTCTAGGCCTTCGCCTTGAGTCTCACAGACCACCCACCGCTCAGCGCTCCCCACCGCCTTGGAGGGTGGGTTCACCCCTTCTGACATGGTGAGGGCCCCTGAGTCCAGCCCCACGTCTTCCGGGGATCCCAGACCGCCTCAGGGATTTTTTCAAGTAGGTGGACACCAGGGTCACTGGGTGGGAAAGGAGAGCACCACACCCTCCCCGCAGGGTCACACAGAGCACTTTCCCAGGAGATGCCCCAGTTTCTCCTCTCCCTGCAACCGCCCTCCCCTCCCCTCCCCCTCCCCCTCCCCCTCCCCCCTCCTCCCACAAACCCCGGGCCACCGCTGTCTTTCTGCTGTCCCCAGAGCTGTGGCTTCACCAGAGTGCCGTGCCGCTGGGACCCCACAGTGTGTAGCCGCTCAGACTGGCTCGTCCCCTCGTCATATGCGTCCAAGGTTCCTCCAGGTCTTCTTGGGGTGTGGAGCTCCTGTCTGTTCATTCCGGATGATATTCACTGTCGTCCGCCGGGGGACCCTTGCCGAGTCTGGGTCGGGGTGTCAGGAGTGAGGAGCCGCTGTGCACATCTGCGGGCAGGTGTTTGTATGGGCACAGTTTTCATGTCGATGAGGGTCAGTGCCAAGGGGCGTGACTGCCGGACGGAGGGCGAGGGCGTGCTGAGTCTGTGAGGACCCTCCCAGCGGCGTCTGTCTCACCCTCTGTGTCCCGCCAGCGTGAGTGAGGTCCCCGCTGCCCGCTGCCCGTCCTCGGTCCTCACCGCTGACCCGTGACCTGCCGCTTTGGGGATCCAGGATCCGGGTCACTAGCAGGTGTGGGGGTGTCTCCCTGGACTTTTCGTTTGCAGCTTCCCGAGGGCAGGGAGGGCTGTGGGCGCTGTGGGGAGGGAGTGGGTCACTGCGGGGAGGGAGGGGGTCACTGCGAGGAGGGGGTGGGTCACTGCGGGGAGGGAGAGGGTCACTGCGGGAGGGAGTGGGTCACTGCGGGGAGGGGGGGTCACTGCAGGGAGGGAGGGGGTCACTGCGGGAGGGAGTGGGTCACTGCGGGGAGGGGGGGTCACTGCAGGGAGGGAGGGGGTCACTGCGGGAGGGAGTGGGTCACTGCGGGGAGGGGGTGGGTCACTGCGGGGAGGGAGAGGGTCACTGCGGGGAAGGGGTGGGTCACTGCGGGGAGGGAGGGGGTCACTGCGGGGGGAGGGGGTGGGTCACTGCGGGAGGGAGAGGGTCACTGCGGGGAGGGGGGGTCACTGCGGGGAGGGGGTGTCACTGCGGGGAGGGGGTGGGTCACTGCGGGGAGGGGGTGGGTCACTGCGGGGAGGGAGGGGGTCACTGCGAGGAGGGGGTGGGTCACTGCGGGGAGGGGGTGGGTCACTGCGAGGAGGGGGTGGGTCACTGCGGGGAGGGGGTGGGTCACTGCAGGGAGGGGGTGGGTCACTGCGGGAGGGAGTGGGTCACTGCGGGGAGGGGGGGTCACTGCGGGGAGGGGGGGTCACTGCGGGGAGGGGGTGGGTCACTGCGGGGAGGGGGTGGGTCACTGCGGGGAGGGGGTGGGTCACTGCGGGGAGGGAGGGGGTCACTGCGAGGAGGGGGTGGGTCACTGCGGGAGGGGGTGGGTCACTGTGGGAGGGGTGGTCCCAGCATGGGCATCTCTGAGCCGGGGTTTGCTCCCCGCTGCGCGAAGGCCGCAGGTGCGTGTGGATCCAGGCCCTTGACCAGGGTTCGGGGGCCGGTGTTCCCTCCTGGCCTGCGGCCCGCCTTTCCGTTCTGTTCACAGCTGGGCAGCAGGAGTTGGGAATGGCGGTGAGGTTCGATTGACCGGTTTCTTAATTCCGTGGGTCACGCTTTGGGTGTTTTATCTGACAGCTGGTTGCCAACCTGAAGGCCACACGGACCGCGTCCTGATTTCTCCAGCAGCCTCGCCGCGCTGCGCTTTCGGTTCAGGTCCGTTTTAGGCTGGTTCTCGGGAAGGGAGTAAGCTGTGTGTCCGGGTGCATTTTTCACATGTGGGACGCCCAGGTGACCGTTCGGGACCACAGGCACCTGCTGACACCCGCCTCCCAGGTGCCCAGGTGCGGCCCTGCTCCCAGCCAGGAGCCAGGTCCGCCTGGCGAGGGGCTGCCGGTGCCCTGTCCCTGCCCTGCAGGAGAGAAGGTTGTCCCAGGTGCCCCGTCTGAGCTGGAGCCCTGACCCCCGTGTCCTCCCTGGGAGCCAGGTGAGGGGTGTGGCAGGCACAGGCCGCCCACAGTGGAGGCGGGGCCTGCTGGAGCTGGGACGCCCCCTGTGTGAACCTCGGAGGCCTGGCGGCTGTCCGGCAGCCACCTCTGCCCTGTGGGTCCCAGGCCAGCAGTTCAGGTCCCTTTGAGGGTCTTCTGTCCAAGACAAATAGCTGTGGCCGAAAGCAGCTCTGCCTCGGCCAGCACTCCCAGGAACTCCAGGACACGGGCATTAGCCGACGTCGCGGTGGGCACTGCAGGGCTGGGGGGCCATTGGACAGCAGAGGGCTCCCTGTGCCTGACTGGGTGCTCAGTGCTCCTGGGCAGCACCCTCCAGGCCCGGGTGCACCGAGGGGCACCCTCCCCCCTGAGACGAAGGGAACTGAAAGGGGACTCTGGCTCCTGGGGAAGGGGGCTCTCAGCTGCCAGCTGCCCGCGGTGCTCCGTGGGTTCTCGGGGTCCCAGGCCGGCTCCCCTCATGGTGCGCTTCGCTTCATCGGAGCCGCGGGGGCTGGAAGTGGAGCCGGGCTCTGCCCTGGCCCCCTCGGCCCCCTCCAGGCCGCCCTTCCCCGGGGAGGACGGGGCCACAGCCTGTTCCTGGCCAACAGCAGGGGCTCCTTCCCCCAGGTGCCCAGAGGGCTGTGGGCTCCAGACAGCAACGCCGGCCGTGGGACGTGCCTCTTACCGACCTTTGCAGAGTCATAAACGCGGCGTCATTGCCAGTGTTTATGATGCTGAGCTGACAGTGTTCCGGTCCGGCTCGGGCTGGGCCTTGGGGCACGGGCAGCACCTCGTTACTGGGCACGCTAGCCGGATAATTGACTGGGCGCCAGCTGGACGGGGCGAGGCCGTGATAGCCGGCAGGGGCCTCGGGGGAAGGACGGGTCCCGTTTCCTTTACTCTCCGTCCCTCCGTAACGTGCCCACGTGGCCAGGGGCGCCCCAGCGCTGGGGAGGGCAGCCACACGCAGTCTGCGGGCAGGATTCGGCCCCCTTTTCAGTCCACCTGAAACCAGCCAGCTGGGCCCCAGGACCAGCCAGGGGAGCCCCAAACCCACCCTCCTTGCTGACAGCCAGGGCTCAGCAGGGCAGCAGCTGCGAGAGGCCACCAGTCACAGGACGTCCCTGCTCCTGGGCAGGGGCTGGGGTCACAGAGGTCAGGTGCCGGGGTCACAGAGGACGGGGGTGCCGGGGTCGCAGAGGACGGGGGACTGGGGGCTCCCCTAGCCTGTGGGCCAGGCTTCAGAATGCAGCTGCACTGATCCCTCCTTCAGGAATGTTCCAGGAGGTCTGGCCCCAGGCACCCCGTTCTGCTGGGCCGGGTGAGAGGCCCCCAGAGGCTCAGCCCCTCCTCCAGGTCAGGGTGAGCTCAGCTGCTGGGGACGAGGTCAGGGGCTGACCTGGCAGCCCTGGGTGACCTCTGGGGTCCTGCCCCCTCCGCAGGCCAGGCCAGGGGGAAGCGGGCAGCCGCAGGCTCCCAGGGCCCAGGTGTGTGGGTCCTGCTGGGCACCCGGATGTGGCCCCCATGTGGGCAGGGCTGCTCACCACCCTCCCTGCGTGCCCCAGGGCCCGGGACCCCAATGGAACCCCAGGCTGGACAGCCCTGGTGACGGTTCTGCTCCCTGCCCAGGCTCTGGGCACTGGACGGGCACTGGACGGGCTCTGCCCAGGCTCCATGGCCTGTGTGGGTGTGGCCATCGTGGTCCACCTGCTCCTCCTGGGTGAGTCCCTGCTGGGTCCCCAGAGGCCGCGGCTGGCCCTCGGAGTGGGAGGCAGGGCCCTCGCCCACCCACGCCTGAGCCCACAGGGTTTTCTCGGGGGCGAGGACAGGCCTCCATGGCCACACACCCGGCCGCATCTGCTCTGTCCTCTGCAAGCCTGGCCTGGGCCTCCTCCAGTGACCCTCCCCTGCCCAGGTTGGGGCCCAGAACCTTCCAGAAGCCCTGTTTCTCTGGGTGAGGTGTCTCTCTTCCCGGGTGTTGGCTGCGAAGGGCGTTGAGCACCCGAGGGGTTCCTGTGTTTGCACCTTGACATCAGGGTCCCAGCCGGGTGGCCCTGGCTCTGACCTCTCGCGTCTCAAGGACAGTGTCCTGTGTGGGCCCCGCCCTGTCCTCTGGGCTTGACGTCACTGGGCGCGAGGGGTGGCGGCTGGACCTGATGCTGCCTGGCGACGCCCTGGTGCTCAGAGCAGCCAGCGCACCCCACCCACTGGGGTTCCCCGTGCCGAAGGCGCAGGGTCACACCCCTTCCCCTGCGCCCTGAGGCTGGGCTGGGGGACGAAGGTCCACTCAGCTGTGGGCCCACCAGAGGGAGCGAGCGTCACTAGAGATACTTGGGTCTGGGCCCTAGTCAGTCATTGCTCTTTCTCTGTCGCTGTGACCCCCACCTGCTCTTCTCCAGATGACAAAGCCCAGCTCCCAGGGGCACCCAGAGGGGCCCCGCCCCGGGTCCTCAGCAGACGCCTGTCTGAGCTGGACCCCGAGAGGGGCCCTCTGCTCCCTCCTGGCGCAGCTGCCTGCCTGCCTCGGGCCCTGTCCAGCTTTCCAGGGCCAGGCCAGGCCGCGGGAGGGTGCTCCTAGTATGAGGGGGGGCCGGCAGAAGGTTCCAGAAGGGTGCGCCGGCTGTGGGAGGGACCACCTGCCCTCTTGTTCCAGTTCATTTGGCTTCTGGGCTTGGGTAGGGATGAGGGGCCGGGGGCGGACCACCCTGGTTTTGGACAACATGGCAGGGACCGGAAGGCGTCGGAGGTGACGAGGATGCTGGGACGGCGAGGGCAGCTGCGTTCCGTGGGAAGGACTGTCACTTGCCGGGAAAAGCCGCCGTTCTAAGTCACAGAGCCATCGGTGGGGCAGCCAGGGGCGTGGGGCTGAGCTGCAGAGCAGAGGTGACCCGAAGGCTCATCGTTAAGGTGGGATGGGGGGGAGGGGCCACCCCTGAGCGGTGCCAGGGGCAGTCTCTGGGCACAGATGTCCTCTGTCCTTTATCCCAAGGTCAGCCCTCAAGCCCCGCCTTGTCTTGCCTGACACGCCCCCTATGACCCAAAGTCAGGGCAGGGTCCCTGTGGGGCCCACCGCCCGGTGTGCCCAGAGCCAGGAAGTCACGGGCAGGCCGGGCCCCACGTCCTCTGTGAACTGCGTGGGGGCCTGGCCCTGCCTCCGCCCTCTGGAGCTCTCCGGGCCCACTGCCGGTCCCTCTGGTCCTGGGGATGAGCGGGGAGGTCAGCTGTGGGGAGGGAGGGCTCAGAGGGGTAAGGGATGAGTGGGTGTGGCTGTGGGTCTCCTGACCTCTGGTGAGGCAGTTTCAGGGGCATCTCCGGGCACAGGCTTCCAGCCCCGCCGGGCAGTGCTGACCAGGCCCAGAGGCCACGGGGTTGTCCCCAGGGGCCGGGCTTGGGGCCTGGCGGCTCTAGGTCTCAGGAGATGGTAGGCTGCTCTGGGGCTCCCCCCAGCCTCTGCCCTGCTCCAGGCTCAGGTGGCAGCAGCTGGCACGCTCTTGCCTCCGGCCGGCACCCCCCAGCAGCTGCAGGGCTGGGCAGGCTGGGGTCTGACCACGACCCCTGGCATGGCCTCCCCTCCAGGTCTGCTGCTCCAGTGTGGGGCTGGGCCTGGAGCTCCCGGACCCAACCTTACAGCTGGGGGCCGGCCGCTGCCCCCCGAGGCCTGACCTGCGTGGGCCGGGAGCGGGCCCTCTGTGACATCCCGATTTCACTTCATTTCTTTATCTGGCTTCACACGCTGTCGTGCAGAGACCCCTCGGCCGTCCCCACCGTCCCCTGGTTCCCTGGAGGCCTGGACTAGGGATCAGCCACCGGACTGAACTCGGACCGGGCAAAGCATTTGGTGTGAGGGTTTAAGAGCAGACTGTTTCAGCGGAACTCAAACGTCGAGACTCTGACCCTGCACGTGGTCTTAAAGGGTTTCCTCCCGTGTTCTTTAATCCTCGCGGTGAACGTCTGTGTGACGGGGGATGAAACTGAACAGCAGTCACTCACCTTGGAGCGCGGAGCCGAGGGGAGGGCGCAGACAGCTGACGGAGGCTGCGTCTCCTGCTGTGGCCCCGAGTCTGCTCTGGACGAGGCCTCCTGCTGGAGTCGGGGAGCCGGCTCCCCACTGCCCCTGGGCTGGAGACGGAGGGGCCCTGAGCCTGCCGGCTGGGGACCGCCCGCGGGTGGAATCGGATTGGAGCTGTGGCCGAGCCTGAGTGGACACCGTCTTCCACGGGGTCAGGGGAGGGGGGTGCTGTGCCCGGGTCAGGACACGCCCAGTGTCAGCATGGCACAGATCACTCTGTCAGGGAGGGGGCAACCTTGGCACCCTGGGCCAGCTGGGAGAGGTTGCGGGCACGTGGCGCTGGGTATGGGTGAAGAGAACCTCCTCGCACCCCTGCACGCAGGGTCGGTGGAGCAGACCGGACGACCCCCGCCTCCTAAGGACACGGAGGTCGAGCTCCCGTAACAGCTGTGCTGGGCGAGGCTGGGTGCCCACGGGGCCTGTGGAAGGAGAACACTGCACCGTGGAGGTGTGGGGGGTGTGTGCACACATGTGTGCCCCTGGCAGGGGTGGTCTCCCAGGTCCCCGGCCCGCTGAGCAGCCTCCCCTCCCTCGGGGCTCCCTCCTCCTCACCGGGGCCCTCGGCCTCCAGCCTAACTGGCTGGTGAGTTGTGTCCACGATAAAAACAGCAGAAATAGTAATTTCATAACCGGCTCCGAGTCTCGGTGCTTTGCCTGTGTGACCCGCAGTGTGGCCTCCCCAGACCCCGTGGACACAGTTTCTGCCTGGTGTTCTTCCAGATCGATGACGAAATGCCCCGTAGATGCTGAGGTCTGTGCGAGGTGAGGAGGGGGCCTCGGCCCGCCGCTGCCCTCAGGCTGAGTGGCGCCCAGAGCGCTCTCCCGCCCGTCCACCCTGCGGGCCCCGTCCTGGTACTGTCAGCGATTACTCTGAGTGTTTTCCTCCAGATTTCCCAATTCACGTTTGCCTATGGTGGGAGCACTTTAAAAATGAGCCGAGCACAGAGTTGGGGGCGGGAACCAGGAGGGGGCCCGTCGGGGAGATGGGACCAATCTGTGTCCTGAAATGGTGAGCCAGCGACCGTCAGCACCACGGACAGTGCCCGTGTCCCGGTGTGGCCCCAGGGCACCCCACCATTGCCTGGGCCAGCATCCCGCCCCCAGGGGTGCCAGGCGCTCTGTGTGGGCCCATCTGTCGCTGTGAGTGCCCTGTGACGCCCTCCCTGCAGTGAATGATGCTTAGGAGTTGACTTTCGAAAATGCTGTCCGTAGATTTTACCCTTAGGGTGCTTGGTGGGTGGTGACTCAGGTTGGTCGGCACTGGCTCCCCCTCCCGCCCCCCAGGACAGAGCCCCCGGGGGTCCTCAGTCCTCCAGGATGGAGCCCCTGGGCGTCCTCAGCCCCCCGGGACGGAGCCCCTGGGCGTCCTCAGCCCCCGGGACCGAGCCCCTGGGCGTCCTCAGCCCCCCGGGACGGAGCCCCTGGGCGTCCTCAGCCCCCCGGGACGGAGCCCCTGGGCGTCCTCAGCCCCCCGGGACGGAGCCCCTGGGCGTCCTCAGCCCCCCGGGACGGAGCCCCTGGGCGTCCTCAGCCCCCGGGACGGAGCCCCTGGGAGTCCTCAGCCCCCGGGATGGAGCCCCTGGGCGTCCTCAGCCCCCGGGACCGAGCCCCTGGGCGTCCTCAGCTCTGTCAAGGATCCCGTGTTGTTTCTGACTGACGTCACGGGGAGTCCTCCGTGAGCCCCATTGGAATCTGCGTCCTCGTCACCACGAGGTGCTTCTCCCAGACGCCCTGCGAGGCCCAGGGCACTGGCAGCAGGTCCCTGAGCGCACTGGCCCGGGGCGGGTGCCCATGCTGTGTGCGCCCCCGACCGCCATGCTCCCCTTGTCACCAGACACCGCGGCCCTGCCCACCAGACGCACACTCGGTCACAGGTGAGGCGCCCAGGCGTCCCTTCGTCCATCGGCTTGTGCAGACACGTGGCCCCTGCGTGCCCTCCTGCCGGTACCCTTGAGGGTTCCATGGCGCTGCCTCCTTACCTGCGTCCCCCACGGCCCCCGAGGTCCAGAGCTGGGGGCCGGGAGACTGAGACCCCTTCTCGCTGGGCCCACGTTTGGACATAGGCTCCCCAGGAAGCCTCACGTCTGAGCTCCAGACGGGTCCCCCGGGTTCCCTTCTGTCTCTGTTGGGGACCTGCCCGGGCACCTGCTTCCAGGCGTCTCCCGCCCCCCTGTGCCGGCCCTCAGGCTCGGCCGGCCTCCTCAGGGCCCCTCGTTCCAGCCGCACACGGCACCCACGTGGGATCCCTGAGCACCACTCTCCTACACGTCTGTCAGAGTCGCTTTACTCGGCTCTGTCCCCCAGCGTGAGGACACGGGGTGCTGCAGGGACCCCAGCCCCGTCCTGCCCGGCGGTGCCTGGAGCCTGCCCACCTTGCACCTGTCCTGGATGTGCCCCGGGCCCTGGGGTCTGGGGGTGCATGGAAGGGGGAGCCCAGCCCCTCCCCTCCTCCTGGGCCTGGGTCCCAGCTTCCCTGGGAACCCTGGCCGAGCCCCCGTGGTCGTGTACCCCCAGTTTTAACCTGCGGTGCCCCAGCATGCTCGGCTCCGGGATGACATGCAGCCCCCTGGGGCCAAGCCGGCACCCGACTGCGGGAGCTGGGTGAGGGGCTCAGCGGGCCCCGAGGGTGTCGCCAAGGGCTCCGACCCGGGCGGCTGCGGGGCTCTGCTGGCCTGTGCCCCGGGTCACCAGCCCTGCAGGGAAGCTGTGTGTCGTCCCTCTGGGTCTGGGTTTGGGTCAGAATGCCGCTGGCCCCTCAGAGGGCGTGGGGGGCTGAGGAGTGAGGAGTGGGGGCTTCACCACTACCTGGAAATCTGACTGGAACAGGCGAAGCGTGTGGGCGGAGGGGCGTCTGCCCGGAGCTGGGCAGCTCTGAGTTGGGAGTGGCCTGCGTGGTCCGCTGAGTGTCCCCTGCCCCCCTCCCCCTGATCTCGGACGCGGGGGGAGTGAAATGCCGTCGGTCCCTCAGCTGGGCGGGTCTCGGGGCTCCGGGGCGGGTGTGGACGGACGGACAGGGAGAGCCGGCTCCTGGAGGTGTGGATGGACGGACAGGGAGAGCCGGTTCGCTGTGTCCCGGGGAGGTCCAGAGCGGCCGGCCGCGCCCCGAGCACCGGGCAGCAGTGAGCCGGGCTCCCAGGTGTGGCCACAGCCCCAGGTCGTGCCGGGCTCCCGGAACGGAGCAGCCGCCACACGAGGCAGAGGAGGCCCAGCCGACTGTCCTTGACATGGAGCGTCCACGCGGCTGGGGTGACCGCCTCTGTGGCACCTGATCTCATCCTCGGCCCGGCCACCGGCCGCCGAGTGTCTGAGGATCTGCCTCTGCCCAGCCCCCGGGCTCAGGTTTCTCGTGCCTCTGTCTCGGGCCCGTCTGCTGCCACCCTATCCCGCCCTCGCCCTTCGCGGAGTCCTGGACCTGCCACCTGAACCTCCGGGAGACCCGCTTGCCGGCATGTCCTTCGGTGCTGGGGCCTGCGTTCAAGGGCGGCGTGGGGGAGCCCGGGACAGAGGTGGCCGCTGGTCTGTTAGCTCGCCCAGGAATCGGGATGACATGCCAGCCCAGGCCGCACGGGGAGGACGGTCACCGTACAGAGAGGGCAGGGCGTGGGGCAGCCTGGGCGAGGGGCGGGGTGGTCAGTCTGCAGAAAACCACCCGGCACCAGGAGCAGAGGGGTGAATTAGGGGCTGGACCCAGGAAGGGGGCGCGCAGCCGTGGGGACGCTGGCGTGGGGGACGGGGGGGCCCGGGTGGGCGTCGCCGCGGAGGCCTGGGTCCTGTCTGCCTGTGGTGGGTTATGACTGGGGACACGCCGTCTTCTGAGCACAGACAGCCGTGGGGACACACGCCTCGCAGACGGGACGGACAAGCGGGCTCGGTCTGGGTGGGCGTCCCCGTGTTCTCAGAGGCCGCTTTTCTCCTTTACCTGTCGAGTGGGGTTCCCCCAACATGTGCGTCCAGGCCCCAGCCCCACCTGTCAACGTGGCCTTATTGGAGATAGGGTACTTACTGCCGTGGCCAAGTTGAAATGACGTCGTTAAGGTGGACTTGGTCCCGTGTGACCAGGGACCTTGTGAGAGGGGTGGAACCAAGAGGCCAGGTGATGGCAGAGCACAGGTGGGGTCCATGTGACCACGAGCCAGAGATGCCCGGACCCGGGACTGCCGAGGCCCCTGCTCCTGATCCCTGGTATGGGTGCTCCTGCAGGGCATCGGGGGCACTTGGGGTCCTGTTGTGTCCCCAGGACCACTGGCCATGGGGTGTGGCCAGAGCCGTGGTCCCCGGGGAGGACGAGGTGGGGCTGACAGCTGCTGGCTGTGGGGCCGCCTGGGTGAGGGGCGTCCTGGACGTGGAGACCCTCCGTGCCCGGCTGCCCCTTGCCGACGGGTCCAGCTCAGGAGCTGGCTGTGCCCGGGGCAGTTGGTCCTCATAGCTGGTGCCGAAACCCTAGTCCGTTCGTGCCCTGGGCGGGGGTCACAGGGCTGGTTGTTTGCTTAGCTACTTAGCAACCAGGGCGTGGGGGGCCCCGACGAGCCAGAGCAGGTCCCCAAGAGACGGCCGCTGACGTCAGCCAGAGGTGCCCGTGCTCAGGGTGGGCGGCAGCGAGGACCAGGAATAGCCCCGCAGCCCCGGCAGAGCTGAAAATAGCAGCAGACGGCGCCCACACCGCGGCCACCTGCCGGTCAGTGGGAGCAGAGCGCCACCTCTCACCTGTGCCCGGACCCGCCCAGGCCAGTCAGCACCGTGACCACGCCACTGGGCCTCCGACTGCTGCTCCCCGGGCAGGCGGCCCCTCGCTGCCCCGGGCACGCCCCTCTGCTGCGTTATCTGTTCACGTGTCTCCGTGTCTGCTCCTGCCTGTTCTCAGCACAGCGTGTAATTCCGTGTGTAATTACAGGTGTGAGTGAGAACCTGCAGCCGGGTAGCCCCGGGGCGTCGGCAGCAGGACGGGGGCGGGTCCCAGCTGTCGGGAGCAGGTGCCCAGGAGGCCTGGCTGCCCAGCCTGCTCCCTGCCCCGAGCGGCCCCACACTGACCTGGTGTGCCGTCCGGTCCACACACAGCGCCCGAGCCTGGGCCGGGGGCGGAGCCACTGCCCCCAGACGTGCCCCAGGACCAAGGGGGGGCCACGCCACCCTCCTGGTCCTGCCAGCTGGTGCCTGCCATGGACCCAGCCCTGGGCTGACTGAGGACCTGGGGTGATACAGGCACAAAAGTCAGGGGCAGTCCTGTGCCGTGAGCACCTGAGGACCAGGGGGCTGCCTGGAGGGGGAGGCTTGAGCTGATGCAGTCGGGTGGACAGGGAAGGCACCAGGGCCGAGGAAGGGCTTCGGCCAGCGCCAGGGCGGCAGCGTCTGTGTCCCGCCTCTTCTGTCACCTCCTTGTCCCCCGTGCCGAGTGCACCGCCTGGGGCGGCCCGTCCTGCGTCCCCACATGACGGGGGGCCGGACCCCGCGTCCAGGCATCTGTAGGAGGTCATCCCTCCAGCTGGGAGGTGGCCCCGGGCACAGTGCCCTGTGCTTGGCCCCCATAGCGGTCGCAGAGCCCAGCCAGGACGGCGCACAGTGGGTGCTTCCTGTCGCTGAGGGGCCAGGGAGCCAGCGGCCAGTGAGCGGCCTCGCGTGGGTGTCGTCGTGCGAAGGCCGGGGTTGCGTGGCCAGGGCCTCGGGGTCATGGGTCACGGAGGGCTGGGCTCACAGCAGGGACGGACTGGGGCCCCTGCCAGCCCAGCATGGGGAGGGGCCTCCGGCCTCCGGGGGGAGGGGCCTCCGGCCTCCAAGGGGTGTGGCCAAGGTCCCCACCCACCGCGCTCTGTCCAGTGCAGCACTGTCTTCGTCAGTGTTAATATCCGGTGCTTGTTCATGGAGCCACCTGTAAGAACCTATGTGTTCTGGGGAGACTGACATCCTGGGCAGTGCAGGACTGTCCTCTGCTGGGACGCTGGCCCCCTGGCCTCGGAGATGGCGCTTTCTGGGGGACATGGGACTCCTGGGGTGAGGAAGCCAGGTGACCTTGCCGAGCCGTCCCTTCACCTGAGTCCGTCCTCTGCACACGACCCCAGAGCCAGACCAAGGCCACAGGCTGGCTGCCCTTCCTCCCTCCCTCCCTGGGGGGCCGAAACTGAGAGGGGGGCAGGGACTGTCCACATGGGACAGCAGGGGTGACGGGCGTGTCCAGTGGCCTGTGAGTTCCTGTGTGTGTGTCTTCACGGGTCACATGTACACTGAGCATCTCCGTGTGTACCATGTGCGTGTGTCTGCCCGGGTCACATGTACATTGAGCATCTCCGTGTGTACCATGTGCGTGTGTGCCCGGGTCACATGTACACTGAGCATCTCCGTGTGTACCATGTGCGTGTGTCTGCCCGGGTCACATGTACACTGAGCATCTCCGTGTGTACCATGTGCGTGTGTCTGCCCGGGTCACATGTACATTGAGCATCTCCGTGTGTACCATGTGCGTGTCTGCCCAGGCCACATGTACACTGAGCATCTCCGTGTGTACCATGTGCGTGTCTGCCCAGGTCACATGTACACTGAGCATCTCCGTGTGTACCATGTGCGTGTGTCTGCCCGGGTCACATGTACATTGAGCATCTCCGTGTGTACCATGTGCGTGTCTGCCCAGGTCACATGTACACTGAGCATCTCCATGTGTACCATGTGCGTGTCTGCCCAGGTCACATGTACACTGAGCATCTCCATGTGTACCATGTGCGTGTCTGCCCAGGTCACATGTACACTGAGCATCTCCGTGTGTACCATGTGCATGTGTCTGCCCGGGTCACATGTACACTGTAGGAAGGCCTCCGTGTGTCGCTGTGAGTCTGTGTTCCTCTGGGCCTTGCGTGTTCACACCTGTAAGAACCTGTGTGAGCTGTGTGGAGTGTGCATGTCCGCAGCTGCGTGGTCTGTGTGTGTGGACACCCGCCTGGGGGGAGGGAGGCGACAGCCCAGCGTGGAGGGTTACGGCTGGGTCCCCACCGCTCTCGCCCGTGAGGGCCTGTGCTGGCTTCCTCCGCCCTCCCAGCGTGGACAGAGACCCTAGGCCCGCTCGGACTCAGCTCCCGCCTTGTGCAGTCCAGGGCCCCTGTCGGACGGCTGAGAGCCGACGGGCCCCTCCTCTGGGACTCAGCCCTTCATTTCCGGCGTGACAGAGACCAGGCCACGCTCAATTTCCTGTCTGCGTGGAAGTGGGATCGCTGGCCTGAGCCGGGCGCCGGCTTTCATAGGGCTGCTCCTGACGGCGTCCTCTGAATGCCCAGGAAAGCAGCCTCCATGGGCCCCCTGGAGGGGGCACGGGTGGGCGTCCAGCCTCGGGGCCAGGACGGCCGGTGGCTTGTCCCCAGGGCCGGCCACTCAGCCCCCATCTGCACCTCTCTTTCAGGTCAGCTGGCGGCCGGCACCTGTGAGATTGTGACCCTGGACCGGGACAGCAGCCAGCCCCGGAGGACGATCGCCCGGCAGACGGCTCGCTGTGCGTGCAGAAAGGGGCAGATCGCGGGCACCACGAGAGCCCGGCCCGCCTGCGTGGACGGTAAGAGCCCAGGGACCCGGCAGGCCACGGAGGCTGCACCTGACAAACCCGCGTCCCCCCAGGCGATCTCCGGGTCAGGCCTCGGGCTGGACAGTGTCGTCCGGCACAGCTGTCCCTGTGGTGCCGTTGGTTTGTGCATGTGGGTGTGGCGTCCGGGTGCAGCGGAGCGTCAGAGAGTGGGGTCCCCAGCCAGCTCGCGGGGATGTGCTGGCCTGAAGGCTGCAGCCTCTCGGTGCTGCTGTGGGCAGAGGGGTCGGAGGACGAGCCCTGGGGCCCTGCAGAGGGCGGGAGGTGACTTCCTGCTCTGGAAGCCCAGCTGGCCGGGGGTCGGGGGGGGGGGTGAGACGCACTTTGACCCCCCTGCTGAGTCAACCCTCGCGGTGCCCGCGTGAGGCGGTGCCGCGAGAGCGCGTGTGGACACCGCGTCGCAGATGGTCTCCCGAGGCGGGAGGGAGGCCCTGCAGCTCTCGGCGCTGACGTGGGGCCGCCCACTGCGTGGAGGCTGTGGCGCTCGTGGGCACCCTGCTTCCTTGGTGCCGAGCGCAGGGTGCACGCCCCCAGAAGAAAACACTAGCCGTGGGGGGCCGTGGGGAGTGTGGGCGCTGTCACCGTGGCCGAGGCTTGTTCGTCACCTGGGTGGGGTGAGAAAGGCCCCCCAGGAAGAGACCAGCAGAGCCTTGAAGCGATTGGGTCAGGGACTCTTGCCGATGTCACCGATGAGCGAGGACTGTCCAGGGACATGCTGGGCCATGAGTGGGCCTGGGGCCTTTGGCCGGAGCTCTGACCCCTGGGCCTCCAGCAGGAAGGGGAGGAGTGGGGGAGGGGCCAGGCCTCTGGGCTGCCTCCACCTCAGTCGGGGTGCCCTGGGCACTCTGGGGGCCACGCTCACAGAGCCGGGGTGACCAGTAGTCTGGGGGACAGCGGGGCTCCCAGGTGACCCCTCAGGCCCTGCCTCTGCACCCCCAGGGTTCCCACGGCCGGGTGCCAGGGTCTGGTGCTGCCTACGGCCCTGCAGAGCTCTCTGGGGACAACGTGACGACTCGGTGTCCACTCCAGATGTGCTCATATCCATGAGTCTGCTTCTGAAATGGTGCACCCACACGGAGCTGGGGTGCTCCTGGGGGAACCTCCCCGTCACCCCCACCAGTCAGCTCCCCTCCACGGTGCGCGACTCAGTCTGCAGAGCTCTGCCCCGGGGCCGCTCTCGGGACTCGGAGCCCCGCGCTGCCTGCCGAATCCCTGGTCACTTCGGGCCCAGGGGCGGCCGTCTCTGTTCCCCGCGGACTGAATTAATTCTCGCCACATCCCGCCAGTGTCCCCGGCTGCTGTAATTGCGATGGGCCCACATGTGACGGGAGCGTGTCGTCGCCGGGATGATTGATTCTTCCCGGGACAGAGGGAGAGAGGAGCGTGCGGCCGCAGCCTGCCGCCTCTCCTTCCCCCGTCCTCATTAGCCGCGAGCGCCTGCGGGGAGAGCGGGGGTCGCAGCGGATTACTAATTGAATCTGCGTCTGCTCATCTGAAACCGGGGCCTCGCCCCTCTCCCCGGAGCCTGCCGGCGCCCCAGGAGCCGGGTCCCAGAGACCCAAATTAAAACCTGGCCATTGTCAGGGGAGGCCAAACAAATTAGTTAGCTTGCGATTTTTGCACAGTGGGCATTTTCCAGGCTGCCACCTAATTTAATTCCTGCTTTTCTATTTTCTTGCTCTGTGTGCATAATAAGTTTCCTCGCGTGCGGATTGTGGCTGCTGAAGAGGAAACTCGGGTCGGGTCGGGCTGGCCGGGGTCTGATGGGAGCCGGGTGCACTTTGAGGGCTGCAGGCCGACCCTGCCGGGCCCGGGAAACATGGGAACTGTTTACCGGCGCGTGGCTGCGTCTGCGCGCTGGTGTATCGTGTGGTAATCGGCTCACTGTTTATTCATTCGCTAACTCGCTTGTTCATCGATTCAGATAGGGAGCCCACCCCTGGGTGTGAGGGAGCCTGGCTCCTGAAATACCGAGCACCTGCAGCCGGCACTGCTGCGGGGCTGGGGCTGTGGGACCCAGAGCTCCACCGTCTCTTCCTGCCAGGACCTTGGCAAACTGCATTCGGGAGGGAGCATTACAGTAGGGTATTGAGGGATGAAGAGGAGCTCACCAGGAAAGCTTCCCTTCTTAAAAGGAGGGGCTGGCGGTGGGAGGGGTCTCCTGCTGTGTCCCTGAGCCCGTGGGCAGCAATGTGGCATCGTTCCAAGTTGAAGACCTGTCAGGAGAGAGGGTCTAAGACAAATCCATTCATCTCTGCAAGGCTTCGCGTCCTGACACACAAATGCAGGAGCAGCCCCGCCTTAGGGCTGCCCGGGTCACGGACGCCACAGCTAACAGTGCCGCACCAGCTGGGTGCAGCCGCCGCCTCCGCGCACAGCTGCTGGGCGAAGCCCTGGGCTCCCTCTTCCCGTCAGCAGACACGTGCGTGACCCCGATGCCGACTCAGGCCCTGCCCGGCCGTGACCCCGCACAGCACGCAGCGGACGGCCACCCACGCCAGCTGCCCCTCTGCTGAGGCAGCGTCTCTCTTTACAAGTGGGGTTCCTCCTCCCATCCGCTGAGTTCTCACAAAACTCCTTTGAAGAAAATCAAGGCGTAAAAAGCAGCATGGTGCCTGGTGGCCAGGTGCCCGCAGTCAGCTCAGAGGCAGCCCTTCGCAGCTGGGGGTGAGAGGTGAGGCCGAGACCTCCGCCTGGGGCCGGACAGGTGTCCCCGGAGCCCTCGGGGAGGGCCGGCCAGGGTTCGGGCTCCGCACAGCCCTGGGGAAGAGGAGGGTGAGCCGGGCTGGCCCAGGGACCTTGGGAAGTTGGGGCCCCTCTGTGCGTGGCTTTGGGAAGTCGGGGCCCCTCTGTGCGTGGTCAGCTGGGCTCTCCGAAGGCCCTGCTGGGAACCCCTGGCCGAAGGGATCGACCAGTGGCACCTGCTGGAATCTGCCTCCTCTGGTGACTGTGCCCTTGAATTCCCGAGCAGGGGTACGCCCACACCACACACCTGCACACGAGGGTCACGCTCCTCACAGGCCTCTCCTTTCCACGGAGCCTGCGGTGTAGACAGGTCCCAGGTGTGGTGTGGAAGCCATGAGCCAGGCCCCGCGCCAGCCCACAGCGGGTGTCCGTGGGCCGAGCCCGGGTCTCCGTCCACAGGTTGCAGTAACAGCGGACACCCCGTGCTCTGGACATGCCGTCCTGTGCTGGAGGCCCTTCGACACTGGCCTGTGCAGCGGTCAGTGGAGGGAGGGGCTCTTCCTCACTGCAGGCGTGGCGCCAGGAGAGGTGTTTGGAGGCCACCGTTCAGGGTGCGGAGAGGGTCCAGGATGGAGCCCCAGCGGCCTGCTCACTCAGAAGGGGGCACGAGGAATCGAGTCCGGAAATCCACCCTCGCAGGTGTGATCAGCGGGTTTTCAGCGGGGGGGTCAGGGACGTTCAGGGGGGAAAGAACAGTCTCTCCAGCAAGTGGGACGACCAGGTGCCCACGTGCAAAAAGTGGCGTTGGAGGCCGACCCCACACCACACACGGAAACTCACTCAGCGCGGATCAAAGAGCTGATGTTCACGGCGGACACTCCCGAAGCGTTGGAGGGAAACGGGCACGTCTTCACGACCTTGAGTTTGGCACGGGTCTTAGCTGTGGCACCAGGAGCAATGGCGGAACCCAGGTCAACGGGACTCCATCAAAACCGAGACCTTTCTGCTGCAGGGCCCGGCACCGACCAGGGAAGGGCCACCCACAGCAGGAGGGAAACGCCCTCAGCTCTTGCGTCTGGAAAGGGACTTGTATTTCGAGTCCATAAAGAACCCATACGACCCAGTAACGAGAAGATATAACACAGCTGAAAACTGGGCAGAGGATCTGAAAATAGACGTTTCTCCAAAGAAGCTGAGCGTGTGAGTAGCCGGTGAGCACGTGGACAGATGCCTGATGTCAGGAGGGGAGGGCAATCCCATGCTGAGATCCCCCCACAGAAGGAAACCAAGCCTCAGGGTGCAGGTGTGGCAGGACGCGGAGACGTCGCAAGGCCCACAGGGCAGAAAGTCCTGACCCCTGGAGTAGCCGAGGGAGCGGCCGGCCGGCGGGGGCAGCTGAGCCAGCCCGGCCTGAGCTCCCTGATCCTCCGCCCGCTCCCCCACACTGGGTGGGGGCTTGGATGGAGGGACCGTAGGTCGTGCTCTCATCCTTTCGCATGTGGGGGGACCTCCCAGCACCTCTGAGCACATGGTCCCTCGCGGCTTGTTGTCGCTCAGCGGGCTGCCGGGAGAGGAGGGAGACACACAGGACTGCGCTGGGCCGTCCCCTCCTCTGGCGGCCAGCGGCAGGATGCGGGCAGGGCAGCCGGCCTCACACTTTTGTGGGAAAAGCTTTCGTGTCCCTCAACTCTTAGGGGGGTTTACGGCCGTGCCTACGCGTGTCCGTGGTGCCGCTGTGGGGCCTCGGGCCGGTGAGCTGAGCTCTGAGCGCGGGCGGAGGCGCCCAAAGCCACCTGCTGCCCTGGTGTGGCTGGCTCTCTGGACCTGCTCGTCCCTCCCCGCGGTGTGGCTGGCTCTCTGGACCCGCTCATCCCTCCCCGCGGTGTGGCTGGCTCTCTGGACCCGCTCATCCCTCCCCACGGTGTGGCTGGCTCTCTGGACCCGCTCGTCCCTCCCCGCGGTGTGGCTGGCTCTCTGGACCCACTCGTCCCTCCCCGCGGTGTGGCTGGCTCTCTGGACCCGCTCGTCCCTCCCCGCGGTGTGGCTGGCTCTCTGGACCTGCTCGTCCCTCCCCGCGGTGTGGCTGGCTCTCTGGACCTCCTCATCCCTCCCCGCTGTCCCTCCCTGCGGTGTGGCTGGTGTTGTAAGGTGTCAGCGAGATGACCAGAGACACACAGCTGAATTGTAAAGGAGCACTTTATTACACCGGCGGGCTGGGGGGGCACAGCTTCCCCAAATCCTCAGCCCCGAGCCTTCTTTGTTGTCCGCTTTTAAAGGCACAAACTACAGAAAAAAAACTACATTCTCTTGGCACCGCTTTTGGCACCGTGAAGGGGGGCTGATACAGAGAAGAGGGACAGAAGCTTGTTAGAGGTCAGGGTAACCATTAATCTCTTTTTTTGTTATGGTTCCTCTGAGTTTCCCAAGGCCATCCTCAACCCCTTATCTTTATAGTTTTCTTTGGGTGTCTCAGGCCCTTCTGTTTACAGAAGGGTGTGTACGTGCAGTCACTGAGGGTCAGAACGGAGTTATTACAGCTGGCTCTCTGGACCCGCTCGTCCTTCCCCACTGTCCCTCCCCGCGGTGTGCCTGGCTCTCTGGACCCGCTCGTCCTTCCCCACTGTCCCTCCCCGCGGTGTGCCTGGCTCCCTGGACCCGCTGTTCCCTGCCCCGCGGCGGCTGCAGCCGGCTCGCGGTCACTGGCGAGACTTGTGGTTAAACTTCCAGAAACGTAGCGAGCTGGTTGCTAAACACGGTCACTGAACACGAAGTTGTGTCAACGTCCCTGTGAATGAATGACGTTAAAAACAAATGTCCGGCCTTGGCCGGTTTGTTTCTGTTTGGCTCAGCCTTTGCAGCGTCGGCCCGCGGACAGAGGGTCTCAGCTTCGATTCAAGGGCACGTACCTGGGTTGCAGGTTCGATCCCCGGCCCCGGTGGGGGTCATGCGGGAGACAACCAATCGATGTGTCTCGCTCACATCAATGTTTCTCTCCCTTCCATTCTCTCTAAAAATCAATGGAAAAATATCCTTGTGTGAGGATTAAAAAAAAAAAAAGTGGGGAGGGGCTACCTAAGAAACCAGGAAGAGAAGAGCCAGCTAAACCCAGATCGAGTAGGAGGAAGGACACAGTCAGGTTTAGAAGGGAAATACATGAAATGGAGCGTAGGACCGTGAAAATCCCCCGAACCAAAAGTCCGTTCTCCGCAGGAGGAACAAAACGAGCAGATGTTTGGCTGGACTGACGGGGGCGGGGAGGAGAGGTCAAAGCTCTGCACCACCGGGAATGAGAGACGGGTGGCCCTCTGTGCCCCCGCCGCTCTGGGGGCCCGCGTGCCCCGTGTGCCAGCCTGTGGGGGACTTGGAGGAACTGCGTGCGTTCCCAGAAACGCACAGACTGCCGCAGGAAGAAACGGGGCGTCCGAGCAGACTGCCGTGTGACAGGTCCAAGCAGACCGCCGTGTGACGGGTCCGAGCAGACCGCTGTGTGACAGGTCCGAGCAGACCGCCGTGTGACGGGTCAAGGTGACGCCTTAGTAATGTCATCGCTTCCCGGCGAGGAGAGCCCGGCACCTCCGCTGGTGAATCTTCCAAAGGTAGAGAAGCTTTCGCACCCATGCTCCTCGAGTTCTTCCCCAAACAAACAGAAAATACAAAAGAGGAAGAGGAAATAGTTCTCGACTCACGCCGCGAGGCCGGCACGACCCCGATCCCAGACGTTTCGGGCAAAGACGTCCCAAGAAAGTACAGTTCTCGTGACTAGCGACGCAGACGTCCTCAACAGCGTCCTGGCAGACCAAGTCCAGCCGCACAGTGAGGGGACTGATCGTCACGACCAGGGGGTTTGTCTCAGGGAAATGCGGCTGGATCCACGCAGGAAAACCCATAAAAACAACGCCAACAGAGTGAAGAACGAATTCACATCGTCATCTGGGGAGTTGCAGCGTAAGCATTTCAGAGTCCAACACTCTCTCCGGATAAAGTCCCTCAGCAGACTCGGGAGAAAGACCTCAGCGTGACACAGGGCTGCTGGAGACGCTGGCAGCCCCCTCGGACGCGGTGGGGGGAGACCCACGCTTCCACCCTGAGATCTGGAGCCAGCCGAGGACCCTGGGCTCCACGCTGCTCCTCAGTGCCGTCCTGGGGGTCAGAGCAAGGCCGCTGGGCAGGGGGAACACGCAGAAGTCCCTGGCTGGAGAGGAAGACGGACCCCGCCCCCAGCGGGCATGACCGTTCGTAGAGCGCGTCCGAAGGAATCCACGCGGGCGCACGGGACTGGGAAAGGAGTCTGCAAGGTCGTGGGCACAGGATCGATACACAAAACCAATTGCGTTCCTCCACGGTGCTAGCAATGATCTTCAGGAAGCAATTCCCTTTACAATAGCCTCAGAAAGAATAAAACACTCAAGGATAAATTGAACAGAAGAAGCCGCAGACTCGTACACGGAACACCACAAAAAGGAGCTGGGGCGGTAGCCAGAGGGCCCGTTCCTCCCGGGCCAGCTCGACCCATGTCCCCCCTCTCCCCAGCCAGCCAGGGGGCCCCAGGACGGGGCAGCCTCCTTCCCCGTATCTCCAGGGCACAGCTCACTGCCAGGGCTATGACAGGTGCCGGGACTATCTGCCCTCCCGTCCTTGTGACTTCACGCTGATGAGCCTGTGAGCCCCTGCAGGGGCCACCGCGGCTCTGGGACCCGAGGGCTGCCATCCGGGTTCCCGATAATCATTTAAAGTGTCCAGTATGCACGGCGCTAACGATGCCGCCTCCTTCACCTTACTCGTTTTAATCAGCTTTCGAGAATAATCAGCTTGTACGAGAAGAAATATGTTTGAAACCTCTGTGAGGAAATTCTCTCCAGGAAACCTGGAGCTGAGGCGTCCCAGCATGGGGTGGGGACCCACCGCGCGCTCTGATTGCGACCATTAGCAGGGACGCTCGTGACCTTGTTCGGGGAGGGTGCCGGGGTCTGCGCTGATCACCAGACAGATCTGCGGGCTGCCCCCCTCCCCCGCTCCCGCTCCCACAGCCCAGGGACATTGCTGACTCTCCCCGTTGGGGGCAGTGAAACCTGGTACGCCCAGGGCTCCCCGGCTCTGCCCAGCAGCATGGAGCCCCGGTCCTACGTTGCTGGTTGTGCTGTGGTCTCTGGGGGCCTCTAGGAAGGAGTTCAGAGCGCTCAGGTCCAAAGCCCCGGTCTCTCTGGGTGGGTCTCGATGCAGACGCTTTGAACAGCCCCAGAGCGAAGCCCCGGCCGGACGGCGCAGAGCCTTGTAAGCAGGGACCCCCACACATACGGGGTGCACGGGCGCTGGGATTGCGGGGTCCTTACTGAGGGCTTAGATGACTCATTCACTTCATTTCCACCAACGCCCTTGAGGGAAGCAGTGTCACCATTTAAATTGGGGAGCCGGGGCCGCAAGGAGGGAGGGCTTGCCCCAAGCACAGGGCTGAGAGCGGGGCACCCGCCGGGGTCCCAGTGCCACCGACGTCGCTGGCCCCACCCCGACCCCACTTTCAGCTCAGAGCCCCTCTGGGAGGGGGTGCAGAGCTGGGCGGGGGCTGGCCCCCACCTGCCATCACACTGGCCCCGGCACCTGAGGTGGAAGGTGCTGGCTTTGACATGCGTGGAGCGGCCACGGGGTGCGGCTGGGGGCACCCCCTGCCCTCGGTGAGGGGCTTGGCCGGCACCGGGCCCGGGGCCCCCAGACCTGCGGAGCACCCGGCAGCGTCTGCACCCCCAAAGCAGGCCGCTCTCTGATGGGCACAAAGCCGCACGCACTCTTTGATGTTACTCGAGATTTCGAGCGAGTAAACAGTGCGATGGAGAGTACATCAAAGCCACGGAATCGGGATGAAACCATGTTATTTGGATCCTGGCACATACTTTGATCATGGATATGGGTGACGGGGAGCGTGCCGGCCCCACGCCCCCCGGGCTGTGGGCGAGGACAGGGGCACCGGGACACGCCTCCTTCCTGTCCCTTCGCCAGCACCGTCCTCGGGGTTCGGGCTCCAGGAGGCTGAGGCCGCGGAGGAGGCGGGAGCAGGTCCGTGTTCGAGGACAGGCTGCACACGCCAGGGACTGAGTCCCACGTGCAGGGAGCCCGGCCGGTGTCTGACGGCTTTCTAGAAAGATCTCTCTGCTGCGTTCGGGCAGCAAGAGTGAATGCCGGGAGGGGTCTGGCAGGTGGAGGAAGCAGCCATGACCGGGGACCAGCGATTCTGGAGGCCGCGGTGGCGGGTCTCTTCCCAGGTGATGCAGAGCTGTGGAGGGAAAGACCCGAGCCACCTGGGCTGGGCCTGAGTGGCAGGTGCAGGGTTCTGTGCCCACATGACCAGGCCCGGGCGCGGCCTTGCACCCCCGCAGGTGTGTGCCCTGTGGACAGGTGCCCGGCAGGGGCGGTGGATGACTCTTGGTGGTGAGGAGGAGGCCTTGGCAGCAGAGGGAGGTGAATAAAGGTTCCCTTCAGTGAGTCACTCAGAGGGCCGGTGGGATCGGACGCTGGAGCCCTCGGAGGAGGGGCACGGGGGCAGAGAAGGCTGGCCGTGCCCCCCCAAGAGGAGCCGCGGGGGGGACCTGGGGCCCCTTCAGGAGTCAGGGCGACTGGACGAGGGTGGTTTTCGGGATGAGCGAGAAGGACCCCTGCGTGAGCCTTAGCTGTTTTATGCTTGGCTTCTGCTTTCTGCCGTCTGAAGTGTCTCTGGCTCGTGATCCCGCCAGTTGATTGAACAGAGTTTACTTGTCACTGGGAGGGTGAGAGACTCATGTTCTACGTCCACAGACGGGGTGCCGCTCCTGGAGGGTGGCATCCAGGCCACTGTCCTGGGCTGAGGGCCCCACCTGGGGTTGAGTAACCTTTGGCCTTGCAGGTGCTGTTCCTGCCCAAGTGACCTTGACCGGTCACCTGCCCCTGCCCTGGCTCCTCTCCTGAGCACCCAGGGTCCTTCCAGTGCTGACCTGTGACCACAAATGGGCTGGAACTGTGCAAAGCGCAGAACCTGGCACCAGGCCCTAGCCTTTCCCTCAGGGACCCCGGCTCCACCGCCTCCTGGTGGCCTGTGACCAGAATTGCAGGAGCACCTTTTTAAGCGCTGGGTCTCCTTTGAAAGTTAAGCTGGTTCTGAGACCTGAATAACGTGAGGAGGTGTCTCAGCACCACAGCTGAACAAACACAGTCGTGTCTCGTGAAATGTTCCTTTCACTATCAGGCCACCTCTGGGGACCCAGTGAATCTGTGTCAATGCAGTTTACACAGATTCACAAAAATACCCATGTAGACATGTTCAGAAAAGATCACATGACCCTGCACAGGACTTAGAAATGCAAAATAAGCTTTGTTCTATTTTTAACCAATTAATTGAGATAGAACACGCCTACAGGCACACACACAAACTGTGAGGGCCAGCCTCCATGCTTCCAGCCCGGCCCTGCAGGTTTCTAGGGTCCCGGCCTCTTTCCCAGTGGATTAGCCTGTTCTGGGCCTTTGTAGAAATGGAAGCAGACAGTATAGAGACTTGGCATTTTTCGCTTGTGTCCAGGAGATCATCCGTATTGTACACCGTGGTGTTTTGTTTTTTTTTATTGCGGTGCGGAGGTAACTGTGTGGCCGTACCTCAGCTGTGTGTTCTACGGGAGATGGGCATTTCGGTGGTTTTGGATTCTTGGTCATCATGAATGCGACAGCTGTGAATGCACGTGTGTGCGTGTCTAGGTGGACGTGTGCACGCATGTGTCCCGGGCGTACACTGGGAGGGCCGAGGGGAGTCGGCTGCAGCAGTTAACGCAGGAGCGTTTCCCAAAGGGTCGTTCCTACGAACCTGCCACCGCGGGATTGGAACGTTCTCTTCGCTCCGTGTCTTTGCCGACACTTGTTACTGTCAGACTCTTTGTTTTTCTTAATCCTCACCCAAGGATATGTTTTTATCGATTTTAGAGAGAAAGAGAGAGAGATGTGAGAGAGAATGATGGATCGATTGCCTCCCATACGCACCCTGACTGGAGATCGAACCCAGAACTCGGGCATGTGCCCCGTCTGGGAATCGAGTCCGAGACCCTTCTGTGCACAGGACGACGCTCCAGCCAGCTGAGTCACAGCGGCCAAGGCTGTGGTCAGACGTTTTAGCTCAGCCGTCTGCCACTGTGCAGGGCTGGCCCCTCATTGCCGCTGGGTGGCGCTGAGTGTGGTCTCAGGCTCTCGGGCCGCCGGGGCGCCTCTTCCGTGCCGTGTCCGTTCCAGTCGTGTCCGTTCCAGTCTTCTGCCCGTTTTCATTGGGTTGTCTGTGTTTTTTCCCACTGGTTTGCAGAAGCTCTGTTTAGCCTCTGACCCCCGCGCTGCTCCCTCGCACTGCTCACTTTTTCTTCTGACCTGGCTTTTCCACGTGCTCACGGGTGTGACGGGAACAGCAGGGTTCTTCCCTTCAGCCAGGCTGACTTTATCAACCCTTTCTCTTCGTGTTTTGTGTTCTGTGTCTGTCCGAGAAGTAGTTTCACCCCGAGGTCGCGGGGGCGTTCCCCGTTGAACGCGCTGTGCCGGTGTAGGCCCGTGGTCCCCTGGGACCGGTGTCTCCTGTGGCCTGAGGTTGACCCGCCGTGTTCTCTCCCCGCGTGGCTGTCTGAGCGATCCAGCATCACTGACGGAAAGTTCCGGTCTTGTGGACTCATCACGACCTTGTGTTAAGTTCTAGAACGCGTTTCTGAGGCAGAGTGGAAGGGGCGGCCTCCTCCTGGGTCACGTTCCAGCGCGTTACCTCGGCATCTCCCCGCCCCGAGCAGCTGGGCTCGGCTCACTCAGGTTCCTGTGTCCCTCCCCGGACGCTGCGGAACCCGCAGTCCCCCCCCCCGCCTCCTTCCCACCTTCAGGAGCGTCTCAGGCTGGAACTCGCAGTGGGGAGGTAGTGATGCCCCATCCCTGCCGGCCCCACCCTGTGTCCAGCCCAGGCCTGGCTCCACGGGCCAGGGTGCTGGTCACCTTGAGGGGTCCTTGGCCTGGGGGTCTTCCTGGCCGACGGTCTCCAGTGGCCCATGGCAGGGGAATGAATGCCGGCTGAGGTGGTGGTTGGAGCGCCCCCCCATGACAGCCGAACCTCCTGCCCCCCACCCACCTTTCACGTGGGCCTCTGCACAGAAGTGAGCACAGCTCCAATTCTGAACCCCGATTTCTCAGGCCCCAAGGCCGCTGCCTCCTGCCTGAGCTGGCCTGGGTCGGTGAGCGGGACGTGTAAGACACGACCTCCGGTCCCCACGCCGGGCTGCCTGCCCTGACCAGCCGTCTAAGCCCGTACGGATCACAGAGACACGGACACGGCGTGCAGGAGCCAGATGCCGGCTCGGCCTGGCCTCGGCGTGTCCATCCTTTGGGGAGGCCCTGGCCTCGGCGTGTCCGTCCTCTGGGGAGGCCCTGGCGTCAGTGTGTCCGTCCTCTGGGGAGACCCTGGCCTCAGGGTGTCCGTCCTCTGGGGAGGCCCTGGCCTCGGCGTGTCCGTCCTCTGGGGAGGCCTGGCCTCGGCGTGTCCGTCCTCTGGGGAGGCCTGGCCTCGGCGTGTCCGTCCTCTGGGGTGGCCCTGGCCTCAACGTGTCCGTCCTCTGGGGAGGCCCTGGCCTCGGCGTGTCCATCCTCTGGGGTGGCCTGGCCTCGGCGTGTCTGTCCTCTGGAGGTGGCCCTGGGCTCCGGGGGCAGGTACCCGCTGCCCACATCCTGTAATTGGCCATCGATCGCTCTGTGTGCCCTTCGGGTCCGTGGTCCTTAATGGTGGTTTTTATGTAAAATAAATACAGTATTTGTTACAATTCCGTGGTGGAGGGCGTTTTTCCTCTGAAGAGGTCGTTAGCACTTGTATCCGGAGAGCATTTGGCAGGCTCTTTAACGAAAGGCCTTGTCGGAAGAAGGCTCTGAGGCCGGCCCCCCCGGAAGTGCTGGGGGGCCGTGTCTGGGGGACACTCGGTCACTGTGCCCGTGTTAGCTCTGGTCAGCCGCTCAGTGGCCGAGCCCGTGGCTGGCTGTCAGCTCAGACCCAGGAGAGCGGCCGAGGTCGGCCTGGGCCCCAGCCTGACTTCTTGGCGAGGCTCCAGGGCCTGAGAAGGGAGGGGACCT
Source organism: Tadarida brasiliensis (assembly GCA_030848825.1). Classification (NCBI taxonomy): domain Eukaryota; kingdom Metazoa; phylum Chordata; class Mammalia; order Chiroptera; family Molossidae; genus Tadarida; species Tadarida brasiliensis. Next base: position 1,460,972 of record CM061263.1, on the reverse strand, counting down.
GTGGGGGGGCAGCCGGGTGCTAGGCGGAGACAAACCCAAGGGCGTGGCGCCAGGCAGCACATAGCCAATGGCGGAGCTCTCGGTAACGACCCTGCGGATCTGCCAGGTCATCGGGATGTGGGAGACGCCAGTCCGGGCATCTGTCACGCCCCGATGGCAGGGAGCACCTCCGGGTCGGCGGAGGGCGATTTCCCAGGACGCAGCCGTGATGAGCAGCCACGACTCTGCACCCGCTTTACGGGCCTCTGGTGACTACATCCTGGTGATAAATACGCCGGGGCACGGCTTCCCGGGGCTGGGCCAGTCGGCACTAACTTACCTGCTTGAATGAAAACCCTGAACCTCTGTGAGCCCCACTGTCATTGCTCACTACCCATAAATTAGGGCCGGGGGATCCTCTGTCCGGACGCAGTCCGCCCAGGAGGGCCGGGATGAGCCGCTCAGACGCGTCTTAAATCACCTTCGACACTCTCGCCGCGCAGGAGCTCGGAGAGCCCCGCCCTGAGTGGCCGCCTGCCGGGCTACCCCAAGAGCAGGAGGAACAGAGAAACCCCCACATCACAGAAGGGCCCTGGGGTGCACCCTCCAACCTGCATGGCAGGGCACCCACTGTCCCGCCGGGGACCCCGACAGCTGGCGCGTTTTCAGAGAGGTCGCCTTTCTCCCCCAACCCGGGGCGTGTCCGACCTCTGTGGGTTGCACTCGGAAGCACAGAAATGTGCAGCCGGGGGGTGACCTGTGCCTGGGGTGGCCTCCACTCTCGGGGTGTCGGCGGGCGACCAGCCTTCTCCGTCAGCCTCTGAGCCAGGAGCAGCGAGGCCTCACGCCGTGTTCTGGTGCCGCCGTCCAGGCTGAGCATTTCTGTGGGGAGCCTTCCACGTGGGCAGTGACCCTGCGCAGGTGGTCAGAGCCTCGCCGGCCGGCCTGCAGCCTGAGACCCACAATGAACCCCCAGATGGCTCTGCTGGAGCACCCCGGGGGTGCGACTCCGTCGTAGAGCCCAGAGCCCAGGTCTGCGGAAAACAGCCAGTTCCTGGGGCTCCAGTCACGCCTCCCGCCCTTGGTGACCGTGTCTTTTTTTTTTCAAATCCTCACCTGGGGATATTTTTCCGTTTATCTTCAGATAGAGTGGGAGGGAGAGAGAGGAACATCGATGTGAGAGAGACACATCGATCGGTTGCCTCCTGCACAACCTGGACCAGGGCTGGGGACCTAAATGCAACCGAGGTCCGTGTCCTTGACCAGAATCAAACGCGCGACTCTGTGGTCCGCGGGCCGACACTCTGATCGCTGAGCCAGACCGGCCAGGGCGACTGTGTGTCTCTGAAGCAACCCCTTCACTTCCCTGGGCCTCAGTCTTCTCATCCGTAAAGTGGGTGTGGCACCTGCTCCGGGGACCAGGATACCGTCAGTCGGTGGCAGGTATCATCACCTGGCGTGACCGCTGTCAGCGGACTCGGACGCCCCCCCTCAGCGCCCCTCTGCCGGGCTGGGCTGCTGGTGTTCGGCTCCTGGTCGCAGGGTCTCCACCTCTGGACACTGGGAGAGGAGGCTCGTGGGAGGTTGTTCCACTTTCTGCCCTGGGATGTGACGTGACACCCACTTTGACACTTGGGTATCAAGGACGACGTCGTGCGAAGGGCAAGTAGAAATACGTTCTTCACACCCAAGGAATCTGCTGTCCGCTGGGTGGAAGGTGTCGGTGTCCCTTGAACGACCCAGAAGACGACAACAAGACCCGGGAGATCGCAGAGCTCGGGCGCGTCGGACAGGCGTCTCCCTGGTGCGTGGCGTGTGCCGTAGGACGTCTCTGCCGGGTTAGCGGCACAGCTCAGGGTCACTTCTTCCAGCTGCAGGACTGAGTCTCCTGGGGCCTCTGCACCCCGACGGTCTGGAACCTCGGTGCCGCCTCCCGTCCGCCGGGAGCTTTTCCAACTTCCTTCTGAGTGTGAGACTCGGATGCTTCCCTGGCAGCACCCAGCTGTCCATGCTCGGCGACCTCTGTCTCCTGCCTTCCGGCGCCTGCTGGCCCTGGGTGCCGGGTAGATCCCTTGTTCTCACCGGGGCATGGAACCTCGACACCGGGGTAGCTGTCATGAAGACCGGGGTGCTCTGGCCCAGGGACTCTGCGTCCTGAGCGCGCACAGGCCCAGCACCCCCAAGGCTGAGGGCGCCCTGTGCAGTGCGGACGTCGCCCCTCCTTCCGGGTCGGATGAGGTCTTCAGCCGAGTCCATCAGCCCTGCTTGTGCTCTGCTCCCGCCGCCCGGCTGTGAACCCCACACCCCACCTCTGCCCCGAAGCCCCTGGCGGCTCACTGCTCCAGCCGCGTCCTTTGACGCGCTCCGAGGAGACCGCCTTTCAAACGCTGCCCGCGGCTTCCCCCCCCCCTGCCTTCGCTTCCTCTGTGGTCTCTGTGCCTTGCTCCGTCTGCCCGGCTCCCCTCCCCGGCCACCCTGCCGCCTCTTTCTAAACCGGGAGAACTGGGTTAAGGACCAGCTGGTGGCTGAGGGTCCTGGGCGTGGCGGCGGGCCGCTCTCCTACCTGGCAGCCGTCTTAGGCTCTGCGCGGGGCGGCGAGCCTCTCTGGGCCCTGCTGGGGTCAGGTGGCAGAGCAGGTGGGCAGCGGCCATCACTGCCTGGGAGGACGGCCCTGCGCTGTCTGCTGGGGGCCGGGAGCCCCGTCCGTGCCGGGAGGACAGGCCCCGTACTTAGTCCGCGCTCCCACGGCCACCGTGTGGAGTCTTTGTCTGGCGGGTGTCCCTCGCCCCCCAGACCTGCCTGGCCAGCCCCCGGCTGTGGAAGACCGTGTTTCTGGCCCGACCCGGAGCCAATTGTTCTAGCCAGACACGCTGTGGGTCCCGGGCAGGGGCAGTGGGGCGGGCCTCCCCGGGGTGGCCTCTGTGTCCAGGACAGCGAGGGAACCGGCCCGCAGCCTCAGCGCAGGTTAGGGTCACAGCCTCCTCTGCCGTCACTGCCCCCAGCTGCCGGGACCACCGGGCCATCCCGAGGCACTGACGGCCGGCCCTGCTTGGCCAGGACGCCCCCGGGCAGCTCACGGACCTGCTGTGCCCGCTGCTCGCTCCCGGAGCTGCCAGGTGTGCAGGTGTGCAGGTGTGCCGCTTGGGGGGAGCTGAGGTGACCTTCTAGGCCCCGCCGTCAGGATGTGACTCCTGTCCCCCAGAGGCCGCGTGGCTTATTGACCGACGCGCGTCTGCAGACGGCTCTGTTCCGCGCCCGTGCCGGGCTGATCCATGTCGGTGCAGTCAGACGCTGCGTCCTGGCCCTGACCACCGCCCGCCTGCAGTGCTTGCATGGCGGCAGCCGGACCCGGCGCTCGGGAGGGGCAGCCCCCAGGGAGGAAGGGGTCCGCGCTGCTGGTCCCCGTGGCCAGACCATGCAGACCTGGTGCCCCTGAGCTCTGTGAGTTTCCATCCACGTGCCCCATGTTGGAAGCACCCTCCCCCCACGTGGGGGTTGCGGGGTGCATGCTAGTGGCCAGCCTCGTGCACGGACCGGGCTGCACAGCCAGGACCCCGAAGCCTTCAATCGCCTCCCTGCTCCAGAGCTGCCCCCCCAAGCTCCTCCCCCACCCCGTCCCCACCCTGAAACAGGGGACGCCCCACAGAGCCCCTTGTTGGGAGAGAGGCTGCAGGAGGGGCCCCTCCTCCCCTTGCCCCGGAAGCAGTGGCTTTGGGGTGAGGGACAGTCTGCAGGCCAGTTCCGCACCCTGGCTGGCCCCTCCCCCATCCCTGGGTCCTCTGTGCCCACGCTCGGGCTCCGCCGTGACGCAGAGCTGAGAGCGTACCCTCTGGGTTTTACAAACAGATTGCTGACGACCAGCCCTGTAATGAACGTTTATCTTATTCCCTAAAGATCAGAGTGGGTGTTCCCGATTGACAGGGGTGCTGGCCCAGGACCCCTATTCCCAGGGCCTCGGTTCGCCCTGTGAGCCCCCTTGTAGCAGGAGGACAGCAAGGTCCCCGTGAGCCGTGGAGGCTGCTGCAGCCGGCCTGTCGGTGCGGCGCTGTTGCCCCAGGGTGGGTGAGACGCAGTCGCCTTGCCTGGCTGGCCTTCCTCCCCAGGGCTGTGGTGGCCCCTGCTGTGCCCGGACCCGGCGCCGGCTGGACCTGTGCTCCTGGTAAGCAGTCCCCGGGCGCAGTCCACAGCTCTGTGGAGTGGGCAGGAGAGCTGTCCGTCCAGAGCCCAGGCCACCGCCCACCAGGCCAGATCTCAGAGCTGGAACGGGGCAGACGCAGAGGGCTTCCCTCGGCCTCCCGCCCGCCCGGCTTTCCCACTGCCTGTGCCCTGGCGCATCGGTCCCGCTCTCGTCCTGGGTGCCCGAGGCGGCCAGGAGACACCACATGCAGGGTGCAGGGCAGGCCGTGAACAGCGACCGGGCTTGTGTGGGGACAGCCTCCCGGGGCGGGGGGTTCCTCAGCAGCAGGGCGCTGGCACAGTGGGGTCCTGGGCTGGCGACGTCCCCAGACGCTGGGAGACCCAAGGTGGCTGTTCAGAGCTCTTCCTGCACGCTGGGCTCGGCCACACACGGGCGGCCCTCCCCTTGGGGCACCGTCCAGCAGGGAGAGCGGGCCCAGGCTGTCCTGCTGGAGCGGTGGCAGTTGGCACAGGAGCCTCTGGGCACGGGGAGCGGTGAGCGGTGTCCCTCGTCCGGGGCGGGCAGTGCTGGGCACCAGGCCGCCTTCAGTGCGGGGCCAGGCCGCCAGGAGGGCTCAGACCCGCCAGCTCACGGCCTCAGCCTCCCTGGCATCGCGAGCGTGTTTCCTGTGGCCCGGCACTGGGTCGCTGTCCGGCCATGTCCCTCGGATGCGGCAGATTCGCTCAGAACCCGGCAGGTCCTTGCAGACACCAGGGCCCAGGGGCCGCCGTGGGGCTTCAGGCGAGAACACCAGGGGGCGGGGCAGGGCCTGCACTCGCGTCTTACCTGAGCTCACAGGTGGGGCGCTGGTGCCCCCGGGCAGGCGGGGAACAGAACGCTGGCCGCCTCTGTTCTTCCCTCTCAAGCCCCGTCCCTCGGTTTGTGGAAATCTGCCCAAGAAAAATGGTTGGAGTGTTGTTGTTTGTCTCCTCTGCTTAGGTGTCTTAATTCTAATGAAATAATGAAGCCGGTAGCTCGTGACAACTGTGTTTTTATTTCTCCATCTAATCTGATTACCTGAGTTTGGAGTGTTTTCCACGGCGCGACCGTGGAATAATCACACGCCGACTTCGCCCTTCCCGTGCGCCGGCGGGGACGGTTCCCGGCAGCTAATGGATCTCGCTCGTCAGAGAACCATCTTGAAAATTAATACATTCTACTGTAACTATTTAAAGAAAAAATAATTATCGAGACTGTTCTCAGTAAATTATGCTGTCTAGAAGTTGTAGAAAGAAAATTCAGTCTAATTTTAAGACGCAATCTGGGTTCTGCAGATTTTTCTTTTCCTGAGTGATTAAAGGCTCGGCGTCGAGAGGAGACAGTGCCCTTTCCTTCCTGCTTTTGGGGTCTCGGGAGGGAAGCTCCATGCAGCCCAGGCCCTGGGCCCCGCGGGCTGCTCTGGGGCGGGGCCTCCCGGCCACCCCCGTGGTGGGCGGGTCCGTAGTGTATGGGGCTAAGGGGAGATGCTTGACCTCCCAGGTCCCTGGCAGAACTCTGTCGGGTCCCCCAGCCCAACTGTGGAGGCCACCGTGGGGGGCCGTGTGGGGTGTGCTCTGGGTCAGGCCCTTTCTCCTTCTCCACCTGTGTCCCTCCCAGGACCAGGCGCCCCCAGGGCTCTCACTGCGATTCACGGGGGGCAGCGTGGTGTGGGGGCGGTCTTTCTCAGACACGCGGGAACCCTTCCTCCACGTGGGCCCACCTTCTCCCGGGTGGGTGTGGGGGGACCTGCGGCAGGCGGCCGGCGTGAGTGAACCGGCGGTGCCAGGCTGGGGCACTCCCTCCCTGCTGATGCGGGCCTGCCAGCCCCCTTGCCCTCCCGCGTGAGGGCCAAGTCCCTCCGCCACCTGGGAGCCAGGTGTGTGCAGAGACGAGCAGCCCTGGGGCCAGAGGTGCCGGGGGAGTTCCGAGGTCCCGAGGAGCTGGAGGGCCTTGCAGCGTCTCCATGGAGACGGAGTGGCAATGACGGGTGTGAGGCGGGTCCCTCAGAGCCGGTTCTGTCTGCGGAGGTGGTCACCTCGCCGCCTGGGGCGCCAGGTCCGAGCTGGTTCAGTGCATGGGCTGTTCGTCTCAGAGCCCAGGTCACCGGGCGGCTGGCTCAGAGGCGTGTTCACGCCACCTTCCTTCCACTGGCCACGCCACGCGCCACTCCTGCCCCAGGTGGGCTCCTGCCCCAGGTGCCGGGGAGGACTGTGGGCGGGCGGACTCCACCAGACCAGGCTGGGTGTGTCGGGACTCCTTAGAGAGCCCACCCTGGGTGAGGTCCACGTTCCGGAAAGTGCTGCCTGAGGGCCTGGGCGGGACAGAGGGCACCTCAAGACCACCCGTGGCTGTTGGGGGCTGAGGCCCAGACCCTTGCTACCTCCCTGCTGGGCCCAGAGGGCTGGCTTTTCACACGTGCTGGCCACCCCGGCTCTGGGGCCCGGTCACCCGCCTGTTGTCCCCACCCAGCGGCAGTCTCACTCCCCCGGCCTTCCCCCGGTCCCTGGCCCCGCCCAGCTCCCTTGTCCTCCTCAGTGTCCTGGGCTCACAGCGGTGAGCACACACCTGCCCCAGGTCAGACGCGGCCGAGTGGGTGACTGTGGGTGACAAAGCCGTGAGTCGGGGTTCTGGGCTGGCTCACCGAGCGCCCTCCCCTCCTGTGACCAAAGGGACCCCAAGCAGTTCCGGGAGTGCAGAGCCGGTGCCTGGTGTGTCCCCTCCCAGGGAGGCAGGCTGCGCCCCAGAAGCCCCCAAGTCCCGCTCCCTAGCCAGGATGGACACAGGGGCCACCCCAGGGCCGAAGCCAGCAAGGCTCCTGCCGGCTCAGGTGGGTACTGGGCTCTGCGGACGTCTTTCCAAAGGACTGAGACCACACGACATGTCTCCTGTCAGCTGGTGGGTCATCATTACTGGAAACTAAGTAGCACACGTGAGCGTTTACAAGCTTTAAAAGTAACTGTCTGTGTCTATATCTCTGTGCGTGTGCCTGCCCCTCTGTGCGTCTGTCTGCCCCTCTGTGTGTCTGCCCCTCTGTGCGTGTGTCTGCCCCTCTGTGCGTGTGCCTGCCCCTCTGTGCGTGTGTCTGCCCCTCTGTGAGTGTGTCTGCCCCTCTGTGCGTGTGCCTGCCCCTCTGTGCGTGTGCCTGCCCCTCTGTGCGTGTGTCTGCCCCTCTGTGCGTGTGCCTGCCCCTCTGTGCGTGTGCCTGCCCCTCTGTGCGTGTGCCTGCCCCTCTGTGCGTGTGTCTGCCCCTCTGTGAGTGTGCCTGCCCCTCTGTGCGTGTGCCTGCCCCTCGGTGCGTGTGCCTGCCCCTCTGTGAGTGTGCCTGCCCCTCTGTGCGTGTGCCTGCCCCTCGGTGCGTGTGCCTGCCCCTCGGTGCGTGTGCCTTCCCCTCTGTGCGTGTGCCTGCCCCTCTGTGCGTGTGCCTGCCCCTCTGTGTGTCTGCACCTCTGTGAGTGTGTCTACCCCTCTGTCTGTGGCTGTCGCCCTCTCTCACGTCAGAGCCCTGTGAGGGTCTGCAGGTGGCGGTGGGAGTGTGTTCCCAGCCAGCTCGGTCAGAGCGGGTCTGTCCTCAGGCACCGACCGCAGGCCCCTCGAGCCCCAGGAAGGAGCCCCCAGGGCCGTCCGCTGTCCCGTAGCCAGCCAGGGCCTGACCACACCCTCGTCTGTGCGCTGTCCTGAATTCCCGAGTACTGTCCTTGTCAGCTGAGAACTTGCCTTGGTGGCTTCAAGCAAAGGGCCCGTTAAGTGGCACGGCGGGGTGGGGGTGCTCTGCCTCAGCGGGACAGTGACCTCCCTGTCCTCCCTCAGTGGCTCCGATGCTGGTCATGAGTGGGTCTCCTGTCCCTGCCCGGACTCCGGTGCTGGCCCTGGGCTGGCAGCAGCCAGGTGCGGGTGGCCCTCAGGACCCTGCTGTCCGAGGTGCAGGGCCACCAGGGAGGGTGAACTGTGACGCAGCAAGACTCCCGCTCGGCCAGGCGGCGTCCAGTTTGCTCTCGCGCTGACCTACTCGGTCCTGCAAGAGCCCCACCACAGAGGTGCCATCAGCCCCTCAGACAGATGGGGAGACTGAGGCCCAGGAAGGTGGGCACCTCGCTGGGACTAGAGCCCTGGGCCCCGGCTCCGGGATGCCGTCCTCACTTCTCCGGGGGAGTCCGTTTCTCCTGCCGCCCTGGCCGTCCTGTCCACTCCCCTGGGAGCCAGTGTGCCCCGTGAGGTTCCTGCTCAGACCACCGGGGTACACAGAGCGAGGGGTCTGCTCAGGCCGGCCACAGCCAAGGCCCCGTGTGGCACTCCCAGCGGTGTGACCTTGGCACACCCCTGACCTCTCTGAGCCTCCTCGTCCCCGTCTGTGACGCGAAGACTCGCTGAGTCCTTGTACGGAGCGGTCCGTGGTCACTAACGCGAGTGAGCAGGAAGACCGTGAGGACCGCAGGGGCCCCCTCGGCCATGGTGCCGCCTGTGCCCAGCTGCTGCGGCGCCTCCCGGGCCGAGGCCCTGCTCCATCCCACCGCACGCTCAGCGGTGAGGCCGGGCGCCTGTCGGGCTCCAGGGCTCCGGGGGGCGGAGCAAAGTGAATTTCCAGGCGTGTGGGCGTGTCCCGGTGGTGTTCCAGGTGTGTGCATGTTCCTGACCCCACGGCAGACGACCCTGGCAGGTGGGACAGCGTCCCCACGCCCACCCCCCAGTGCCCCAACATGCCTGTCACCTGTGCTTACACCACCCTGTCCCGTCCTCCAGGGCCAGCCTCTGACTGGGCCCTTGGAGGGGAGGCCGCCTAAGGACAGCTCTGGGGGCCACCAGGGTGCCCGCCGACCTGCCGGCCCCACCAGCCCTCTGCCTCAGCTGGTAACCCTGCCAGCAGGGGCCTCCGCGGGAGGCCGGGGCCTCCTGGGACCTCAGCGCGTCTGCCGGGCTCCCGCGTTCTCTTCCTGCCGTGGATGCTTCCAGAGCCCTCCGGACATCGCCCTACCTGTGCTTGTGTGTGTGTGTGTGTGTAATTGTGTGTCTGTGTACTTATGTGTGTAATTGTGTCTATGCAATTACGTGTGTAATTGTGTGTGTGTACTTTTGTGTGTGATTATGTGTCTGTAATTGTGTGGGATTGTGTATGTGTGTAATTGTGTGTGTGATTATGTGTATGTGTGTGTACTTGTGTGTGTGTACTTGTGTGTGTGTGCATACATGTATACTTAGTGTGCAGATGTGTGTATTAAATGTCAACTGCCCTGTTTTCCTTGTGTCCTGACCCCTGACACCAGCAAGATCTGGGGCAGTGTGGGGACAGGCCTCCTGGGCCAGAGGCTGCCCGAGAGCGGCTGCCGTCCCGGAGGAAGGCGGACGGTCCCGCAGGCCGCCTCCGAGGACGTGGCCGGGCCTCCCGCACCTCACGGGCTGCTCTGGACGACTCATTTCTCCGAGCTGCTGAGCAGAGTCAGCAGATTTTCGTTAATGGAGATGAAGGAGCAGCTCGCTCCCCGGGGAGCCCTGCGGTGTGTGAGCGGCCCAGGCCCCGAGCTGCCCGGTGGTCAGCACCGCGTGTCCCCGTCCATCTGTCCAACCTAAGCCAGCAGCGTGACTGTCGCCGCAGTGGCTGTCCTTGGACATGTGCCATCCACCAGGCACTGGGGCTCACCAAGGTCATCCCGTGGTCCAGTCCTTAGATCCCGGGTCGATGAGGGAGTCTGGAGGGACGAACGGACAGTGGGAACAAAAAGGGCTACGCCACACCCGTGCTCACTGCACACGCCTCTGTCCACATCCCCACACCCGTGCTCACTGCACACGCCTCTGTCCACGTCCCCACACTCGTGCTCACTGCACACGCCTGCGTCCAGGCCCCCACACCGTGCTCACTGCACACGCCTCTGTCCACGTCCCCACACCCGTGCTCACTGCACACGCCTCTGTCCACGTCCCCACACCCGTGCTCACTGCACACGCCTCTGTCCACGTCCCCACACCCGTGCTCACTGCACACGCCTCTGTCCACGTCCCCACACCCGTGCTCACTGCACACACCTCTGTCCACGTACCCACGCCTGTGCCCAGGCCCTCACACCTGTGCTCACTGCACACACCTCTGTCCAAATCCCTGCAGCCCTGCGCTGGGTCTATAGGAGGGTGATTCCGGGGGGCCGTCACCAGACGCTGAAGCCCTTTGGCTGGGGCCTTCCCGAGCCGTCTCCCGGCTGCAGAACTGGCACCTGGCTCCTGCAGCCAGGCTAGTTGTGCCCAGTCCTGCAGCCGGTGCCCAGCCAGGCCCACTCAGTGGCCTGCACCCTCTCCCCGGAGGCCCCTCTGGCGGCCCTCTCCCGACCAGCTCGCCGTGGGCAGATTGAAGCTGCTTCCCTGCACCCCCACTCTCGACCTAAGCGGTTTTTACTGTCGTGTTGCAGGAACGTAAGCACACACCGGGCCAGGAGCCCTCATCAGACGATAAACTGGAATAATGGGAACCCCTTTAAAAGTTAAACACACACCCGGCAGCACCAGTAAAGCTCTCACCGGCAGCATTCACCGTACAGGGCAGGTGGTTTGCACAGACACGCGCTCCCGTGGGTTCCCCTGAGTCACCACCGCTTCGCTCCCCGCCAACGCCCTGCGTTTCGTGGGGAATGGGAGGTGGAGGGCGCGCTCGGCGTGGGCACGAGGTCGTGGCGGTGACTGTGTCCACGTGAGTGGCAGCAGACGGTACCTTCCACCCAGGACCGTCCGCCAGGCACTGGGGAGTCCGTGTGTCCCCGGCGCAGTCTGTCCCCCTGTGGACAGCCTCACCCTGCCGCGGGGTTGCGCTGACTTCAAGGGAGTGACCCGGTCCCCGCGGAGACAGGTGTGGCCAGGCTGGCGCCCAGCAGCGGTGAGTGCTTAACTTTATTTAGAAAAGGAAAGACTTGGGCCCTGGCCAGTGTGGTTCAGCGGTTAGCACATCGGCCCGCACACCAAAGGGTTGCGGGTTTGATTCCCGCTCAAGGGCACGTACGTGGGTGGCAGGTTTGATCCCCGGCCCCAGTCAGGGCGCATGTGGGAGGCACCAACCGATGTGTCTCTCTCACATCGATGTATCTCTCTCTCCCCCCCTCCCTCCTTCCTTTCCACTCTCTCCAAACATCAATGGGAAAAATATCCCCCGGTGAGGATGAACCAGAAACAAACAAACGAAGGACTTTGATGCGACCGCATGGCGTTCTGCGGCCCTCGTCCCAGCGTGACAAAACAGCCAGGGCGAAGGCCCGCGTGCTCCTTCCCTCTCTGAGCAGGTGCCTGTCCCCAGTGGGTCCCTGAGGCGGCGAGGCCGTGTCCCTCTTAGCACCCTCCCTCCAGTCTGTCTGCGTGGCTGGGCTGTGGCCTTGGGCCCCTGCCGAGGGGCTGCCCTGACTTTGCCAGATGAGTCCCCGCCGGGCCCCTGTCACCCGTGGCGCCACACTCTGTCCTTGCATGCATGCCCAGGTTCCCAGCAGTGTGGTCAGATGGCCTCTGCTGCTTGACCAGGACCCACCTGAGCCACTGCGTGTCCAGGACCTGCGGCCCCGTCGAGCCCACCGCTTCTCAGCCCGTTCTCCTGACGCCAAACACAGGCAGCCGGCCCTGCTCCAGTCCCGGGACCACGAGACCCCAGCTGGGCCCGGCCTGCCGTGGCCTCTGCCTCCCCTCCCTTCCCCCTCCATCCTCGCTCTGGCCCCCTGAAGCATATGCCGTGTGCTCTGTGTCCCTGCTGTCTGTCCTCACAGTGCTCGTGTCCTCAGCTCTGGGAAGCAGCTGTGGCTTCATTCTGGGGACTGGGAGGCCCGGGAACGAGCCCTGTGTGCAGAGCACCCACAGGTCCTCACAGGGGAGACTCAGACCCCAGAGAGGAGCAGGTCACTCTGGCCAGAGCCCAGCTTCCACCAGAGAGAAGGGTGAAGTCCGCACGCCAGTGTCCTGTGCATGCACACTGTGGATGTGTGTGCATGCATGGACACGTGTGGGTGTGTGTGCATATGTGGACGTGTGTGTGCACAGATGTGTGTGTGTGTGCATGCATGGACATGTATGGGTGTGTGGGTGTGTGTGCGCAGATGTGTGTGTGTGCATGCATGGACATGTGTGGGTATGTGGATGTGTGTGCATGCATGGATGTGTGTGGATGTGTGTGCATGCATGGACGTATGGGTGTGTGGATGTGCATGCATGTGCGAGGTGGGGTGTCTGGGGGAAGGGAGTGACACACCCCAGGGCCAGGCCAGGTCCTGGGGCTGCTCTGCTCCCTCAGAGACCCAGGCTGGACCAACCTGCTCCCCACTGCCTGGGGACAGGCACCAGGGGCATAAACGATGCCCCGCTCCTGACCCGCCGTGGGAGCCCCTGGGGGTTGTGACGTGTGAACAGGCTGTGGCCACGGTCCCCAGCCATCAGCCACCATCACTCAGGCCCCCTCAGCACTGCCAGCCCTGAGAGGATACTCTCTCCAGGCCAAGAGCTGCCACAAAGTCTGGGCCAGCGGAGCTGAGGTGGTGACGTGTGGGATGAAAGGCCCTTTGTCCCGGGATGTGGGGCCCGGTGCTGCGTCGGCAGCCGGAAGTGGCCCAGGCCAGGCCAGCCGAACGTCCTTGGCAGACAAAAGGCAGTGTGTGCTGAGCGGCGGCCTGCAGTGCCCTCTGCAGGGCTGGCACGGGCACACCTGGGCCCCGCGCCCGCTGGGGACAGTGGCCAGTGACTCTGGTGTCTGCTCATGTTCTCCCTGCAGACGCGCCCACCTGTCTGCTGCGTGGTGGGCCGCCCGCCCGTGGCCGCGCGTGGACGGTGGTGTGTGCGTGAGTGCACGTGCCGTGTGTATGTTGCACACGTGAGCTGTTCCATGTGGCGTGTGTGAACCGTGCAGCCAGGCGCTGTGGCTGACGCAGGGCCCGGACTGGGCCCCTCCCATCCTCAGGCCATTAGGACCCTGTCCCCTCCCCGCTGCCTCTCTCTCCCCCACCTCCCATGTTGTCACTCATGCTTGTCCGGCTACCGCCCTGTGACGGCAGGGCCCCTGTGTCCCTCCCCTCGCGTCCTGGGTGTCGGCCGGTGATCCCAGAGGCCTTCGGGCGGCCTGGAGGTCCCCTGTCCCGTGCACACGTGCGGTGACGAGCAGGCCTGTGGGGACCCATCCTGCTGGAGCAGCTCCTTGGGAGAGCGAGGAGCGTTTGCGGGTCCTGGGGTCTCCCTGGCCGCCTGGGCCCTTCCTGCCACAGCGACAGGGCATCTGGGCCGGGTGCGTGGCGCTTAAACCAGACGCTGGCTTCTGTCTCAGCCCTGGGCTGGAAGTTTGAGGTCATGGTGCCGTCCACTCGGTGTCTGGGTGGAGCTGTGCTCCGGGGACAGCAGAGGGCCGTGACCTGGCGTCCCCGCAGGGCAGGGTGGGGCAGGCAGGGGCACAGGGCTAGGACACCAGTCCTGTTGGATCAGAACCCACCCTTATGACCTCATTTACCTTGAGGCACTTCCTGAGAGGCCCCCTCTTCAAGCGTGTGACTCTGGGGGGACACCGTGTTGTCCTTCTCAAAGCCTAGGAAGGCCTTGGCTCAGGCCGATCGGCCGTGGGACCGCTGCCCCCTGGCCGAGGGTGGGAAGGTGGCTGGGCTGGGTCCAGGGCACATGGCCTGTGGGACCCTGTGCTGTGTACCTCCGTCAGGCGGCCCACTGGCTTTCCAGGATCGGCAGAGGCGGGTCCCCTGGGTGGCTGCCCTCTGCTGAGTGTCCCTGGAGTGGCCCCAGGCCCAGCCCTCCCCGGGCGCCCCGTGTCCCAGGGCTCTGTCACCTCTCCCCACCACCTGGCAGGGACGCCCAGCGTGGGCACGCTGGCTCAGGGGGCGTGGGGCACATGTGTGAGACAGGTCTGTGCTGTCCTCACCTGGACCCAGTTCTGCGGCTCCTCCGTCCGTCGGGCTCTCGGCTTCCTGCGTTGCCCGCCCGTGGATTCGGCGTTGGGGACACGCCGCGTGTGTCTGTGTGCTTGCTGGGAACTTCGCTTTGGACCGAAATGCCACCTGGCAGGTGGTGGGCATCGGTCTGAGCACTGGTTCCACCTGGAAGCCACCTTCTCTCAGACCTGGTTTCACGAAAGTGCCACCGGCGGTCGGGTGTGTGCCGAGGCCACGCTGTCCCAGCTCAGAGCAGTGGGTCTCCGAGTCCCCTCACTGACGGTGCCAGGGAGACCCCCTCACTTACCCGGGGAGCCACTCGCTTCTGGAGTTTTCCTTCAGAGAGAGTCCCCAGGCCGCCCTGCCCACAGCCACGGGGTGGGGGAGGGTCCCGGGAAGGGGGAGCGCTCTCTCCGCCTGGAGGAAGCTGGTTGGCGCTCACTGTACCCACAGGCTCTGCGGCCACCCAGGTCCGCCAGCCTCCTCCCCCTGTGATGACAAGGACTCAGGTCCTGTGGTTTTAGGTCCTGGTGTCGCTGACAATCGCTGGCACTTGAACGGTCTCGAGGACCAGCAGGTGAGGCCCAGGGAGGGACGTGGTCACGGTGAGGTCCTGCGGGTGAGCGGCCCCAATTCCCATGTCCTCCCTCCCTCCCAGCGCTGACCCCGGGCCCCTGGATCCCGCCCTATGGACAGACTGTCCTCGCTGCCTCAGGGCTGTCCTGACCAGGCGCCCCCTTCCCGGCTCGGGTGGACTCCAGACCAAGGACAGGAGTGAGTCTTCCCCCCAGGAAGGGGCCACGCCCTCGGCTACTTCCTGCCGAGTGGCCAGCGGCAGAGGCAGCCGTGGACAGTGAGTGCGAAGCTGGCGGCGAGGGGCGGAGCAGCGGCCTGGGCACGCTGAGTGGCACGAGGCGCTCCCTGCCCGGCCGCTCCGCCCCGAGGTCCCGCGCCCAGACCCCCAGGGTGACGGCTCTCTCTCCTCTCCCGCAGCGCGGATCATCGAAACGAAGCGATGGTGTGACATGAGGCCCTGCCTGCAGGGGGAAGGCTGTGACCTGCTGATCAACAGGTCCGGCTGGACGTGCACGCAGCCCGGCGGGCGCATAAAGACCACCACGGTACGTAGCGGCCCCTGGCCTTCCGGGGGCCCTGGGGAGAGGGGCCTCGGCCGAGCACGCAGCCCACCAGGGGACATGGCCCTCGCACCAGTCATGATGGGACGGGGGGAAGCTGGTCCCTGGCTTCTTCATGGGGAGAGGCCACCAGCCCCTCATCCCCCAAACCTCCGCACCTCCTTCTGGAACCAGATCAGCCCGTCCCCAGCTGTCCGTGACTGTCGGACGGTCACTGCGTGGGGTGCTTGTCAGCCCGGAAGTCCGACTTGGGCCCGCACACGAAAGGTCATCGATGGACGCTGTCTTGTTTCTGGGGGATGTTAGAGCCCCCCACCCCCCAGCAGAGGGGCTTCTGGTGTCTCCCGGGGAGAAGGGACCTTTAAGAGGAAGGACGGGAGGGGCAGGTCCTCCTCCAGACACTGCCTCCCGCCAGGCTCCGCGTGGTGGCCCTCAGGGCAGAGAGGCCCCAAGGGTTACGGGGTCCTGGCCGGGATTCCTGCCAAGGTGCCCTGGGAAGAAGTCGGGTCTCCGCCAGGCCAGGGTCACAGAGACCAGAGGCATGTCCCCCCCGCCTCCTGGCTGGCGGCCTCTGTGGGAGCACTTGGGCTGTTTCAGCCTCGCGCTCCAGAGCCCCGCTCGGGGTGGGGGGCTGCAGGGAGCCCCAGGGCCCCTGGCCTCATCCACCGGCGGCCGCGTGGGGTCTGGGCACAGGGCGGGCCTCTGGGGACACACCTGGGACAGGCTGTGGGCTGTGACCCGGGCCGCTGTCCAGGGTTGGTGAAGAGCGCCGGGGCCTGGCCCCTGCGCCCTGCAACCCGCCAGCGCGCTTGTCTGTGCGTGTTCAACACGAGACGCGGTCCTGTCACCACGCCTGCCAAGTGCGCCAGGACCTGCCAGCTCGTTCCCCGCCACCTGCTCGCTGCTCCGCGGGGCTGCTGGGCTGCTGGGCTGCGCCTGCGCCTGGGCTCCCATCTGGGTTCTGCTGCCGACGGGCAGAGACCTGGAAACAGGCCGCTGCCTGCACTGCCCAGACCGCCATCCTCACACCCGAGGGAGCCGTGGGTCCGTGTGGGGAGGCCGGCGGGCCCAGGGCAGCCTAGGGCGGGAGAGCCCAGGACGGGGGCCTTTGAGGGAACCCTGGAGGAGGTGAGACGTAGAGGGGGACGCTGCAGACGGCCGGCCACCGGCAGGGGCTTGGGGGCCTGGCTGGGATGCTCAGGCTGCCTGAGGCTCCAGGGGTCACCCCGCAGCCCCTGTCCTCGCCTGGGAGTTGGGGCTTCACCGCTCGTCAGGCCCCCGCTTTACACGGCTCCCTGTCCCACGGAGGTCCTGGGGTGGCTGCATGCCAAGGGCTGGGGCAGGGGCACCCAGCACCTACCCCACGCCCTTCAGCAGGCCCAGCCCCCCGTGCGAACCCCCAGTCCCTAGCTGGCTCAGGGAACCTTGCGGAGACTGGTTCCGACACTCACAGCTGCGGAGCTCAGTGCTGTCCCCAGGTCCCAGCCGTGACGGGCGCACCTGGGAGAGGGCGGTGCCTGCTGACAGCCGGGTCAGAGGGCCCTGGCGCTGGGGGTCCTCTGCTGGGTCTGCCTGGCTCGCTGGCCCCCGCCCGGCGGCCCTGGTGCTTCCAGCTCAGAGGACGCAGTCTCAGACCTGCCCCGAGGTGCGCCCACCACGGCCACAGGTACGCAGGCAGGTGTACCCGCGGCCCAGGCGCAGGAAGGACACCTGCCCCGCCTGGGGCCAGTCGGGGAGAGGTTCTCGGGGTCCCTGAGTCCCTGGGGTCAAGGCCTCCATTCTGGGTGGAGCGATCTCGGCGGGGCCGGGCTACCTGGCTCCGAGGAGCTGGGTGGGTGGACCCTCGGGGCAGCCGTGTGACCTAGGGGCCCAGGTGTGCTCTGTATCTTCCCAAGAATCTGCACGAGGGTCTGATGGAGCCCCTGGCCCGTGCTGACCTGTTTTCAAATCTTTCTTAAGAGGTCATTTGAGCTCTTGACCTGAATACCGTATAACTGGAACAGACCACCCCACTCAGGACCGCACCGCGACCCTCAGGGATGGCCGGTTACCCGGCAGGGCTCCTGGTTTTACCGTAAATTGGTTTTCTGAGAGATGGGCTTCCGAAACCTCGTGCGTGCTCGGCCTCCTGGCTGCTCCTTCCACGCAAGGGCCACGCTCTCTGTCTGGCTGCCTCCAGCCACGGCCACGTCTGGAAGCCACAGCCGCCCAGCCCCCACCTCAGCACCCTTCTCCACACGGGCCGTGGCCGCTCACTTCTCTGTGCCCCCCAGGCTGAGCTGCTGGAGGGCGGACTCTGGGCCTTCGGGGCCCGCTGCCCCGTCCCCCCACCCAGGGCCCCACCGACACGGGTGAATGATGAGTTGATTAACTGAACGGCCCGGACGCGGGCTGATGCTGCCTTCCCCAGACCACTGCTTCTCTGGGTGCAGGAAGTCACCCTGTTAGAGGCCATGAAGTCAGTGTAGTGGGTCACTGTCAGCAGAGAGGAGGAGGAAGAAGAAACAGTGAAAACCGGGACCTGTCCTGGGGGACACGGGGGTCCCCGCGACCCTGCTGGTTTTCCAGGCTCCGCCTTCTTTCTCGTCTCCGCTCCGGGGAACTTCGTCTGCCTCGGGCAGGGTGACCCCCAAGGTCGAGAGCAGCGTCCCCTCCTGGCATCGCCCACAGGCTCCTGCTCCCCGAGACAGGCTGCATGCCGCCAGGCGCCCCACTCGGCCGGACTCGGCGCCGGCAGCGACGCTCGCCGAGCGGAGGGCAGGAGCTGGGCTGGCAGCGGGGACTCGGCCACACGGCCAGCAGAGCTTGCCCGGCCGCCTCACCGCGTCTGTCTGCAGATGTCAGCGGCTGCCGGTGCCTGGCGCTGGCGTTCTGGAATGTTCCAGTCAGACCTCCCTCAGCCGCCTGTCGCCAAGTGTGTGTTTTGCGAGGTGCCCTGAGTGGGAATAAACCACCAGGTTGAAGCCCGTTCCCGGAGAAGGCGTGAGGCGCCACGTGTGAACTCTGTGCCACGGGGGGACCCCGTGCTGGGGGCGAGGAGGACCCTGGGGGTGTCGCTGGTTCTGTGCAGGAGCCGGATTCGGGGAACGTCGCCCCAGCGAAGGCACAGAGCAGAGACGCCAGGAAGCAGCAGGGGCCTTGGACACATGGGCACCCGGACACCCCCGTCCTGCCCCAGACTCAGCCCAGGCATCCCGGGGTCGGCGAGGTGCGGCATGGACCCCATCCAGGGGTCTCCGTTGGACTCGGGGGGGCACCCAGGTCTGCCTGATGCTCGGTGGGCAGCCTGCCGGTCAGCCCCTCTCCCTTCCCCCACCTGGTCACAAACCGGCTGCTGACTGGTCTGGAGGTCAGTAGGCCAGCGACAGCCAGGGGCTCTCCATGTTCACGGATCCAAAAGGTGCCACCGGAGGCCCTACTGTGCGTCCGATGTGGCCCCACTGAGAGGTCCGCGAGAAAGGCAGCCAGGGCTTGTGCCCCGGGAGCACCCCTGCTCCAGGCCCCAGGACCCACCACCAGCCAGGGGTCGAGGAGAGCGTCCCTGCTGGGCACTCGCCCAGGGCCAGCAGCCCGCTCATGGCTCAGATTCCCTCCGCTTGCTCCAGGCCAGGCCCACTCTGCCACAGGAAACCCTGCAGAGCGACAGGGTCGTGCAGAGGGGAGAGGGCACGGGCCATGCGACAGCGAGCGGGCAGGAGACGGCGCCTCAGGTCCAAGGGCAGGAGCACCGGGCCCCGCGAGCGGAGACTCTCTGCTGTGAGCAGGGCTGGAGGCCCTCTGTGCACCCCGCCGCAGACCTCACCGTGGGGGGAGCAGCGGTCACCGGAGACAGGACAGAACACCAGGAGGAACGGAGCCAGGAACCCAGGGGAGACGCACGGACACACAGCAGAGAAGGCGGAACAGAGGAGAAGCAGGAAACGGCCACACCCGTCCTGGTGGCCACACCCACTGAGCGAGGCTGCTCTGTCCATGAGCTCAAGGCACCGCGTAGTTTAAAACACGTTTGCAGAGTGTATGTACACACGTTTGTGGAGTGTATGCACACTCATGAGCACACACACGTTTGCACGCAGGTCACATGCTTCCATGAGCGTGTGAGTGTGTGGGACAGAATTTGTTAAAAGTCCAGCAGAACGTTTGGGACGTAAAATGGAGGAAACCTCTCAGAAAGCCGCGGAGTCGAGTTTTTTAAAGGAAGGAGGAAGTTGTAAGGGACAGAGCGATTAGATCCACCCAGGAGGTCTGGAGAACATAAGATCCCAAAATAGAGGAAAAGGAAGAACTTTTCAAGACATGTCTTCCGAAGTAACCCCGGGACTCAAAGGCGTGGGCTTGCACGTAGGCGCCATCACCACGGGTGGGTGAGTGGCGGAGACCCTCCCCAGGCGAGCGGTGGGGGGGAAGGGTCCAGGCCGGGACAGACACGCTTTCCGAACGCTGTGGGAAAGTCGTGTGGGGTCCCCGTGTCCCTCCCGCCGGCTGAGCCCAGCGAGGCCAGGAATCAGCAGCCTCCAGAGCCCTGTGCGGCCCTGGACCCGACTCCATCCCCGTGGGAACCACACCCCGGGTGGAGGGGGATCCCCGCTGGGACAGGTGAGCCCGCTCTCCACGCTGGGCCGCCCTCGGGGAGCCGCGGGGGTACTCCTGAAGATGAGGGGTGCCGGCACAGGAGCCCGGGGACGTGGGCGCCCAGCACAGCCCTGTGGCGGCAGGATCTCCACAGAGGGCTTCTCCAGGGGACAGGCCATGAGGAGGCCCCGATGGAAGCTTCCAGAAAGAGCTTGAGGACAAACCCAGATCCCCAGGAAGTCGGAGGGAACTGACCTGAGGGATTCCCAGGCAGACAAAGGACGTAACCCCCGGATTCGACAGGATGCGGGGGGCTCGAGGCGGATCCCGGGTCCCCCCACAGGCTTCCTCCGCATGGATTCACTAAGTCCTGTGTGGGACGCTTGGCTGCCTTTGGGGGTCCAGCGGCTCACAGGTGCATGAGCCCTGCCTCCTCGGCCTCACCGGGGTCATCGGGCCCAACTTCGCGGTAGGGGACGCTGGGCTGAATCAGCCAGAGGACAGCCAGAAAGGAGAGGGACCCCCTGGGCCCTGTCCCATGGGCCAGCTCCCGAGAGCCTGGCTGCTGAGGCGTCCGGGGCCAGCGTCACCAGGGGAGTGAGGCAGGGCCGAGGGACACTGAGGAAGATCCAGAGTGCGTTCTGGGAGCCCTGGGGACAGGGAGCGTCTTCCGGAGTCGCCCGTCGGGGGCTGTGCAGGTCAGGGGTCCCTCCGTCCCACCTGCTGGGCTGTGGCACAGTGAGGTCCTAGGGGCAGCTGGTGGGCTCGGGGAGGGAGAGGGCTGTCAGGATGGACCCCTGCTTCCCGCGGGGACTGCTCCCCGTCCCACACAGCGGGCACTGGACCACGCTGCAGCGGCCGTCAGAGGTCGGAGGGCTCAGCCGCCCTTTGTTGGGGACGAGGGGAGGCAGAGGGCCATGCCCCTGTTGGGCAGCTTCAGGCCCTCAAGCAGGGAGGGTGGTGCCTGAGGCCGTGGTCAGAAGTCCAGGCTGTCCTGCAGGTGAAACCCACCCCCAACCTATGGGGCTGGCTGAGCACCCCGGGTACCCCCTTCCCAGCCCCACCGGGGTCCCTGTGGTTGGCTCCCTCCCCCAGCACAGCCACACTGGAGCGTTGGGGTGCTCCTCCCTGCAGGGGTCCCCTGGTCCTGCCCGGCTCCCTCCCAGGAGTCCCCGCAGCCTCTGTCACAGGGCATAGGGTGTCTGAGCCCCGGGGGTGACGTGCTGTAGGTTCTTGTCACTGTGAGGCCCCCCTGGCCTCGTCCAGGAAGGCTGCTCTCTTCATGCTCAAGCTGGCAGGGGCTGTTCCCCCTCAGCCCGTCCGTGGGGAACGTGGGAGCAGGTGGTCCCTTCCCCATGACCCTGGTCCTCCTGGCCTGGCTCTCCTTCGCAGCAGGGGGCCTTCTGTCCCCTCCACCACCTGGCCGTCCCCCCGTCTGGCTGTCCTGAGCTCCCCTTGGCAAGGTTAGGCCAGCCCGCCCCAGGCGTGGGCCCCTCAGCCCCTCAGCCCCTCCCCTGAGCCCTGCGCTTCAAGGACCCTCAGACCTCCCATGGGCCGTGGCCCTGCAGAGGGGATGTCCCAGCCCCGCGGGGAAGGCCGGCCTCCCGCAGGCGTCTGGGACACGTGAGGTCCGTCCTTCCTTATCAGGGAGGGTCTCGGCCATCGGAGGTGTCTGCTGCGGGGCCGAGCCTCGGCTGCGTCCACTCTTCGCTCCGAAAACCCATCAAGAACGATTCTGAGGTCGGAGGCCCTGGCGTGGGCTCTACGCCCAGAGGCACAATCGGCGGCCTTCCGAGGGGCCCTCGTCTCCTCTGGGGAGAGGGTGGCGCCCCTCAGGAGCGTCTGCTGGGGTCTCCATGGTCCTGCCAGGCGGCTGTCCTGGGCCCTGTGCCGAGTCTCCGTCCAGGTGCAGCTGGAGGGCCCGGTTCCTTCGCCGCATGGGGGGCAGGCCCAGGGCACCCATCTTGCGGGCCAGCCTTGTTCCTGCGCCCCTGGCCACCGCCTGGCCTCTGCTCCCCAGCTCGCCAGAGAACGCCCTGCACGCACCCCAGGCATCCTCCGAGCGGGTCCCCAGTTGAGACGGCACCCTGCGTCCGGGAAGACATTGGGACAGCGGTGGCGGCAGAGGGGAATTGGGGTTTGCGTCGATGTGGCTGCCCTATGAGCAGATGGGGCTGCATCACCCCTCGCCCCCGGCCCCGGGCAGGTGAGGACACCGTGGCTGTGCCCCCGGGACATGGGCCTCCAGGTTCCATGGCTCCAGACAGGAAGGCCTTGTCCCCTTCCGTCCCCGCCGGGCAGGTCGGCCTGGCCAAGGCTGCAGGGGGGTTTGGGAAGGCTGGGCCGGGGCCCTGGGGCTCATCGGACCTCAGGAAGGGGCACGGGGCACCATCGGACAATCTCCAGTGCAATGTGGGCAGCGTGGGAACCCCCTCCTTGGACGCCTGGGTCCCGACGGGAATCGGCAGACACCCCGCCGCCGAGAGCAGTACGCAGCCGGCTCAGAGTGAGCGAGAACATGTTTGCCTCCGTGGACAGACGGGATTGCCACCTCGGGAGTTTCCGTTTGAGTCTGCGTGCCCCTCCGCCCCGAGGGCCTGGGGGACCCCGCTGCCGGTCCTGCACAGGGCTCGCCGTCCGCAGCCATGGCTCCCAGTGATCCTGAGGACACGCGACTGGGCCGTCCTGCCCCCGGCGCTCTGGTGGCCGGAAGCCCTCAGCCCGGCTGCAGGTGGCGCTGCTCCTCCCCGCGGCTTGTCCTTGAGCACGCCTTCCCTGCGTCCCTGCTGCTGGCACCCTCTGTGGCTCAGCGCCCCCTGCCGCTTGGGCTCCCCCCGAGGACAGAGCAGGAGACAGCTTGCTGCCAGGTCTGGGCGGAGCAGCCACAGGCCGGGCTCAGAGGCTGCAGCCGACACCCAGAATTTGATGGGATGGTGGGTCCTGCTGGAGCCCACGGCACACGGCGTGGCTGGGTGGGCCAGGGGACGGGCACTTAGCTGGGCCAGGAGCAGCTGAGAGAGAAGAAAATCCTTCCTCCGCACCCCAAAGAGAGCTGAGACGGGCTGGACCCCCACCCACGCTGGACCCTCTGTGTCCCCCCAGGACAGGAAGCCTCGGTGCGGGGGCTGGAGGGGGCGTGTCGAGGGACGGTGGACGGAGTCCTCGGCAGCAGGGACGCGGGACCCGGCCCTGACGGCCCTTTCATGCACACACGGTGAGAAGCCGGATCGTTACTCCGATTTCTGTCCGCAATCCATTTTGTGTTCCTTGAATACGGCCATCCATCAGCACGATAATGGCCGGGCATTTTAATAGATTCCGTGTGTAAACAACGACGCATCTGGCCAGGGCGGCCGCAGCCAGGATTGGGAGCCGTGACATCCTTCATCCTCTCGGCAGAAAGGAGCCCAGAAACAGCAACCACAAAAGATGGCTTTGACCGAGCCCCGGCGTTTCTGGGGGCACTTGCGGCCAGTTTCGTAATGGGAGGCATTACGGGTGGTGGCGCTCCCAGTAAAGGTGCCGCGTTCATCTCGCTTCGCCTTGGAGCGGCTGTTCTCTGAATCGTTTTAAATACACAAACGGCGAAGGGTTGAGATGGAGGAACCCCGACGACGGCCAGCGCGTCACAGTGGGGTGGGTGTCCCCGATGCCACAGACATCACAGCAGTGTGTGGAGAGGGCGTGCCACTCCCGCCCCTCCCCCACTGCCCCTCCCCCACTGCCCCACATCCCTTTTGACTCCAAGCTGGATGCTGGGGATGCAGCATGAAGCCCCTGTGGCCCCCCGATCTCAGGAGCCAGCAGCACCCCCAGGATGGAGCCCCTGTGGCCCCCAGATCTCAGGAGCCAGCAGCACCCCCAGGATGGAGCCCCTGTGGCCCCCAGATCTCAGGAGCCAGCGGCACCCCCAGGATGGAGCCCCTGTGGCCCCCAGATCTCAGGAGCCAGCGGCACCCCCAGGATGGAGCCCCTGTGGCCCCCAGATCTCAGGAGCCAGCGGCACCCCCAGGATGGAGCCCCTGTGGCCCCCAGATCTCAGGAGCCAGCGGCACCCCCAGGATGGAGCCCCTGTGGCCCCCAGATCTCAGGAGCCAGTGGCACCCCCAGGATGGAGCCCCTGTGGCCCCCAGATCTCAGGAGCCAGCGGCACCCCCAGGATGGAGCCCCTGTGGCCCCCAGATCTCAGGAGCCAGTGGCACCCCCAGGATGGAGCCCCTGTGGCCCCCAGATCTCAGGAGCCAGCGGCACCCCCAGGATGGAGCCCCTGTGGCCCCCACATCTCAGGAGCCAGCAGCACCCACAGAAAGCCCTGGAGGGGCGGTTTGGTGGCAGAGGAGCCCTCACAGATGGCCCCGAGTCGAGTGCATTGCTTGGAACAGAAAGGTCACAGCGTTTGCTGGAAACACGGAAGAAAACGCTCAGGTGGGAAGGAGTCCCAGGGCCCAGCCGACGGTCCCCATCAGCAATGCCGAGGGCGGCTGGGCCCTGCCTCTGGCCACGGGACGTGCCCCTTAGGGGACCTAAGAACAGTCTCCTGAATGGGACGGACGCGTTAGACATGCGGCCCCCACACAGCCTGCCCACCCCGCGCCCCAGGCGTGCCCGAGGCCTGCCCCCTCCCTTGCCCTGCGCCCTGGCCGAGGGGTCCCCGGAACCTGAGCATCCCCTGCGACCCCACAAGCAGGAGCATTGTCCTCTGGTCAGCAGTGACCGTCTGAGCAGGACCCCGGCTCCGAGGGGCCCCGGGCTCCCTGTAGAGCCGCTTGACTAATTCTGGTTTCCGCTCAGGTCTCCTGAACTCTTGGGCGGAGCTGGGAAGCAGCCTTTCCCTCGCTGCTTGCCCGCGTCCTCGGACTCTCACAGGTGGTGACACTTAGCGGTTTATTTTTTCATAAAGGACGAGGGAGGATCTGATTGCTCCTGACGGTGCTGTGAGGAGGAAGGTCGTACGTGTAGGGAGGGAAGACCAGCCCACGGGCAGCGCCGGGGCTCACGGGGTCATGGTCCTCCCAGCCCAGCGCAGCTGTGTGAACGGGGGAGGGGGGGTGCCCAGGGCTCACGGGGCCATGGTCCTCCCAGCCCAGCGCAGCTGTGTGAACCGGGGGGGCCCAGGGCTCACGGGGCCATGGTCCTCCCAGCCCAGCGCAGGTGTGTGAACCGGGGGGGCCCAGGGCTCACGGGGCTATGGTCTTCCCAGCCCAGTGCAGGTGTGTGGATGGGGGGGCATGGCCCAGGGCTCACGGGGCCATGGTCTTCCCAGCCCAGCGCAGGTGTGTGAACGGGGGGGGGGCCCAGGGCTCACGGGGCCATGGTCTTCCCAGCCCAGCGCAGCTGTGTGAACGGAGAGGTGGGGGGCAGGGCCGGCCATGCCCCCGCTCCCCAGCCCGCCCCTTACGCCCAGGTTCTAGTCACTCCGAACCTGTCCCCGAGAAGTGACCCGCTGTCAGCTCCGCTCTGCTGGCCTGAACAGCAGCGCGGGGAGGGGCCTCTGCCCGTCCGCCAGTCCAAACAGCCTCCGCACCGCCATGGGAATGAGACGCGGCATTTGGCAGAGACAGTAATTAAAGATCAGTCTTTAAAAATGAAGTAGAAGGATGTGTGTCTCAATCCAAATTACTCAAAACATCAGCTCCACACCCAGCCCAGCCGAGCACCACGCAGGCCCCGCTGGTACTGAAGTGCGTCGGCGTCTTTGCGGTTCTGACGCAGGTCCCCTCGCGTGTCTTCTCCCTGAACCGCGACACAAATCCCAGCATCACCTGGCGGGCGCCAACTGCCAGGCTGGCCTCCCCCAGGGACAGCCCCGTGCTGGGGCCCCTGTCCTGGTTCTTCATGATCAGACCGTCCTCCACTGCCCACACGGGGCTGGTGACTGTGCACATGTGGTGGGTGACCTTGCCTGTGTCACTTTAATCTGAGCCTCAGTTTCCTCACCTGCAGAGGGTTCTCCAGGCTGACCTCACAGGTCCTGGGGGGCGGAGGGAAGAGACATGATGGACAAGACACCTGTCCAAAGGGCCGGGAGCGTCTGTGCAGGTAAATGGTGCCTGTCCTTGCCTGCCCCTCCCAGAGTACCAGGGGCGCTCACATCCCCACTGTGGCATCAGCGTGAGCCACACCCTCGGCCCCTCTGGGAACCTCCTGGCATCCGGCCATTGGTGCTACAGATTGCGTCTGAGTTTGGTTTGGTTCTCGCAGTATCTGGCCTCGTGGTGTCACGGCGGAGTTGGCGGAAAGAACCTCGCGTGGGGAGGAGAAGCGAGACCAGGGACACGGGCCAACCAGCCACTCAGTTCTCCCTTCTCCAGAGCAGCCGCACAGCTCGGGCAGAAGCCCGGCCTCTGAGTGAGACAGGACCCCACGGGACAAGTCCCCCGCTGGGGACAGCCTGGTGGGCGCCACCCCAAGACCGAGGGTCTCTGCATGCTCCCTGCCTTCCTGCCAGCCTGGCTCGGCGGGGCCTCCCCAGCCCCAGGCATTTGGGATGAAGCCTGATGGCTAATTCCGGGTCCCGACCGGCCTCTGCCTGTGTAGAAGGGATGAAAAATGCATCAAAGCCAAGTCTCACGCAGGGACTGAAAACATCAGCCGTGTCCGTGGAAAGGAAAACGTTCTCGAGACGTCCAGGCGGACTTAGCTCTGAAAAGGCCCCGCGCTCGACGCTGTGGCTCCAGGGGACGTCTTCTTGCGGGGTCGTCACTGCTGTGACCCGGGTGCAGGAGCGGAGGGGTGCAGGCTGCGGGGTGGGCGAGGGCGTGAGCGCGAGAGGCCCCAGTGGGACCGGGAGCCGAGATCCCCATGGGCAGCCGCAGATGAAGGAAACGTCACCACAGAAAGTGGACGCGGGTGGGGACCCGCCTCCCCCGGGAGGGGATTCCTGGGACGCAGCAAGGAAGTGGAGGCGGACAGGAGGTGGCGCGTGGCGGGCGGGGGCCGGGTGTCTAACCTGAGGACGATGCTCCGGGGTGACCACAGTAGCGAGAACAGAAAGAATAATTGGATGAGGGCAAAAACAGAGCATTAAGACACTTTCGGGAGCTGAAGAAAATCCCTAATTTAAAGCAAAACAAAAGCAACCCGACCTAGTAGGCATCCCACGGCGGTGTCTTTGAGCTGACAGAGTAAAAGGACACTAACGAGGCAGGTTATCGTGGGGGAAACATACAGACAGAAGGACAAGCATCCACAGAGCCTACCGAACCACAGACAGGCGCCCTCTGACCTCCCCAGGCCCAGGAGACCAAAGGGAAGGTCATCTCCAGGGACTTGGCTGAAAAATCGTTTTACTTGTGAATTCAGTTCTGTCTCTAGTCGTTGTTTGGATGGAGGGAATAAAGGGTTTTACGTTTGCGAAGATGTATGAAGTGTACCATCCACATCCCTTTCCTGACGACGAATAAAAGATGCACTTGAGCCCATGGAAGAAATGACAGTTGGGCGGACGATCGGAGAGGTCGTGTGCAGGGGATGGATGGTGACCGCCGACGCCAGGTAGACACAGGGAGCCGGGCGCAAGCCACCCCTGAGGTGCAGCTCCGCAGGCCGCGGAAGGTCACTGTAGTGTGACGCTAAACCAACACGTCACCTCTGGTGAAACGAACAAAGGCTGGAGCTGGGCTGCTGCGGAGCAGGGGCCCTTAGCGTCCCTCCACGGGCTGGACGGGACCACGGGGAACGGCTCAGTTGCCGAGAATGCACTTGCATCGCAGTGGCTACCACTGGGGGAGGAAAGGACACGGTCCCCCCTAACCCGTGGCGGGAGGGAACACAGCTGACACCACGTTCCTGTGTACAGAGGAAGAAAAGGAGCCACGAGAGGAGTGTGACCAGAAATCAGCATGGAACGCGCCGTGTGTGCCGGAACCATGGTGACAACAAATGTAAATGGGTTAATCTCCTCTACCAAAAGGCAAGGACTGTCAAATCGGGTTCTTGTTTTTGTTTTCCACTTTTTGTTCTTAGTTGTTTTTTTTTTTTAGAGTTTTAAAATAGTTGGCTACGTGTTGGCTTCTAAGAATGTTCCTACAGACAATAAGCTTAAAAGCGAAGAATAAAGATTCCCCAGGCTAATGAAACGCAAAGGAAATCAGCAGGTAAAATACGTCACAGCAGCCCAGCAGGAGGGGCTCGGTTGGTTGAGCGTCATCCCACGCGTCCAAAGGTTACCAGCTCAGTTCCTGGTCAAGGCACATTCCTAGGCTGTGGGTTCGATTCCCGTAGGGACAAGTTCACAGTAACCGATCACTGTGTCTCCCTCTCATCAAACTGATGTCTCCCTCTCTCGCTGTCTCAGCATATCCTTGGGTGAGGATTACACGCATATATGTTACACAGAAACAACATGATGTTGTATGTTGACACATGTAAGGTGGTATGTGGTGATGGACACACTTCACAGTTCAGACTAGCACCCTGTCACATTCAGAACCTCTGTGCACCGACGAGCACCACATAAATATACAGGAAGCAATTTGGATTACACATTTTTAAAAAATTACCAGAACACAATTTTTCATTGGAAATCTAAACAACTCTTAAATCTGGTCAACTGAAGACCAGTGACAACAATGCAAGTATCCAGGGTGTAGATGTGTTTTAATAAAATCACCCAGATTGAATTTGCAAGGGCAGAATAAACATTACAACATACAAACAGGCTGCTTCTAATGTCCTGTTACCTGTGAACTCTACAGAAATACCCATGATCCTAGTCATGAATTAAACTTCACTGAGAGGAGAAATGTATCGACATTCTTTTCCAATTCTGATACAATGTATCTAAAACGATACCAAGAAATAGTGACAGTCTTAGCAACCAGGACCTGCTCATAATTTGTTGGTTAAAGAGGAAAGAAAATGCCACGCATTGGCCAGTTTGCTCAGTGGGTTGGAGCGATGCCCTGAGCGCCCCAAGGTCGCGGGTTTGATTCTCGGTCAGGGCGCATACCCAGCTTGTGAATTCGATCCCCGATTGGGGCAAGTACGGGAGGCAACCCATGGATGTTTCTCTCACATCGATGTTTCTCGTGCTCTCCCTCCCTCTCTAAAAATAAAAATAAATAAAAATAAATCCTCAGGTGAGGATTTTAAAAAATGTGCAGCTGGCCCCACGGGAGTCGTGTGCTGTGGGGTCTGAAGTTGGGGTCCTTGAAGGACGGACCCATCGGTGTGCTCATTTCTTTAAATAACCTTATTTCTAATCGGAAGGAACTGAAATAAATAACCTTAGCTGTAGGAAAAGCCGCCCTAAAAACAGAGAAGAAAAACCAGTCAGAACGAACAAGGAATGTCCGTGGATCCTAAGAAGGCCTGGGATCGATCATTGTATTTCTGGCAAAACTGTGAAAATGCGTTCTCCCCTCTGTGACCTGATTGTCGTTTCAAGTTAGAAGATAAATCTCCAAGGAAGACGGGAAAGGCAGCCTGCATTGGAGCCTCGAGTTGTCCAGGAGTGCATGTACGGAGTTAGTGTATTGATCACTAACTCTGGAAAATTTTATTAAGTATGTGGTTTTCTGGGGGGAAATTACCAAAACTAACTCAAGAAGTAGAAAAATGTTAACGTGCTCCAGTAAAAATTCTAGACTGGGATTTAACAGGCACATGCGTAAAAACAGTCACTGGGCAGGTAACTTCCCAAAATACTGGAACGTGGCCCAGTTTATTTCAGGGGCCAGTGGCGCCGGATGCCAGAAGTGCCCCCAAGGCTGGACAAGTTCACAGCGAAGTCGTCTCGTCCAGCAGAGACTTGGAGTCTGTAAGTGGGCCGGGCACAGGGCCAGGCTTGGATTCATTCAACAAAGTGCCCTCAAGGCCCTGCGTATCCAGCTTTGTTTGGGGGTTGTCGATAAATCTGGGGGACCCCGCCCCTGGAATGTGCACGCCCCAGTGGCGGAGGCCGTGGGGACACATGTCACCTGTACCTGGGTAGAGACACAGCCTCCTGGATTCTGCCGCCCTTTAAAGGAACAAACCACACAGTCGATTTGTGTGAGAGATGAAAGTACATTTGAATATTTCAGAGGCAGGAGAAGGACAGAGCCGATCAGGAGATAAATAAAACGTGCTCTAATCCGGGAGATGCTCGGAAAGTCACAGGCAGACGCCGGACTCCCCAGAAAAACATCCACGGTGCCGCCAGCAGCCCTGCGTCAAACTGGAGAACGTGGGAACCCACCGTCTGCCTGAGCCCTGAGCCCACCCGTCCCGGGACCCCAGGGGCTGCCCTTGCCCGTGACTGCTTGCTTTGGGGAGTCCTGGCAAAGGCAGTCACATGAATGTTTGACATGAGGAAATACAATCGTGATTACTTGCAGATGAGGTGCACAGGTGCTTCTACAACCCTGGAGAATCTGAGACGCCTTGAAGACTCATCACGGACTTTATTAAATTGGACCGATCCTGAATATAGAAGGTTCTCCACACTTGGAGTCAACGGTAAGATTCATGGATACAAACAAGCTGTGGCCTCGATCAGAGACCAGCACACTGGGACCTGCCAGCCAGATCCGGCCCCCCACCTGTTTTTGTAAATAAAGTTTTATTGGAACACAGCCTTGCTGTTCACTTGCCACTTGGTCTGGGGGCGTGAGTCCTTGCAGGGAGATGCCACGGCCTGCAAAGCGGACGATGTCTCCTGCCTGCCCTTCGAGCACGCATTTGCCCCCGGACAGGGTTAAGGCCAGTTCCCCAGCCCCGCCCGCCAGGGCGTGGGGGCAGCAGCCCCTCGAAGTGTCTGGTCGGAGGTGAGCTCGGGGAACTTGCCTCCTTGCCCGTGAAGGAGATGCCGTCCACAGAAGTGCCTCTGACTTCCTGGCAAATGTGTTGGGAACGTCTGATGGTTTTAACGAACGTAAGTCAGTGAAGTACACGTGAGCAGGTAGGAGAGGAGAGAGCTCTGTGAACGGCAGCCGAGGAACACAGAAAACACCTCGAAGACCTGGGTGAGAAAGGCTGGCCCTCTCCAACACCAGGGCAGAGCCGGGGTGAGACCCACGAGGACTAGACACCGGGAAGACGGACTGTGCTCTCACCAGGCCGGGCAGTCTGCTCTTGGAGATGTGACACCGTTTTGGCTTCACACAGTTTCAGTCAAATCTCCACTGACTTTGCATTTTACCTTGAAGTGTCCTTGGTCACTGTGTGCGGGAAGGCGCTGGGACGGTGCCCACCGATGTCCACGTCCCGCTGGGAGGCACACAGTGTACCAGGACAGGTGGCAGGCGCTCGGCCTGAGCTGGGAGGCAGCTGCCTGGCCCGAGTCTGCGTCCGGCCACTCACCCACGTGGTGAGTTCACAGAGGCTGGCGCTTGGCAGACTCCTGTGGCTACGATCAAACCCGCGACAGCGTGCGCTCTTCTTAGCATGGTTTCTGGCGCACAGAACGGACCTCGAGGCCCTGACGTGAACCTGGTGCGGGTGACAGTGGAACAGGCACAGTGGGCACTGCTCAGCAGGGGAGGGCCACGTCCCCAACAGCAGGTGGTTGGGAAATGTGGCTTCGTGCTTGGAGGACAATGTAAGTTGAATCCTTACCTCACACCACGTTCCAGGTTAAGTCCCCCAGGATTACAGACTAAAGCATGACACATGGAACCTGAGACGGTGAGAGAAAGGCCCGGTGAACGTGTGCGCTCGGGAGCAAGAGTGGGGGTGCACTGTGAACTCAGTGCGAAAGATTGGCAGACAGTCCCCTGAGGCCAGCTGCGCACAGGCCATGTTCTCAGGTCAGCCACCCAGAGGCCACAGGCTGTTACCATCCCCACTTGGCAGTGAGGAAACGGGCGCAGAGGGGGGCACCCAGTGAACAGCTGACTTCTGAAAGCCAGGCTCAGCCTCGTGGACACGGACTGGCAGGTGCTAAGGTGGGCCTCCTGGGAGCGGGCAGGAGCTGGTTGCTGCCCCGTGACAGATGGCACCCCTCTGCGCACGATGGCAGAGGATTGCTCAAACACAAAGTGGGAACGGCTTCGAGGAGCGTGATGATGATCGCCACCCGGATCCACGGCTGCAGCAGCGGAGGGGCCGCTCGTTGGGGCTCGCTTGTGGCCTGTTTTCATTTCTCCTGAGGGTGCTGGCAAGAGTGTGGCTTTGCCAACCTTTGTGGACAGTAGTCAGGCGATGTCCATCCAGAGAACCAGAAAGCACGCTCACACCCCTTTGGAAAACAGTGTGGCAAGAGATTGAAAAGTCAAACCTCAATCATCTGTGACCCAGCATTCCCACTTCTGGGGGGCCCTGTGGAGCCTGCGAGAGCTGTGTCCACTCGGACACTGTGCGTGCCTGTTTGTAAGAGCCCGAGGGGAATCACCGCTGTCCACCTGCTGG
Organism: Tadarida brasiliensis; assembly: GCA_030848825.1. Taxonomy (NCBI): domain Eukaryota; kingdom Metazoa; phylum Chordata; class Mammalia; order Chiroptera; family Molossidae; genus Tadarida; species Tadarida brasiliensis. Next base: position 1,428,921 of record CM061263.1, on the reverse strand, counting down.
TGGGTAATCAGACTGGCACAGCCGTGCGAGGGAATATTATGCAGCCAAGAAAAGGGATGAAGAGTAGCTGCGCGCTGCAGGGGGCGGGACCTGGAGAGCCCCGGCGCAGTGAGGGCAGCCAGGTACAGGGGCCGCCTGCGCTGGGGTCCCGCTGACAGGAACCGCCGGTGCGGACAGTGCAGAGGCGGCAGGAATGTGGCCAGCGGCTGCGGGCGGGGTGGGAGTGGTGCCCACGGGTGTGAGGCCCCTTCTGGAGGAGGTGACAGCGCTGAGTTCACTGTGACAGAGACACGGCTGTGAACAGACTGCACGCCACGGAATGACCCTTGGGGGAGTTGTGGTGTGTGAACGGCATCTCGGGGACGTGGCTGGGAACAGAGATGGAGACCGAGCAGAGGGGTTTGGCCCGCCTGCTCCCTCTGGCCTCCGGACTCCTCTGGCTGACCTCCCGGCAGAGATCACCTCCCCGCCCCCACGCGGCTGTCGCCCCTGAAAGTGGGCACGGGAGGAGGAGCTGGGGAGGGGCTGCAGGATCCCATCGCCTGCCATCGCCGCTGCCTTTGAGGAGCTGCCTCCGCCCACTCTGTCGTCTCCGGGTCCCTTTCATGGCATCACCTGTGAACTGGGAACAGGCGTCCGCCTCGGCCCTCTGGTGTGGGGGAGCTGCAGCGACGAGTGCGGGCCGGAGCGCGACTTCAAAGGCGTCGCTGCCGCGGGAGCCCAGCCAGGGGACAAAGAGGACACGTCTCTGAGGCCGCAGAGCCGTGCGGCACGTGTCAACACACCCTTTTGAAATGCTGCCTGGCGAGCGAACCGTTCCAAAAACAAACAGGGCTTTGGGGAGGTGGCCGGCCAGCCCGCTGCAGAGCTGGAGGGGACCTGGCCGCTGGGGCCACCCTGGCGGAGTCTGCTCGTGGTGTGGCCGCAGACAGGCCCTGAGGACGGCTGCCTGTCTGCCCCGGGGTCAGGACCAGGCTGGACTGCACGGAGTGTGAACCCCAGGGGCCTCAGGGCTGCACCCGTGGGGACAGGACAGCCCCTGGCTGGACGTTGCTCCCTAACCAGGATCCCCAGAGACTGAGCCCAGGGTCCCCCCACCTGGACCGCCCGCGGAGGAGGCCGAGCCCGTGGCCCCCGTGGGGGTCTGGGAGTCGGGGAGCCTGGCTGGGGGTGGAGGGTCCCCACCTGCCTGCTCGGTGCCGAGTGAGGGGTTTCCTCGAGCCCGGGTGGTGTTTGAGGGACCCTCAGTGAAGGGGCAGGTGGCTGTCATTCAGGAGACCCACTGGGGCCCGGCATCCAGAAACACCCAGAGTGAACAGAGACACATCTTGAGCACGGGGTTATCCTGGGGTCCCCAGGCCCAGCTGGGGGGCACTTATCACAGTTGAAGGGGAGCAGGAACTTCCCTGACTATCCACGTTCCAGAAATTGGGGTGAGACTCTGAGCAGAAGAGTACAGTCTGTAGACTGACCTCCACACGCCAGCACCACGTTCCAGGTCCAGACAGACCCTCCCAGCCCGGCAGCCTCCCCGTGTCCTACTGGGTGGCCCTGTCCCAGATGCACCCACGCTCGGGCGAGGGTCTTGCTTTCCTTTCACTGCAGGGCGGGGTGAACAGAAAGCCTGCCATCCTTCGCTGTGCCCGCACAGGGCCCACCCTGGGTGCCACCCCGGGTGCGTGCGTTGGGGGCACAGCCTCCAGCTCAGTCCCTCCTCAGGGCGAGGCGGCCGTCCCGGACTCTGTGAGACGTGGGTGAGTTGCACACGGTCTCAGGAGACCCCCCGCATTGTCCACTGAGTGAGAGGTGGCCCACACAGAGACCTCAAGCACGTTTCTTTATGTAAAGTGTACGAACTCCCCTCCGCCGCTGAGGCAGGTTGCGTGGGGGCATCCGTTTTCGGCGCTGCGTAACGAGTTACTGCAAACTCAGCACTTACAACGTTTGCTGTCCCCCAGCTCCGCGGTCCCAGGTCCAGCCGGGTGTGGCGGGCTCTCTGCTCAGGTCTGGGGCGGAAACCCGGGTGCGGGCGGGGCGGGTGTCACCTGGAGGCTCTGGGGAAGAGGAAGGTCCAGGTGCGGGCACACGTGGTCTAGATCATCACCTCGGGGCCACTTGCTGACCGCCGCCCTTCCAGCCAAGAGTGAACTCCCGTCACGGCAGCCTGGCAGTCCCTGACCGGTCCCTGCACTCAAGTCACGGCTCAGGGATGCTTTAGCCTGGATGGCGTGAATTCTTTGTCTCAGCCCCCTCCTGTAACCAGGGGCTCAGAACCCAAGCCTCCCACGGTCTCGGGGCTGGACGGGCTCCTACCCCTGGCAACCCAGCACCAGAGGCGCCAGGGATGCTTGGCTCCCTCCCTGAAGAGGAAGCCGCAGGGTACAAAGGGCAGCTCAGCAGGTGGGCGAGCTGTAACCCAGTGCCACCCGCACGCGTGAGAACCCTACCACCGGACCCAGCCTGATCCAGAGCGCCCAGAAACCTCTCTTGGAAGGCCGACTCCGAGAAGGATAGCTTCCCAGAGCCCGATACCGTGGCAAAGACAGAAAAATGATGTTTCCATTAGATTCAAGAAATGTTTTTTCTAGAGAAGCAGATTAATTAGCCAAACGATACATTGTATATGTACAGCCGTCAGCTTGCATCAAACAACAGGCTCCAGTGTGGTTCTCTGTAGCAGCAAAGTGGACGAGAGCACACTTCCCGACTGGCCCTGGCCCTGGCCCTGCCTGCTCGCCCAGCTGTGCCTCGTGGCACAGTCAGTGCCGACCCACGTTCACCTGCGGCCTGCAGCCCCCAGGACCCTGGCATCCCAGGGCTCGTCCGTGGCCGGGTGAGTGGCCGGTGTGGTCATTGCTAGGACAGCTTAGATGTCTGTAGCAGCCAGTAGCACCCAGAGGTGCTGTCTGACCTTGGAGCTCCTGGCTCAGGTTCACAGTGGCTAATAAAGAAATGCAACCACAGCTCTGGGGGAGGGGCTTGTGACGGCTCCGCCCCCGGCTCCTCCTGCTTGGGCTGCTTTCATTCCCTCTCCATCTCCTCCTCCCCTGTCTGAGTCCCCGCCTGGCCTCAGGCCTGTTTGCCCTGCGAGCGCCCCTTCCACGCCGACTCACCCCACCATGAGCTAGGGCAGCCGTACGCCAGGGCCAGGGCGCTGAGCCAGCAAACGGCCTGCCACCTGCCCTCGGGCCACCTGGTGCGTGAGTCTGATGAGCGCCCAGCTGTGCTGACGGCCCCTCCTCTGGGTTGCTGACCGCCCTGCGGCCTCTTCCGTGTCAGCACGGAGACAGTTCATCGTGGGGCCCAGCTCCCCACCCTCAGCCCCAGAAGCAGGGACAGGCTTGGGCGTGTCTTAGCAGAAGACCAGACACCCCGCTGACCAGAGCGGGGGCAGCTATGCAGTCGTGGAGCCCTGCCCCCGGGCTCTCGCGCAGGTCACTGCTGAGGGCCGCCAGGACGGGGCCTGGGTCACCTGGCTCCCCTTGGCTATGTGGAGGCTGCGACTCTAAGGGCGTCCAGACTGGGACCTCCCTGCGCACACAGGATGACGACACAGCAGCACCTGTCCGCCCACCTCACACTGCTTATCCTCCCCCACCCGGCGGCCTCCCCTGGAGACCTGCAGCCCCCTCCCCTCCAGGCTGCTCTCTGACCTTGAAGGGATGTGGGGGGGCTGAGTCAAGGCTGTTGTCCAGGCCCCTGACCCGCCCGTGGCCTCCCTCCCTGTCGGGCGGCTTCCCGTGATTGCTGCGGGAGTAAACCCGAGTGTGTGGGGAGCACATCACGGCCACATCTGTCTGTCCTCACCTGGGCCCAGGAGGCAGGGGTGGTGAGGGGCCCGCCCTAAGCCTGGGCTCCAGACTAGCTCTCTGGGAAGCAGCTAGTCACCTGGGAGAACGAGCTTGTCATTTCCAGCTGTGCTCTGGTCATTGGTCCGGAGCAGGAGTCCCTGAGGCCCCGAAGAGCTGGCCTGTCACCACCCACCTGCCGGCCCCAAGGAGTGTTACCCTCTTGTCCTTGCAGTGAGGACACCCGACTCCCACTTTCTCATCCAGGCAGGGGGCTGGGGGACAGGGGCTGCTCGAGGTCGTCTGAAGGCGAGCAGGCCTGCTAGGGCCGGGTGACCCTGGAGTCCAGGCGTGCGGTGGCCTGTGGACACGGGCCTGGAAGGAGGGCCTCCCTTTGCTGTGGGGACCCCCACAAACACGTGTGGGGCTGGCCTGGGGCCTGGGCTGGGAGTGCCCGGTGCAAGGTGCGTGCCTGAGCCCTGGGGGGCCGCCACAGCCAGACCCACAGGGGGCTTTGGGTAGGAAGGGGGCGTGAGTGCCGGGGGCAGGAGCTGGGGGGGTCTGGCTCAGGGATGTTGAGTACCAGGGGCGCCCCTGACCTGGGGAGGGCACAGAGGTGGGGTGCAGAGTGGGAGCCAGGGAGTCAGGGAGAGGGGGGACCAGCGGCGTGGGTCTCGGGGACGTTGCTGTTTCAAGACCTGCCTCCTGGACCTTTCTAGAAGGTGCGGAGACAGATGCTCAGGGGTGAAGACAGGAGCAGTTTCGGGGACACAGAATCCTGACCATTAAAACCGGGGGTTCCTCCTGAGGGCAGGTGCTGCCGAAGGACGAGTGTGCGGTGTGGCCGCCGGCTGCTAAGCTCCGGCACCCCTGCCTGGTGTCCGCACCTCTCCAGGAGCCGCCTCGGAGGGTCTGCAGCTCTGTGGGGCCCCACAGTCGCTCCCACCCCCGGCCGAGTCTCCAGGGCCTGGGGTGCTGCTCAGGGCGGTCGGTGACTTTGCCATCGCCCCCGGCACACCCTCCTCCGCCGTCCAGGCCACGGTGGGAGACGTGGACTCGGAGTCCAGGAGGAGCCTCCGAGGCGGTGGTGCTGACCCCGCGGGCTCCGCCAGTTCACGGGGCGTGGGGGTCTCTGGTTGTTCCCGGCCCTCACCTTCGGGATCCGAGCCTGGAGCTTCGTTGGGGTCTGGGTCAGGGTCGTGTGGGGCCTCCGTGGCCTGTGTTCACGTGGCCCCGGTGAGGAGGCCCAGCAGCTCAGGCACCCTCGACCTCGGGAGCCAGCGGCCTGGCGGGGACACGGGACGAAGGGTGCTGGGCACGGGGTCCCAGGGCTGAGGCTCTGGAGGTCTGTGGCTTTCAGTCTCTGCCCTTTTAAATGTGGTATTTCCGTTGCCCCAGAGCCGTGCCGTGGGACCGTCATTGAACGCCCGGCAGCCTTCACTGGCTGTTGCGTTGCGTTTCTTGGACTCTGGGATGCTGGGTGGCCGGGATGCTGGGGGTCACCAGGGTCATGACACCACCGAGCCCTGCCGCCATCCAGGGCTGCAGACACCCGCCCACCCTCTTCTCTGTGCACCTGTGCCGTGTGCCTGGCGTGGCGGGAGGCACCATCAGAGAAACCTACGGAGGGCCCCAGACCCCAGCCCTCCCGTCACCGTGCACCAGGGGGTCCCGGCAGGTGTCCCCTCTCCAGCTTCCAGGTCTCTGTCTAGTTGGATGTCCTGGAGGTCAGCTGGCATCTGCTAAGCGTGCTGGCCCTGCCAGGCCGGCCTTGGGGACGTTTCCTGGGTTCATGCCCCTCCTGACAAGGACCCTTGGTGTCTGGGGAGCTGACTGCTCTCTTCTCTTTGCTCCTCAGGTGTCCTGACGAACACAGCCTCAGAGGGGCCCGGGAGGGGCCTTGGCTCCCTGGAGAGTCTGCACCTGGGCCCACGTCCTCCTGCCGCAGACGCCCCGTTCTCTGCCACCGGCCCACCCTCCGATCTCTGCAGCCCATCACGGACGGCCTGCGGCCTGGGCCTTCTGTGCTGAGCCTGTCCAGCTGTACAAGAAGTCCTGCCGGGGACACAGCGGGGCTGCGCCAGTGTCCCCGGGAGCCTGGCCTCGCCCGCCCCCCGGCCAGACATTGGCTGTGCTCCCCGAAGAGGAGGACGAGGACCAGGAGGAGGAGGCGGCCGGAGGGACCGCAGCCCAGCCAGCCCGGAGACAGGACCTCGGCCATCGGGGGGAAGGCTGTGGCCCCTCCTCGTGCCCAGACTGTCCGAATCACTTTTATTTTCTTATCCTTTCCGTATACTCAATAGACCAAAGAGCAAATCTATTTTAACGCAGACTCGCCCCCGCGTCCCAGTCCCTGGGTTCGACTGGAGGGCACAGGAGCGGAGCATGCTGGTGGCCCCGGCGGGGCAGAGAGGGTGGCCCCGGCAGAGGCCCCCGCCCCACGAACACTGCGGTGCACCCTGAGCGGGGCCCAGCCGCCGGATGACGCCGGGAGCCCTGCGGGACGCGGGGACGATGTCCCCTCGCGGGCCGGCACGCACCTCCCCGGAACGCAGACCGCCGGGCGCCGCTCTGTGCCGGGACGGACCAGACCGTACTAAACTCACTCTGTTTTAACCAGTTAGACGCGCCTCTTCGTTCCATTCCGACAGTGGGACAGTCCAGTTTCGCCAAGAGCATGTTGGGTCCCCCGTGACTGCTGTCTCACCCGATACACCATTTAGCTCCAGAACGCAAATTAAAGGAAAATGAAGTAACCCTTGTTTGAAAGAGATCATTAAATGTATTTTGCAAAGCCTAAAGTTATATATTTAACAGTTTTTATATGTTGTATATTTGTAGAAAAGCCTATTTAACAATTAATGTGGTAGCCCTGGCCGTCCCGAGCGCCGGGCTGAAGGCTCCGGGGTGGGCGCAGTGGGGGGCCGGCCCCCGGACCTCAGGACTCGGCAGTGAGCGGAGGCCCAGGGCCTGACGCCACGCACCTGTGGACCGTGCCGCCGGGAAGGCGCTGTCTTGGCACACGGTCTGCGGTCGGCGTCCCTGCCGTGGGCCTCTGTCTGGGTGTCCCCTGAGTGTACAGGGCTTTGACCTCCGGGGACTCGTGACCCCTGTTCTTACCTGGCACTCAGAGACCTTGAGGGCAGCGCAGAGCCTGCCTGACGCCCCTCGTTCTCAGTCTCCGTGGCAGCCGGGGGGCCATGGGGCTGGGCCTTGGTACAGCGAACGACGGCGCCCGTCTCCACGGCCCTCCCTGGGCGGCGGCGCCAGGCCCGACGAGAGGGACAGTGACGTTTCTCGTTCCCCTGGCCATTCTGTGCCAGGCCCCCCGCTGTCCCGAGTTTCCGGTGAAGTATACTACCTAAGAGTCCAATTAACAGGAGTGTTACACTAGTTATATGCTACTAAAAAAAATGTAAAAAAACAAAAACAAAAAAAACACAACTATATAGCAACTGTTCCTGCCACCTGTAGACTAAAGATAGGACCGAAAATCCACTTATTTAAGACCCGTCCCAGCGTCCACGAATATTTAATTTACCTTCCAGCCTCCAGACGTAGGCAGGGGTGTCTTGGAGTCCAGGCGCCAGCGGGGATTTGGGGTTCTGGTCAAAGGTGCGGAGAGCCTGCGCCCGGCGCTGTCCCCGGCGGCCACCCTGGGCTCCTCGGCCACCGGGACGGGCTCTGGAAGCCGGGCGGGACCCTGGGACGGTACCCCCGCCCGGCAACCCTGGCCCTGGCCGCCAGCGCCCCCAACAACCCCCTCGCCTGCGTCTTTGGACAGCGAGTGTAGACACCCCCTCGGAGGGCAGAGACCGGGAGATTGAAGATGTCACAGCATTTTTCCCCTTGTTTTACAGTATTCAGTTTTGTGTTGATTCAGCTAAATTATGAAAATAAAGAAAGAATCCTTTCCTAAGCATGCCTTTGTGCACTGGCCATGGTGTCCTGGGACGGGCTGCGGCAGGCGCGGCTGGCGGGAGAGCTCGGGCACAGGCGGCGGGACCCTCCTTCCGGGCGCTGGGCCCGCGTGAGGAGGTGCAGCCCGCGCCCCCCAGGTTTTCCCGGAGCCCCGAGGATGGTCCCGCAGTGCAGCCCAGGTGAGTGGTCGGCGCCTGGCCCGCGAGTGCTCTGGGGGGCCTCCTTCCCCCCCAGTGAGTCCGCCGGCCGCCCACAGGCCAGGCCTGGTCCTCCCACTGGCAGATGTGCTGCCCGGAGACAAAACAGGCACCTCCTCCTGCCTCCCCCTCCCCGGGGCGCAGCGCCCCCTGCTCAAGCGGGAGGGAAGCTGAGGGGTACATCCTCACTCTCCCCAGGCCTGCGGGAGGGGCCCCCACGTCCCGGGCTCAGAGGGGCAGAACCCAGGGGCTCCCCAAGGACACCCACACCTGGACGCCCCTCCCCAGGGGCAGTGCCCTTGCATCTTTAAAGAGTGGTATCTGGCCCCTGGCTGCTGTGGCTCAGCGGTTAGAGTGTCGGCCTGCGGACCAGAGAGTCCCGGGTTCGGTTCCCGCTGAGGGCACGGGCCTCGGTTGCAGTTTGTCCCCGGCCCCGGTTGGGGTCCTGTGGGTGGCAACCAGTGGATGTGTCTCTCTCACATCAATGTTTCTCTCCCTCCCTCCCTCCCGCTCTGTCTGAAAGAAAGAAAAAGAGTGGTCTTTGCCGTCCCGTCCACCCTGAGGACATGCTCAGAGCAGGGGCGGCTGCACCTGCCGGTTTTCGATGTTTATAAAATACTGACCTTGAGAGCCCTGGCCAGGCTGGTGGCCACGGGCCATGAGGAGTCTGGGTTCGGTTCACGGTGACTCTCGGCCTTTGGAGCTGGTACAGTGGGCGGACGGGAGCCCAGGCCTCCGGACCGAGCCAGGCGTGTGCAGAGAGGGAGGGAACGGTGCAGAATGCAGGCCGGCAGCCGCCCGGGACCCCGGCTGGGAGAGGCTGGTGCTGGGGGCCACCGTGGTGAGCGGCCTGGGCCTTGACAGTCAGGACACAAACCCCGACCTCTCTGGGAGGCGTCTCTGTGCTGGGGGAGGAGCAATTCACGCCAGACTCCTGCGCCTGCAGGGGCCCGGGGCACACGGGAGGGACACGCATCACAGGTCACAGGGCTCGAGAAAGGGGTGAGGAGCTTCGTGAGCTCAGGGCTCATAAACTAGGGACCCCCCAGCCCCCAGCATGTCGGGGGTGGTCACGCGCAGTGACTCAGCCCCCTCCGGCTGACCTGCTGTGAACGTGGGCTCCGACCCCATGCCGGTGCTGCGGGGGCCCTCAGATCTGCGATCGGGGAGCCAGCACCCTCTCCTCAGCTCCCACTCACTGCTGACGTGAGCTTCTGATCTCAGTTTCCAGACCCACCGGGGGGGACAGGGATCATCGCTGCCCACCTCCAGGCTGGGGCAGGGTGTGGGCATGAATGTCCCCTGGCATGGAGGAATGTGGGGAGGGTCAGCCCTGGTCTGCAGGGGGCCCTGTCCTGGCCTTGTGGTGAGTTGAGGCTGGGATGCATGGACGCTGTCCCAGGAGGGAGAGGCTTCCGCCAGCCCTCTGCCCGCAGCCACCCGCCGGCCACGCCCGCAGCCCAGGATGGCTCCCTCTGGGCACGGCAGCCGGGAGTGTGGGGTCGGAGTCGCTTGGCTTAGCTGTGCCGCGTGGGTGAGTGGCACGGCCTCTCTGAGCCCCAGCTCCCCGGTGGTGAGGAAGAGCACTGTGCCGAGCTCTGGGGTTCCTGGAGATCAGGGAGACGCAGCGTGTGAGGACCCGGGCACAGGGGCGGGTCTGTGCTGGTGCCAGCGGTGCCCCTGCTGAGCTCCAGGAGCCCGTCCCGGGGCCTCCACCCCCCCCCCCCCAGCGAGGAGTAGATGTGGCCTCACTGCAGGAAATGGGCTCCTGTGAGTCTACCTGCGGGCAGGTGAGGCCCCGGGTGCAGGGTAGGTCCCCACCGCCATGCTCGGTCCACTGACCGGCGCATGGTTCCTGGGTCGGCCCGTCCAGGTGGCAGACGGCTCAGCCTCCGGGGTCAGGGTGTGTGTGCGTGGCGTGTTCCATGCAGCATGTGCAGGTGTGCGTACACATACCTGAGCGCTTTCTACGTCAGCGGTCCAAGGAGGAGCCCTCCACGGTTCCTGACCTCCCGAGCCCCAGGGCCCCGGTGGGAACCTTGGGCTGTCCCAGCAGCAGTGCCAACCCTCTAGGCGCCTCCCCTCGCCCCGGCGTGGCCGAGCCCTCTCCTGCTGGGTGTCCCGTCTGCCACGGTGACCTGTCTCCTTGGCGTTTGGGAGGCCGCCGCTCTGTGCCCTTGTCCTGAGCGGACAGTCAGCCGGCGAAGTGGCGCCCACGGGAAGTGTGTGTCTCCTTCCTGAAGGTTCCGGGGTGCTCGGCTCAGTGAGAGGAGGTAGGGGTCCTCCACAGCCCCCCCCCAGGCTGGACCTCAGGTCGGCCTCTCCTGCCCATCGGAGCTGACGGTGGGCACCGTGCACCAGGCAGGACTGGTGACCAGGCCCCTGAGTGGCCGTGGGGAGGACCCACTGTGGGGCCTGAGAAAGGTTCCCGGACCATCACTCCCCTATTTCGGGGGCCTGGGTCAACCTGGCCCAGGGGGAGGGAATATTGGGGGACAGGAGGGGCCACGGCCACTCAGACAGAGAGACCGGGGAGGTGAGCACAGGTCGTGTGGTCAGAACAGCGGGTGGGAGAGGGAGAACGAGCTCATGCGCCCTGGGGTGGGGGTGCTGTGCGGTGGGGACAGGAGCAGGGCTGGGCGGGTGCTCGGGCTCAGTGGGGATCCAGGACCTCCTGACGGCAGGGGACAGCAGCCCACCCACCCACGCACGCGGGTCCTGAGTCCTCTCCTTCCTGCCTGGCACTCCTCACCCTGACTCGCTGACCCTGACCTTCTCACTAAAATGGAGGTTCGCGAGGGGACCCCTTCTGCGGGTTCTACTCACCGCTCTGTCCCAGCCCCCAGGGGGCGGCTGCCTTGTGGAGAGAGGGCCACGCCTGGACTGTGCCCAGACACCGTGGCTGGTCTGCGTGGGCTGGCGGCTCTCACACCCCGGAGGTGAGCACTCAGCCCCTGGGGTGTTTCCAGGGCCTGGGCTCAGTCGCCGACTCAGACCCGCTGCATAAAGACCCCAGGGCGACCCTCACACCTGAGCTGGCCTCACCTCTGAGGAGAAAGAGGAGAGGGAACAGCTCCCGTCCCCGGGAGAGGACCTGACTCGTGCTGAGCCGTGGAGGGGAAGGCAGGGTCACCCTCAGAGGCCACCAGCAGGGTGACACTCGTCTGAACTGCCCAGACTTGGGAAGGTCCGTGGAGCCCTGAGGGCTTAGTGCATGGCAAGCCCTTCACTTCCCGTGGGGGCGGGCAGGTGCGCTCCACCCGTGAGCACGGGCTGTGGCCCAGTGGGCTCTGTCCAGGACGGGACCCGACACCCCCCGCTCTGGGGCAGGGCCTCACTCGCTGTCCCGGGACCATCCAGAGCACATCTTGCCGAGCCCAGCAGGTGGGTGGCCTAGGCTCCCTTGCAGATTTAGACGAGCCGCAGACTCAGGTGCCGAGTCCCAGCTGCCGTGGCTGCTTGGCGCTGTCCCCGAAAGGCTGCCTCGCGTGGGGCGTCAGCAATGACCCCCAGCACGCGGCTCACGGGGAGACGCTGGCACTGGGCTGAGGAGGCCGGGCCACGTCAGGCCAGGAGCCCAGGGTCCTCTGAGTGGACTCTGGTGGGACCCTGCAGCCCCTCTGTGGGTCCTTCTGCCTCACTGGTTGTAGGGAGGAGGAACAGCAGGCGTGGGCCTGGGTTTCGTGAGCGACAGAGGACACCCGAGTCTTCCTGGGTCAGCGTCATCTCCCGGAGCAGCGCAGACGGGCTGTGGGATGCGGGGTTTCTCTCACCCTCCCTGAGCACCTGTGCGGTGGGCCTGGACAGTGCCCCTCCCCCGCCCGGCGGCCCCTCCGCACGAGCAGATCCAGCGGGGGCCACGTGAACGCGACCTGCTGTTTGTCAGGGCCTGTCGCCGGCCCGGATCCCGCCCTGGCCATCACTAACCGCAGATATGACAGAGCCGGTAATGAAATCGATCTGGTCAGGTTATCCATCTGAATCCTAAAATGCAACCCCATGTTGCCGTCAGGTAGGCTGGGCGGCTGGATGTCGTAAGTCACCGGGAGAGAATGAGCCTCCTGACTTTTAAATAATTAAACTCACTTTTCTGCTTCGGATTCGCCAACTTTCTGTTAATGACGACCGCGAGGGCCCCTCGGTCACCGGGGGTTGAGCGGAGGCCGGAGCAGCCTGCCGTTTGGGGGCAAGTCAGCGTAACTGAGGGCAGGGAGGGGTCCTTTCTCGGGTGTAGGCCGGGTGCAGACAGCCTGAGGCTGCGGGGTGGCGGACGTGCGGGAGTCACCCCCCCACGACACACGCCACCGTCATCTGTGCACCTGCCTGTCACACCCCCCCCTCCTGAACAATATTAGCAACAGGAAGGGAGACGGCACCCCCAGCAACGCCCCCAGAGGTCTCGTGGCTACGTGAGTGCGCCCCCTGGGCTTCTCTGGGTTCCTATGGAAGGAAGTCCAGGAACTTCTCAACCAACAGCTCCTCCCCAAACCGCTGCCTTTGCTCAAGGGTGCTTGGGCCGCGACATCCAGGGTTCCATGTTCCAGGTCAAAGCTTTGGGCAGGAGCACAGGGGTTTGCTCAGGCCGCGGGGTGGCCCCGCCTCCGTCTGCAGCACCCCAGGCCCAGCCCTGAGCCCCGCGGGCCCCACAGAACGTGGACCCCACCCCAAGGCAGGGAACAGAGGTGGGGGCAGCAGTGGGCTCTGCCCCAGGGCTGTGATTCGGTTCTGGGAAAAGTTGACGGAAGCACTGAGGACAGAGGACACGAGATCTGTGGGCTCCGCTCTCTGAGGAGGGGGGGGTCCTGCCCTGTCTGCTCAGTGTGGTCGGTGGGCAAACAGCCCCTCAGGGGACTCTGCTGGGGGGCGGGGACAGGCCTGTCTGGGAAGCCAGAGAAACGCAAAGCCTGAAGGCTGGGCTTGGCCAGAAGTTGGGGTCTCTGCCCCCTGAATCTGCGGGCCCCCCAGATTAGATCCAGATGCTGTGTTCCAGATCCTTCTGAAAGGTCTGTTTGATCTTGGGAGGTGCCTGTGTGTGTGTGTGTCTGTGTGTGTGTGTGTCTGTGTGTGTGTGTGTGTGTGTCTGTGTCTGTGTGTGTCTGTGTATGTCTGTGTCTGTGTGTGTGTGTCTGTGTGTGTGTGTCTCTGTGTGTGTGTCTCTGTGTGTGTGTGTCTGTGTGTGTGTGTCTGTGTGTGTGTGTGTCTGTGTCTGTGTGTGTCTGTGTGTCTGTGTGTGTGTGTCTGTGTGTGTCTGTGTGTGTGTGTGTGTGTCTGTGTCTGTGTGTCTCTGTGTGTGTGTCTCTGTGTGTGTGTCTCTGGGTCTCTGTGTATATGTACTGTGTGTGTGTCTGTGCATGTGTGTGTGTCTGTGTGTGTGTGTATGTGTCTATGTGTCGGTGTGTGTCTGTGTGTCTGTGTGTGTGTCTGTGTCTGTGTGTGTGTATTGTGTGTGTGTCTGTGTCTGTGTGTCTGTGTGTGTGTATTGTGTGTGTGTCTGTGTGTGAGTGTCCTGGTGTCTGTGTCTGGTCTCTGCTGTTGACCCCAGGAGGCGGGCCCTGGCAGACCCTGAGCCCTGCCCTGTCCTGGGGAAGGATGTTCTTTGGGGCTCTGCAGCAAACATGTGTCTCTGGCCTCATACCATCCTGGGGTGTGCTGCAGAGACAAACTCAGGATCCCTGTGTAGGGCACACCCTCCCCCAGGACCCCCCTGGGACGTCCCCAAACACAAGTCCCACAGATAGGGAATCAATCCCCCACCTTTTTGTGTATGGGAGGGCGCTCCAACCCACTGAGCCGCCGGCCGGGGCCTAGAAATATGTGATGAGCACAGAGACCGGAGAGGAAGGATCCAGGAAGGAAAACGAGACAAGACACTAGCACAGAAAAGTACAGCGGCCACCACGTCACACACGGCCAGAGCCACACTACATGTCAGTGGAGTGAGCACCCCGACCGGAGCCGGGACTTGGCAGGGGAGCTGGGACACGGCTCCACGCGGACAGGCTGGGACACGGCTCCACGCGGACAGGCTGGGACACGGCTCCACGCGGACAGGCTGGGACAGGGGCTCCACGCGGACAGGCTGGGACACGGCTCCACGCGGACAGGCTGGGACAGGGGCTCCACGCGGACAGGCTGGGACACGGCTCCAGGCGGACAGGCTGGGACAGGGGCTCCACGCGGACAGGCTGGGACACGGCTCCAGGCGGACAGGCTGGGACAGGGGCTCCACGCGGACAGGCTGGGACAGGGGCTCCACGCGGACAGGCTGGGACACGGCTCCACGCGGACAGGCTGGGACACGGCTCCACGCGGACAGGCTGGGACAGGGGCGCAGGGGGGCTGGGAGGACAGGACGGTGCCCAGGAAAAGGGACGCAGAGGGAGTCGGGCTGGGCAGCTACTGCACACGCTGAACGGCAGGGAGGGCGCCTGGGCCGACGTGGACGAACATCGCATGTGCCCTGGACCGCACGGGCCTGTGGGGGGGAGACAGACAGCTCACCGAGAGGGATGGAGGGCTCCTCGCTCCTTGCCAGCAACCGAGGGAGGGAGTCACCCAATGAGGAAGTGTGTGGAAGACTTGGACGATATCAGCCAATATCTCACGGACGTTTCTAGAACATTCCAAACAACCAAAATGAACCCCTAGGTGTGCCATGACTAAAACTTTTGGTAGGGATATGCTTATATATTTTTTTAAGTTGCCAAAATCTTTTCAAGAGGGTTATCTACCATAGCTTATTAGTCTTTATTAATTTTAGCAATTCCAACAGGCACAGTCTTAACTTTATAGTTTTAACGTTATCTAACTTTTCAAGACACACAGATGATGAAGTGAGCACATCAAATGTTGGACAAAAGGCAAATCTCGCCCTGGCTGGTTTGGCTCAGCGGTTAGAGCGTCGGCCCGCAGACCCATGAGTCACGGGTTCGATTCCGGTCCCGGGCGCGTACCTCGGTTGCAGTTCGTCCCCGGCCCTGGTCGGGTCGTGTGGGAGACAGCCAGTCGATGTGTCTTTCTCACATCGATGTTTCTCTCCCTCTCTCTCTCTTTCTCTCTCTCCCTCCTGCCTTCTCACTCTCTCTGATGATAAAGAGAAAAATATCCTGGGGTGAGGATTAAAAAAAAAAATGCAAATCTCAAAACATTTCGAAGAATGAGAATGATATAGTCTATGTTCCCTGATCACAACAGAATTAAACTAGACATCCGTAAGAAATGATATCTGAAAAGTTCCCAGATATTTGGCAATACTTCCTAAGCGATCTATGAGTAAAAAAATAAGAAATTAAAAGTATGCGTCCATCAGTGAACGTCAATGTTCGGCACAGCCCGTGAAAGTCTGTTGCTGACACCGAGGACAGAAGTCACGCAGCCGGAGAAGCCTGCTCGGGAGGGAGGGAGGTCTGGAATGATGGATGAGACCTTCCGCCCAGGAAGCTAGGAGCAGAGCAAACCTCGTGTAACCAGGAGGAAGGAAATAAAGCGGACGCGAGCGGGTATCGATGAACCGGAAAGCGAATGAGTCACAGAGAAAGCCACGACAGCAGGGCTCGATTGAAATGGCACTGGAGTTACGATTGGCCTGTAATTACCTGGACGTTTTGAAGTGCACAGCTGGACGTGTCTCACACTCTCCAAGCCTTCCCCGCTGGCCTGGTCTGCTCAGGCTGCTGTGACAAAACACTGTGAGCTGGGCAGCTTACGTGAGGGGAGATTACCGCTCACGTTCGGGGGGCTGGGAGTCCACGATCCGGGTGCCGGGCTTTGGCTCCCGGTGAGGGGCTGGGAGTCCACGATCCAGGTGCCAGGCTTTGGCTCCCGGTGAGGGGCTGGGAGTCCACGATCAAGGTGCCCGGCTTTGGCTCCCGGTGAGAGCCCTCTTCCTGGCTTCCAGATGGCCACCCTCTTGCTGTGACCTCCCAGGGTGGAGAGCGAGCTCCCTGGCGTCTCATCTCACGAAGGGACCAATCCCTCAGACCAGGGCTCCACTCCCATGACCTCACCCACCCCTAGGTACCTCCAAACGCCCCATCTCCAGGCACACGTCAGGCAGCAGGGCTTCAACATAGACATTTTTTTGGTAATTTTATTGATTGATTGATATTGATGATTGATTGGAGAAAGAGAGAGAGACATCGATTTGCCGTTCCACTTATTCGTGCATTCATTCATTGATTCTTGTATGTGCCCTGACGGGGGTCAAACCCGCGACCTTGGTGTGTCGGAACAATGCTCTAACCAACGGCAGGGCAGGGCACACACACGAATTTTGAGGGGACACAGTTCAGTCCATGACAACCACAATGAGGGTCGAGCACCTGTCCACGATCCCCCCATGTTCCTGCCTCTCCTGTCTGTTTTCTGTTTCAGTGATCCACGTCCTCACCTGTGTGAGTTCCTTTCTCCCACTTCGGTTTCTAATCGTAAGCATCTAAAGGCTCGAGTCGCCCCTGAGCCTGGTTTTGCCACACTGCACCTGTTCTGATCTGCTGTGATCTTCTGATTGTCCTGGTCAAATACTTTTCTCATCTCCTTGCTGGTTTCTTTTTGATAGAACAGACCATTAATTGTTCAGAAATGTGTTATTTAATTTCTAGGTATTTGGGTATTTTCTGGGTATTTTAGTGTTACTGATGTATGAATTGACTGCACTCTAGTCAGAAAAAGTATTCTGTATGGTTTCGATTCTTTTAAATGTATTGAGGCTGAGTGTTGGCCGACCCCCGTATGATCTGTTGTGGGGAACGGATTATGTTCATTTGGCATGAATGTGTATTTGGTCAATGCTGGGTGTAGCATTTTACAAATATCAGTGAGGGCAAGGTGGCTGATAACATTGTTCAAATATTTTCCCTCTACTAATTTTTTATCAAGTTTTCTGTGAGTTGCCAAGAGACAGATGTTAAAATCTTCTACAATGAGTAGAAAGTTGCTCATTTTTCCTATACCCTGAACAGTTTTTGCTTGCCGTCTAGGAGTATCAACTCCATCAAACGGTTTGGTACCTCGTTCAAACCCTGTGCGTCTTCTCTGTTTTCCTGTTTCATTGCTTTAGGGATGACTGGGTGATAGCGTCCTGTCTCCTGCTGTGATTGTGCAATTGCACACTTCTCCTTTTGTCAGTGTTTGCTTCGTATCTTTAAAGCCTCTGTTATTACACCACACAGAGCCATAGTTGTTCTCTCTTCCGAAATGACTCTTTATCATCCATGAAATGTCCCTCTTTAACCCTGGCGATATTATCAAAGTCTGTTTTGTCTGATATTACTGTGGACACTGCAGCCTTATGCTCACTGTGTATATGTCATTACTTGTTCAATTCACTCTTTCTACCATTCTGTGCCATTCAGTCTAAAGTATTTCTTTTCTAGGCACAGTATACTCTCTCTGACAATCTCTGTCTTCTTAATTGGAAATTTTAGACCATTTACATTTAATGTACTTGTCAAAAAACCTATCTTTAGGTCTGCCAATGTATTGTTTATAGTTTGTTTGGTGAGCCCTCTATTTCCGGTTCACCGCTTCCTGCATTCCTGTATTCTTTCTATTTAAAAATATTTTTAGGCCCTGGCTGGTTTGGCTCAGCGGTTAGAGCGTCGGCCTGCGGTCCAGAGAGACCCGGGTTCGGTTCCTGCTAAGGGCATGTACCTCGGTTGCAGTTTGTCCCCGGCCCTGGTTGGGTCGTGCGGGAGGCAGCCACTCGATGTGTCCCTTTCACGTTGATGTTTCTCTCTCTCTCTCTCTTCCTCTCTCTCCCTCCCACTCTATCTGAACAAAAAATGAAAGAATGTCCTCGGGTGAGGATAAAAAAAAATAAAAAAGAAATATTTTTAGTATTTCATTTGAGTTATCCTCTGGCTTCTAACTATTCATCCCAGTATTGTTTAGAGGTTGCTTTATGGAGCAGAGTATATGTATTTAACCTCTCAGTATCTGCTTCAAGTCAATATTGAACCCCTCCACGTGAAACCCAGAATACTTGGCAGAGTGTTCTGTAACTTACATGTAAAATATTCAGACATTATAATCCCCTTAAGACAAGTAATTATTTGGCTTTATATAGTTACGTAAACTAATCAAAAGGAAAACCAGTCTTTTATATTTACCCAGATATTTACCATTTGCAATGATCTTCATTTGTTCTTGAAAAATATAAATTACCCTCTGATATCATTTCTCTTTAGTCCAAAGAACTCCCTCTAGCATTTCTTGCACTGACGGTCTGCTGGCAATAATTTTTTTTAAAGTTTTTGTTGTTGTTGTTGTTTTATGTGAAAATGTTGTTAGATTGCCTTTATTTTTGATGGCCATGGATATCTAGATTTTTTTTCAAGTTTTTTTTTTCTCCAGTTTTTATTAATTTATTTTTGTTACAGATGTTTCTCCTTTTCCCCCCCTAGACCCCTCCTCCCCATCCCATCCCCCCCCACACCCCCTTAGCATGGTTGTCTATGTCCATTGGTTATGCATGCTTGCATATAACTTCTTTGGTTCATCTCATCCATCCCCCCCACCTCCCTACTATGAGGTTTGTCAGTCTGAACCACACTCCTTTCTATGTCTCTAGGTCCACTTCATTCATCAGCCCTCCCTGTTCCTTATATTCCACAAATAAGTGAGATCATGTGGTATTTGTCCTTCTCTGATTGGCTTATAGATTTTTTTTTCCTTAAGTATTTTATTAATCTATGGTTTTCTGATTTTCCTTGTTTCTGATGAGAAAAGTGTGGTCACTGGAATTATTTCCTGTTGGGTGAGTCATTTTTCTCTAGATACATTCAAAATTTTCTCTTAATCTCTGGTTTTCAGCAATTTGATTTGATGTGTCCGGACTTTTTTTTTTTTTAATTATTCTGTTTGCAGTTTGCTGAGATTTAATTTGTAAATTATGTCTGTCGTCAAAATAGGGAAGTTTTTGGTCATTGAATTTTAAAATACTATTTTTCCCCCAAGGTCTCTCTGTTTTCCTTCTGCAACTCCAAGTTTGTATATATTAAAACTTCAGATATTTTTCTCAAGTATCTGAGTCTGTTAATTTAAAATAAAATATTTTGTATCTCTTCTCAATTTTCAGAATGTATCTTCATGTTCCCTCATTGTTTCCTGTGTCATCTCCATTCTGCCACTGAGCCCATCCAGTGAGTAGTTCCTATGTTGTATCTTTAGGACCTCCACGTTCCCTTCTTTCTATTTTAATTTGCTATTTATCTGATAAGATTTCCCGCATTATGATTTATTCCTAATGTATTTTCCTCTATCATTAAGTGTAGACGTAATAGCCGATTTTTAAAAGTTTTTCCTGGTAATTCAGACTTCATGTTCATCTCAGGATATTGAATTGTTGATTATTATTTTCCTTTTAAAAATGTGTCATATTTTCCTGTTTAGTTTTGTTGTTATTGGTGCTGTTACATGTCAAGTTAATTTTGGATATCATTCTGGACACTAGTAATGTTATATTGTATTGACTCTGGGTTCTGATATATTCCTCTAATGAACGTTCTTTACATTTTATTTTTTAAGCTGGCAATTAACCCAGTTAGATTCAGATTCTGAGCTCTGAACCACCTTCTAAGGATGGTGGTTTGAAATTGTAGTTCACTTTTATAAATTTTTGCTTTGTGGCTTTAATTCTGTCCCCTGCCTGCCTGGTCCAAGGGTCTGCCTAACACGTGTGCGCCACACACAGAATTCCAGGCTCCCTCTCTTTGCTCTGTTCCCTCCAGTCTTGCAGCCTCACTTTTACTAGCCACAACTGCCTAGAATTCTTTCCCTAGATCTCAGAACAGAAAGAGTTTTAGCTGCTTGCTGGGTACCTCTCTGTCACTGTAGGTCACACGCAGGACGAAGGCACCAAAAACGATAAACTCACCCCATGTCAATTGCCTCCCCATGCTTTGAGGCTCTTCCACAGTCTGCCTGCTTTTGTTTATTCTTAGTATCCTCGAGCGGCTGTTTCTTGCATCGTGTCCAGTTGTTCGTAGTTTTTATTTGCAGCAGGATTGGTCTGTGGAGCTCACGTTGCCAGACCAGAAGCGCAGACTCGCAAAGTTTCAGATGCAGTGTTTCTCTTTTAACTCAGTTCTGGATCCGTTTACATTTCGATTGTTTTTTTTTTTTTTTATAAAATCCAGGAGCTATTTATCAGTGGTGTTCAAATTGATAAATAGATGGGTAATGTTTAATTTATCTTTTGTTTTCAAATTTTATCAGGACGACATGGTGATCAGATATCTTCCTCGGCTATCTATAAACACCAGCAAGGATACTTAATTTAAATGGGAAGAATTAGACAACGAACAAATAAAGAATAAATATTTTTTTCAAAGCACACATAGAAAAATTACAAAAAAATCAATCACGGACTAGGCCATGAAGAATATCTCATATATAACGAACTTTGGGAAACGTCTATTCCTTTGAATACTGTCTGTCGATACAATAAAGCTGCCATTATGTAATCTTTTTCTTTTTAATCTTTATGTTATTCATCTTTCTCTTCTTACGCCACTGATGGGTGTACCCTTAGCTTGTCCGAGGTTTTAAAGGGTCTGTGTCTAGAAGTTTCATCCTAAAGTCTGATATTTGCTGTCAATGTTGATAGATAACCTGTGTCAAGTAAAGGTTGTAAGGTCCTAGTCATAATTTTCTTACAGCTTTTATTTAAAAAAAAAACAGGTTAAATTTTTTTAAAAGCACTTTCCTGCATACCTTCCAACAACTGTGTGGTTTTTATGTGGTGAATTATGGCAGGTGGTGTTAATGCCTCCTTTTACTCCTAAGAAACCAATTGGTCATGAGCAATTTTTAATGGATTACTGCGTTTGAACTGTTCCTATTCTGATTAATTTTTAAAATCTCTGCTTATGAATTACACTGACCTGCAGCTTTCTGTTCTTACACTGTTCTTGCCTGGTTGGGACCAAGATTATACTCAACTCATAAAGCGAGTTCTTTCATTTTTTATTGTCTGGAAAATCCTTTATGAAATTGGAATGATCTGTTCATTGACTATTTGGTAAAAGTCACCCATAAACCCATCCGTGCCTCTGTTTAAATGGAAAATACCGTCTGGGTGGACTTTAAAATACTGACGGCACTTTCTTTGGTGCTTGTAGGGTCTTATAGGCTGGCCATTCCTTTGGGGGTCTTTTATTTTTTGAAGCTATACCTGTCTAGAAATGTTCCTAGGTTACTCAAGTTTGCACGTTTATCTCTACAAATTTGTTCATAGAGCCGTCTCCTCGTTAATGTCTTTAGTATGAGTGTATCACGCGTGCAGCCCGTGTGTGCGCAGTTGAAATAGGAAACAATGAAACACGCCTTTCCCAGCTCCTGTGCTGAGGTCGGCTCCTGAGCTGTCCCTCAAAGCCCCCACACCTCCCCCAAATCTTTCCCTGAAGTTGTCATTGCTCGGATTTTGTGAAAATCCCGTTCTTACATCTCTTCAGAGTTGTGTGGCATGAGAACGCATCAAAAGCATTGTATCGTGTAGTTTCAGGCGTGCGTATTAAATACGATGACTTTGTAAGGAAGGGACACGTCACTCGGGTGTAGGTGGCGGACCGAGCACTGCGGGTGAGGCAGGTGCTCCGTGGAAGCCTGGGGTCAGGCGTGAGGTCAGAACCCAAGGGCATGCTGCGGCTGGGCCACCCACAGGGGCTGGGGCACAGACCAGGGCTGCGTGTCCAGGAGGGACGGCAGCAGGCAGGGGGCAGCTCAGACTGACCACGTGTTTCCCTGGCTCACGGATGAGGTCGCAGCAGACATGTCTGTGGCGGCATGCACACCCTCAGCTGGCCCAGAAGTCGGGAAGGGAGCCGAGAACACATGGCCACGTTAAGCCCAGAAAACGACCAGGTGCACCCAGGCCTTTGGTGCTGGGGTGCAGGGGTGGTTCCGTGGTGGTGAGGCCCTGGGCGACCCTCCACGCCTGGCGCCGGATATGCTCGAATGCGGTGGGTCACCTCTGCCTCCAGGACCAGCCGTCCACGTGGCGTTCCTTCGCCAGGCCCTGCGGCGGAGGCAGCGTCACCCTCTCCGTGGGTTCCCGCTCTCAGCTCCAGGCGGCTCGGTCCCCGGGGCTCCTGGGAAAGTGTCCACTGGAGACGAGATGCTGAGACCCTGCTTTTCCAAGGTGGTGTTTACTTTATTCTACATATTTTATTTCATGCATTTGGTATTGAATATAAAGCATGGTCAGGGGTCTGGATGAAGAGTTTCGGTCGGAAGCATTTTCCTCGGACTTCTGAAGGCGGTACCTTCCTGAGGTCCGAGGGGCCGCTGTTCGTCAGCCTGTTTCTTGGATTTAAAAGTGCTGTCTCACCCTGGCCGGTTTGGCTCAGCGGTTAGAGCGTCGGCCTGCGGACCGGAGAGACCCGGGTTTGGTTCCCGCTAAGGGCATGTACCTCGGTTGCAGTTTGTCCCCGGCCCTGGTTGGTCGTGTGGGAGGCAGCCACTCGATGTGTCACTTTCGCGTCGATGTTTCTCTCTCTCTCTCTCTTCCTCTCTCTCCCTCCCACTCTGTCTGAACAAAAAATGAAAAAATGTCCTCGGGTGAGGATAAAAAAATAAAATAAAAGTGCTGTCTCTTTTTCCCCCCTCTTTTCACACTTTCTGAAAAGGTTGTCAGATTAAAATTGTCTGTTTTATGAGTGGAGCACTGGGGAGGTTTCCAAAACAGATGGAGTGAGCGCAGCGTCTTCACCTGGGGACCGCCGTGCGTGTAAGGACGGGACGCGTCCTGTCCCGCCCTCGGCGTGTTTGTCCTGGAACGCGGCGGGCTTTGGTTTGTTGACATTTTTCCTTTTCCTTTTTCTTTGATAAAGTTCTTGGAGGCTGTCAATTTTAACAATTCTTTTGTTTTCCGCTCAAAAGCCCAAACTTCAACGTCGGTGTTTCTCCCCACGCCTAGTTTGGTTCCGGTTTTATCGATGTCTCGCCTTTCCCGGTAGTGCCTCCGGTCCGTTTTGTGGGGTTCGCCCTGGTGCTGGGTTTCTGCCGTGTTTACGTGGTTGTTTGGATTTCGCTGTGTCCCGGAGCTCCTGGGTGAACGGCTGAGCGCCCCACGGTCCCCGCCCTCGTGCCTGCCGCGATCTCTGCCCTCATCGCTCAGCCGGAGCTTCCGACGGTTCCCAGCACCCCTTCTTTCTGAAGCCACGCGTGATTTCGAAGTGTTTTAGCATTTTTGAAAGGTAGGATTTTTAGCTGAAATTTTTATTGAGATCATGGGAGACCCACACGCAGCTGTCGGAACAATGCCCTGTGCAGTCGGCCCTGTGTCCCGGGTGCGGACTGCGGAGCTCCCATGGCCAGTGCCACGGCCACGCACTCGGTCCCGGTCCCTCTTCTGCCTGTGCTCATTGTGTGTGGTGTGGTGTGCGTGATGTGTGGTGTGTGTGTTGTGTGTTGTGTGTGTGTTGTGTGGTGTGTGTGTGTTGTGTGGTGTGTGTGTTGTGTGTTGTGTGTGTGGTGTGTGTGATGTGTGTGTGTGTGTGTTGTGTGTGTTGTGTGTGTGATATGTGTGTGGTGTGTGTGTTGTGTGTGTTGTGTGTGTGGTGTGTTGTGTGTGTGATGTGTGTGTGCGCATGCCCTGAGCTGTATACAATGTTATGCCACTTTGTATGTTCATGGACCCAAGGGCACAGCCGGGCACACAGCCCGCGCCCGTCCTCCGCAGGTGTCTGTGTGGCTGAGCGGACGGGACCTGCACAGGGTCTCCCAGGACTCGGCGTTGGAGCAGAGAGAACCGGGACTGTGTGCCCACCCCTGTCCTGGGCACCGCGGAAGAAGCATTGATTACAGGGACCGAACCCGCCCCCTGAGCTGACATCGGGTGACCACAGGCGCTCTGGGGGACGGAGCACACAGCTGTGGGGTGGGGTCGGACGCCCTGTTGGACAGCTTCGCGAGGCACCCCAGAGGCCGGGCGTCTATGCAAAGACCCGAAGGGGCCCGGGAGGGGACGTGGGGACACCTGGGAGGGCAGGGCGAAGTCCTTGGGAGGGAGGAGCCCCGGAGCTCGGGTTCTGCCAGGAGACAGGAGTGGAGGTCCCAGGGGTGAGGTCAGAGAGCCAGTGGGAGACCGACCCGGGGACCTGGGACCTGGGACCCCTGTTCTCCCGGGAGCAGACAGGGTGAGGCTGTGTGCAGGGCAGGGGCCGCTCTGACTTGGGGGTCACGGGCCCACGGGCTGCTGTGGGGGCCTCAGACCGCGGGAAGACAGCACCCCCACAGCGAGCAGGGTGGGGGTCCCAGCCAGACCAGCATAGTGGCTCAGGGCAGGGTCAACGCTGGATGCCTGGAGACCGACCTGCAGACAGGCCTTTGCTGTCCCCCACCAGGGCGGGGGACCCCAGCCCCCACCGGGGGTAAAGGCTCACGAAGGAGCTGCTCCGAGCCAGCGCGGATGTGGACGTGGGGAGATTAATCCATCCGTTTCCCCACTGAGGCGCCACTTACCGAGTGACGGTGGTGATGAAAAGTCGTAAAATGGCCCATTTGCCTTTATTTTCCTGTGACCTTGGACTTTGCAAAGTTCTCTGAGCAACTTATTTAAAATTTAACTGGACATCAGCGGAATGTCTGGCTCAGCGGCGCCAGTGGGCCCCCGGGGGTCCTCTCTCCTCTGCCCGCTGAGCTGTCGCCCGGGTCGGGGGCCCTGCACACACCCACGGTGGGCTAGGGTGGGCGCACCTGCTGCCTTCCTCCCTGCTCTCGGGACAGCAGGGGGGCAGTCTCTCCCGACGCAGAGAGAGCCACCAGCGAGAGAAGTGCTTGGGGCCGGTGTGCCATGAGGCCGGACCTGGGCATCCGTTCTGTCCCCACAGCCCTCTTTCGGGGAAGGAAGCAGGCTAACGGCCCCGCAGCAGGCCTGGGCAGGGCCACCTGCACCCAGTCCCCCAGATGGCGCAGAGGGGCCTTGGCACTGCCCCGTGGAGGGTGCCTTCGCGCCTTGGGGGGCACGGGGGCCCTGCAGAGCGCCCACAGCCTCGGCTCCGCCAGCCAGGTCCCCAGACGAGCAGAGCCGGCGGGCAGGCTCACTGACTGAGGAAGAGGCTCATTGCGGGACGGCAGTGATGTCACCCGGAGGGCAGGCGTCGAAGTCGTTCACCCTCCTTGTCTGCAGGGTCTGTCCCTTATTTACGTAGCTGTGCCGTCATTTACTTGTACCAGCACGAACGCATTGACATTACGTTGGGTTCTGGCTACAATCCTGTGCTGGGTTCCTCGGGGGCCCCTTGTTGGGCCAGTCCGCAGTGCTCAGTGGGCCCCCGAGTCCCCACCGCCGTCGCCCCTCCCTGTCCCCTCCTCCTGAGCACCCCTGACTGCCCGGTCAGAAGCGGGAAGGGCAGGGGCAGGCTGGTCCGAGCACCTGCAGAGCCTGGCGCAGCCGTGGAGAAGGCCGCCAGGAGGAGCGTCAGCGGGGGGACGGACTCACCCCGGGGGAGCCCTGGGTGTGCAGAGCAGCGCTGCCCAGCCGTGGAGGCCCTGACCTCGGAGACACCCAGGGGTAAGTCCCTGCTTGAGGGGTTCATTCCCTGGTGTCCATGGTAACGGAGAGAAAGAGCGGATGGAGCGGAGCTCGTGAACCCCGAACTTCCTGTGGGAGGGGCTGTCCCCCGGGGCACAGACTCCCGCAGAGAACTGGGGGCTGTCCAAGGCCTTCCCCCAGACCACCCCACACCGAGGCTAGTGCCAGGGAGCGGCTCCCCTCCAGGGTCAGACCCCCGCCAAGCAGCCTGCTGACCCTCGCGTCTGCCAGGAGAGGAGAGAATTCACGCCGTGACACCCACAGCCGGAGCCGGGAGCCCGTGTGAGAGGCTGTGTCCCCGGGGAGGGGTCCGGGGGAGGGCGGTGGTGAGATTAGCTGAGTTACATGACAGGGACATCCCGTCCCTGCCTCAGGGTTTTCCTGGGAGCAGGACCTGGGACGGGGCTGCCAGGGCAGCAGGTTGACTGGGTGGGACGTAGGTGGGGTCCGCGTGGATTCCCAGGGGAGCTGAGGTGTCCGCACAGGCCCTGTTTGAGTGGGGAGCCTGGGCCGGGCAGCAAATGCAGCCTTGGCCGGGGGCCCCAGGGGAGCTTTGGGTCCTGCCTGTGTGGGAGGGGCTTCCCCTGCAGAGGAGTGAGTGACAGGCTCTGACACGGCCCCCGGCCCCCAAAAAGCAAGTGAACATTACTCCACATCCCAGGCAGATGGTGGGGGCTCACGCTGCCCCCCAGACCTTCACTGATTCTCAGTGTCCCCGAGCTGACCGGTGGACCCGGCAGGGTGACAGTGACCAGCCACGCCCCAGCTGTGGCCCCAGCGCTGGGGCAGAGGGCCGGCCGTGGGGACGTGGTGTGTGGCCTTGATCCGGTGGACGTCATCCTCTCTGTCACCGTCACCGGGGGAAAGGGCCAGGACCAGGGGCTGCTGGTGGCCTGGGCTGCCGACACGTTTGACCCCGGGCTGTGGGAACTCGTCTGCCCTCCTTGCAGAGTCCACAGGTGGTCCACTCCTGACATCACGTCGCTGGCTGACTGGACAAGAACTGGCAGGAACGCGGGGCGTCGCGAGCAGGAGACGGGCCTGCCCTCGGGCCCGAAGGTGCGGCCAGCTCAGCATGTCCTCTCCAGAGGGAAGTCGGACGGCCGCGTGTGCACCCAGCTGACCGCTCGGGCAGGGCCGGGCTCGCACCTGGCCGGGTGGGTGGAGGTGACCGGCAGGACGCTGGGGGGCGCGGGCTGGGCTCCAGCTGCAGCCTCAGTGGGAGGCATGGACCCCTGAGACGTTTCCCCATTCAGAGGGGCAGCCCTGGCTCTCCTGAGAGGACCCCCCCACAGCCGGGGCAGGGCCTGCTTCGGGGACACAGTGCCTGGTCCCTGTGTGCTTGGTCCCTGATTCATGGCTGACGGGTGACTTCTTCTCAGAGGAACTCCTTACACCCCGGGCCTGGGTCCCAGACACCCTGCCCCTCCTCTGCTGTGGGGCCAAGGGCTGCCCAGGGGAGGCGCCCCCGCCCCCTAAGTGAAGCTGGGCTCTGCCCTCTGCAGAGCCGGACTGAGCCCTGGGCCTCCCCGCGGAGCCCTTCCCAGCCGTCCAGTCTCACATCCCCTGAGGGACCATGAGCAGGGCTGGGCTCCTCGGTCCCACGAACACCGGAGGTCCCGGTTCCGGCCGAGGCCTCTTGGAGGATGGTGCATTGCATTCTCCCTGAGATTTCACTAACCCTCCGGGGCGCCTGGCGCAGCCCGAGCCGCCAACCGGAGTGCCTGGTTGAATCAGAGCAGATGCCAAATGCTCGGCCGCACCAGGCTCGCTGGCAGAGGGTTCCTCCGTGGGCCGGTGGGTTCTCCCGTGGGCTGGCGGGTTCTCCCGTGGGCTGGCGGGTTACTCCGTGGGCCGGCGGGTTCTTCCATGGGCCGGCGGGTTCCCCCATGGGCCAGTGGGTTCCTCTGTGGGCCGCTGGGAGCAGCCAGCCTGCCCGCCCTCCGGGTTGCCTGTGCCTCTGTCTTGCACTGATTTATCCTTCGTGATTTTTTCAAACCGGGTGCGACCGGCCAGCCCAGCACCAGTGCAGCCCTTGGTCAGCCTGTTGCCCTCATCCCGGCAGAGGACCGGCCGTCTCAGTGTGACGAGGCCAGCAGCCTCCTGGGACTGGAGGTGGAGAGGCCCTCTGGGGTGTTAGAGGGACAGGCCGCGGTGAGAACACCTGTGTTGGCAAGTGGGTCCCGGGGTGCACCTTCCGGAAGCTTCTTTTAGGAACAATCAAGTCATAGGAGTTGGTTGCATGTGGGGACCAGGGAGGGCTGGGGGGCCGTGGCCTCTCCCTGGGACCCGTGGAAATCACAGGGTCCCGGGGCCAGAATCCACACCCCTGGGACCTCAGACCCCACTGGCCGGCTGGAAGGCTGGGTCTCGTCAGCGGGCACACGGTCACTGCGTCCCCGAGGTCTCTGCCCCACTCTCCTCCAGAGCCGCCGGGCTCCCTGTGGTCGGCCACTGTCCATCTGTCTCTTCCCTCTGCCTTTGAGAGACGCCCGCTGGCTGTCCTGTCCCTGGGACTTGAGTCCACGTTCCCTCCTGATGGCTCCCACTGCTCAGTAAACGGGCGTTTCTCACCCACCCAGGGTCCGGCACACGCTTCCGTCTGCTAGAATCAGCAGTAAGCGGGCGTTTGCGGCTGCCCGTGACCCGTCCTAGTTCCAGCCCGACCCAGGGGGAGCCGTCTCCTGACCTCAGAGACACCCACTCTCGGTCACCTGTGAGCACCCCCTAAGCGATGAGCGCCCCGGCGCCGTGTTCCCGGGTCCCGAGCTGAGGCGGCTGTGCTGGGCCCACGCTCACGCGTCACCCAGCTCCGCTCAGGGCTCTGCCGGCATCTGCTCATGAGGACAAGGTTGTGTGCCTCCTCATCGTTGATATTTTCCCATTTTCGGGCTCGACCTGCCCGTTTCTGCGAGAGACGCATGTGACTCCCCAGCTCCCAGCAGCTGGCTCCCATGGGTGCCGCCGCTTCCACCCGGGAGCTGCTCCAGCCGGGCAAGGCCTCCCCCCGTCCTGGTGTGGACCCTGGGCTCCTGGAGCTCGAGCCCAGACTGCGTGCGACCCGGGAGGGGCGAGCGGTGCCGTGGGGGGGGACACGAAACCAGTGACCATGGAGGACTGAGTGACAGTCCCACTGAGGGTCGGTCCCTGCGGGGCCCCGGGCTCCCCGCCATCTGCCGGCCTCCTCCTCAGCTCCGCCCACCACACCTGCCGTCCTCGGGGCCCACTCCCTCCGCCTTTGCCCTGCCCGGGAGCCCACGGCACCGAGCTCTGGAGCCACCTGAGAGGCGCTGGCTGTGGAGATAAGGACAGATTTTAGGGTCACGTGGACTCGGGTTCAAGCCCGAGCATTGTCCCGCGCCTGAACGCAGGTGCCTGGAGAAGGCAGTCCTGCCCGAGCCGTCCCCTCCGACAGCAGTCAGCACCCCGGCAGGAGTGTCTGAGGCCAAAAGGAAGGCGGGCGGCGTGCTGGCCAGGCGGGGCCGAGGCGTCCTCCAGGGGCAGCCAGCTGGCCTGGTGCCGCCCCGCCTTCCCGGGCCGAGCCCTGGTGGGGGGTGTCCGTGCCCCAGGCTGATGGGACCCCCTTTCCCCAGCTGCTCTCTCACCAGGCCCTGCGGGGCCCAGGACAGTGGGCCTCCTGTTGTACCACCTGCACAGCCTTTCAGGACTGAGACCCCTCTCAGGGGGGCACCCCGCTGGCCCCCAGATTCCTGGGCTCAGGGCTGTGTGCCGGCTGTCCCAGGGCCCCGTGCGGGTGCCGGGAGCCCCAGCCTGGCTCCGAAGACGTCCCCCCAACCTCACTCAAACCAATAATCTCCTGTTGATGGACAAAATTAGTCTCCGAATTCTAATGAGATGGGGCTCGCAGAGACAGACAGCTCATCTGAAGATTAAATGAGAGAATGTGCCACTTTTGCCGCCGCCTTTAGAGATGCATTAGCATTCTGTCAGCTCTTATTATGAGCCGAGCTGCAGACACGGAGGGGTGTGGGGGCCCCGGCCGGGGGGATGGTGGCAGACGCCCGGGGCTCTCCGCTGGGTCCTGCCTCCTTCTCCTCCAGCCTCGGGCTGCCGCTCCCTCTCCCCACCCCCAAGGCCCTGATGAGAGCGGGCGCAGCCTCCTGTCCCCCTCCTCGCTGCCCTGGAGATGGAGGGCAGAGCCCAGCGTCTTCCCCATCAGGGGTTTCCCTGTGTGTCCCTGCGGGAGGAGCAAAGCCCCAGGCACAGGCGTCTCTCTCGTGCTCCTTCTGTGGTTGGGGGACACGTCACCCACAATCCTCGTGGCTGAAACAGCAGCAGTTGGGCATTCCTCCCAAGTCGACCTTCTGCGGGCCTGATTTCGGGGGACTCCTTCCTCCTGCCCCTGGGCCGACCCCACGTGGCCTCTGTCCTCCACAGGTGTGGACGCCTGGAGAACCTGGGCTCACTCCCGTCACAGCCCAGACGAGGCCTCACGCGCAGCCGCCCGGTGGGCAGAGCGAGTCTGCTGCCGGGAGGAGGAGAGGCTGAGGGGGGAGCAGCTCGGGGAGGGGAGAAGCTGCCGGGCCACCCCTACGGACCATCCCCCAGGCCCAGGGCCACACTAAGTCAGGCCCCTTTCACCTCTCAGAGTGACAGGGAAGGTGTCGCCTTCCCCCGTGACCCCAGTCTCTTCCTGCACCCCCAGTCTCAGGCACACCCCAGGGCGCTCAGGGGAGTCCAGCGACCCCCTGAAGGGCTGTGAACAGTCTGTTTCTGGATTTTCCTTTGTGAAGGCCCAGACCTCCGACCCCCGGGCTGATCCAGGACCCAGCCCAGGAGTCAGAACAAAGCCCAGCCAGGCCCAGCAGAGGTGAGCCAAGTGTCCCCTGCAAAGCCAGCGTCACCCAGGTCCCGGTGACAAGGGTGGCCGGGGCTGCTCGAGGCAGGGCTGGTGACAGGGAGGGGCGGTGACCTGTGTGGAGGGCAGAGAGGTGGCCGGCAGTGCCGTGGACAGCGTGGGAGGTGAACCACAGGCTCCGGTCCACCCACAAAGTCAGGTGTGTGCGGCTGACGTGACGTCACCTAGCATCCGGCCGCTGTCCCCCGGCCCCTCCTCCGAGCCCGTCCTCAGAGCGGAGCAGACCATGGAGTTAGTCTCCAGAGCCAAAGGCTGACACTGGCATTTATTGTAATTAAAAATTAGCATAGGAATGTGCTTTTAGAAGATTAAAATCATTGGTGGGTCCCGACCCGCGAGCGTCGCCAGCGTGATGGACGACAAGCGAGCCCCCAGCGGAACGGAGAACCTCCAAGGGCCCTGCGGGAGCAGGTGCGGATTCACTGGCCTCCCGGTGCAGGTCTCCAGGCTCGGGCTCCGAGCTGCAGCCCCCCCCCGCCCCCGTTCCCATGCAGGTCGCCAGCCCCAGTGCCAGCTCTGTCCTGTCAGCACCTCCCACCCTGGGACTGCCCGGCGTGTTGGAACCGCCGTCCCCCGGCAGGGCACTGTCAGTTAATGACCCCTGGAAGGCTGAAGCGCGTGTCCTGGAGAAGACACCGATCTCGCGGCGCGATTGCGGCCTGGCGTCCCTCTGCCTTCCAGGGCGGCGCTTACGTTGGGGGCGCCGGGACCGCTGTCCGCAAAGTGATAGGAAGACAGATGTGCCATTAGGGACCCAGGCAGCCGCTGACTTCTGGGTATCTCCCCACCCACCGGGCTCCCAGGGCTCCAGACGGCGGTGCACAGGGCCAGGGTGGGCTCGGGACCTTCGGAGCCCTGCGGTCCCGTGTGGGGGCAGAACGGCTCAGGTTTGCGGGCGTGAGCCAGGGTGACGGCGGCCTGGCGCCAGCCCACGGAGGTGCTCCGCTCATCCATCCGGCTCTGTGGGCAGCACCTGTGAAGGCCCCAGGGGAGCGGGCAGGAGGGCAGTCGCCCCCACGTTCCGGCGGCTCAGGGGGCAGAGGGAGAGCGGGGGACACGCGAGGGACGAGGCGAGGAGCTGGCAGGGCAGACGGCTGGCTCAGACACTAGTCCTGGGGGCTGCTCTGTGGAGGGAACTTTGGAGAGAAGTCCCCAAGGAGGTGCAAGAACAAGTCACATGACGAGACGGGAGGAGGGAGCCCCAGACCAAGGCTCGGGGTGAAGGGTGCTGAGGTTTGGGGACCTGCTGTGTCCCGAGGGGACAAGAAGGCGTGTTCCTAGCGCTGTCGGAGCAGCCGGCCCTGGTCTCGGGCTCGGGGCCCCTTTTCCAGGCTGTCTGCACCGGGCGGGCTCAGCCCAAGGTCCTGCAGGTTCGTGGGTCCAGCGAGAAGGGGGTCCCAGAGCTGAAGGGAGGGATGGCCCGGGCCACCCGAGCAAGGTCAGCGCAGGCGGTTTGGGGCCCTCTGCGACCTCAGGCCCGGCTTCCCCAGAGGCAGCCCCACCGATGGGCCCCACCGAGGCTGCAGAGGGTTCTGGGTCCTCTCTGGCCTGTGGAATGCCATCGACTGACGACTGCCGTGCTCTGCTGTCGGAGTGAATTACTTGCAGCGGAGTGAGCCGCGCCCTCTGAGCGCCCCCAGGAGCACAGAGGGATTCGAGGGGAGGTTTGTTTTTCTTCATTTCTGTCCTGGTTTTTCCTGGAGGTGTCCTGGGAGAGGAGTCCGCCCGAGGCTGCCTCAGGCAGAGACTGGGGGTTCGCCCTCCATCTGGCTCCTCCCCGGCGGGACGCTCGGTGTTGGGGGGCACAGCTTCCGCTGCCAAACGCCATCCCTAACCCTGCCCCGTCCTCAGGACCCTCTTTCTGCACCCGAGTCCATCAGCCACATGTCCTACTGCCCCGGCCTGCCCTGCCCCCGGCCGGCCTGCAGACCTCGGGCTTGGAGGGAGGACCTGGTCAGGCGGTCCCTCCTCCCTGCCTGCCTCTCCCCACCCCTGCCCGGCGGTGGAGCACAGCTAGGCACCCCCGTCAGTGGGGTGCTCTGCAAACGGGTGCCCGGCGAGCCCAGTGGTTAGTGTCGGTCCGCAGACCAAAGAGTCATGGGTTCGATTCCGGCCAAGGGCACGTACCTCGATTATGGTTCGTCCCCGGCCCTGGTCGGGGTCATGCAGGAGGCAACCAGTCGATGTGTCCCTCTCACATTGTTGTTTCTCTGTCTCTATCTGAAGATAAATAGAAAAATATCCTCAGGTGAAGATTAAAAAAAAAGAGGGTGCCAGGCAAGAGCACAAGGTGGGGAGTGGGTCTCAGGGCCCCAGCCTGCTGGTCAGTGGAGCGGGCACCAGGGCCAGCCCCGGGGCCCGGGCTGCAGGTGGCCTGCAGGAGTCCTGGCCCAGCCCCGGGCCCCACCCCTCCTGGCTTGGCTCAGGTGATGCCACAGGTGTCTGCCAGGTGTGCTGGGGGTGGGTCTCTCTGTGCCCGGAGGGCGCCTCCCCGTGAGGGGTCCTGGCACTCAAGGCCACTGTGAATCAGGACAGAGGACGATGCACCCGGGAGGCCGGAGCTGCGGGCTGGCGATGGGACAGGGTGAGGGCAGGGCAGCCAAGACTCCCGGACGGGCTCCGCCTCCTCGCTCGCTCACCTGAGGCTCTCTGCTCAGGACGTCCGTGCCCGGGGCCCGACCCCGGGTGTGGACAATGTGCTGGCGTTGATCACACACACAGCCCGACAGCCTGGGACTCGGACTCTCGTGTGTACCGTGGCAGACAGACGACCAGGTGACAGATGCCGTAACCGGGAAGACAGGGACAGACGACCAGCACTTGCTGATTTACTGGTCGAGTCTCTCTTCCTGTCCATGGTTGTGTCCACAGCACAGCGAGGCCTGGCGCACAGTAGGTCCTCAGTAACAGCACCCGCAGGCCGCACACCCACTGGTGGGCCCCTCCCCACCCACACTGTGCACACCCCGGCTTCCCTCCAGGCCCGCGTGGGTTCTCCACCATCTGCGTGACTGAGGAGGCACCTCGGTCAGGGAGCACAGCCAGGCAGGGCCGTGGAGGGAGAGTGGGTGCTCCCGCTTAGACGGCAGGACCCCAGGCGGCACGGGGCTCCCTGCAGGCTTCTCCCCGAGGTGCAGGGTGGGGAGGCCCCTGTGCAGACGTGGCTGCCAGGCTCGGCTTTTCCACTTGAGCCCAGTCCGCCGCCAGGCACCCTCTCAGTGGGTGTCTTCTCCCTCGGGGTCCACGAGCCCTGTGCGGATGCGGCCTGATCTGCTCCCGATCATCCCATCAGAACTCCTCAGCTCCAGTGGCTTCAGACAACTGTGGTCGTGTTATTATTATTTTTTCTTTATTGATTTTAGAGACAGAGGCAGGGAGAGGGAGAGAGAGATAGAAACATCAATGAGAGAGAACAGCCACTGGCCGCCTCACTGGGGATCGAGCCCACAACCTGGGCATGTGCCCCGACCGGGAATCGAACCGACGACCTCTTGGTGCGTGGGTCGACGCTCAACCACTGAGCCACGCAGGCAGGACACCTTACTGAATTCTTTAAGAAGCAGGCGATGGCCGTGTGTCTGGGTCCTGCTGGAGAACGCTGACCGATGACGGAGGACGGAGGACATGCTGAATGTGCGACACACAGGGAGGCTTACGTCTGTGCGACTGTCTGTAGTCACGATGACACGCTTCGAGGTCGCCGTTCCTGGACACGCTGACGTGCAAGCAGCACACACACGGGCACGGAACGTCACGAGCCTCTGGGCAGCGTTTTGGGCGGTGGGCATGGGAGGAGCCGCAGGTCACACGGGTCGCCGTCCAGCGCCGCCCTCTTCACATGCGCCCTGCTGGCGGCTGGCTCACAGGCCTGGGCCCGGACACTCCGCGGGCGGGCAGAGTGCCGTTCACGGGAGGCCTCTCTCTCCCAGGGGCCTTGGGAGGCTCACCCTGCGCACGGCAGTGACTAGGTCTGGGTCACAGCCTGTGTGTGAGTCCTGGTGGTTCGGGGTCCGGCGGGTGTGCAGAAGGGCCTCATTGCCGTGTGCGATCATGAAAACTGTGTGTGGTTGTAAAACACAGCAACCGGTGCACGGCGTGTCCACGGGTCAGCTGGAAATCCAGGGCGGCGTTGAAACGTGCCCATGAAACGTCATATGACCGCGTGATTAGCTTGGAATGCCACCGTGGTGTGGCAGGGCAATGGGGACGGGACGTCTCGCCCTGCTCCCGATCTGAGAGGGAAGCCCTGTGTCTCAGCACCGAGGTGACAAGAGCTGGAGGTGTCCTTTATCAACGGAGGTCGGGCCCTCTGTTTCCAGGGCACTGAGGCTCATTCGTGGGCATTGGCTGTTGTCAGATGCCTCCTCCGCCTCTGTCCAGATGATCGTGTGGCCTTTCTCCTGTGGCCTCTTGGTGTGACTGGCCTGTGGATGTGGACGGGCCTCATAAGCCTGAGATAAACCCCACCGGGTCGTGGTGCACACTTTTTTCCACACCTGTTGGGTTGGAGTTACTAAAATCTGCTGAAGACTTTTGCATCTGTAAGGATGAGGGTTTGGTGGATGAACAAGATGTAACCTTGTGATGTGCATTCTCGTGACCTGGCCAGCCAAGGATCAAAGTGTGTGTGGACAGATAAGGCTTGCCTGATGGGCAGGAAGACCGCCCTGTTCGGACTGACTGGATTGTTTACATGTGAATAGATTAGGTTTGCATGTCGAAGGGCAGGAAAACCGCCCCAAAAGGACAATGGGCGAGAATGCCCAGGCGTGAGTAGGTTTGTTATTTTGTATCTCCTTTGATGTTTCTTCGCTGTAAAAAACTAGAGACAGGGCTTGGCTGTATGGTCAGCAGAGGCGCCATCTCAAGGAAATAATTACCTAAAACAACATGTCACCTGGGGAACCACTTTGCAAATAAGTTGGGCTGCATCCAGAGATCTGGAGCATGTGCTCCCTCGCGATGCTCCCCCTCCCTCCTACCAGCGTGTGCTTGTAGTTCATTGTGTTGTGCTGACCCCAGCAGGCCGAGAGAGATGGCAGCATCTATGTTCATGAGAGAGATTGGTCTGTCGTTTTCTGTGTTGTCTTTGTCTGGGTTTGGTATCAGGCCTCACAGAATGAGACTGAAGAGAACTGGTACAGTTTCTTCCTGCAGTGCTTGGTGGGACCTGTCTGTAAATCCATCTGAGTCTGGCTCTCTGTTTTGGAAGGCTATTTATTTATTTATTTATTTATTTATTTATTTTTATCCTCACCTGAGAACATTTTTCCATTTTTTGTTCAGATACAGTGGGAGGGAGAGAGAGAGAAACATCGACGTGACAGGGACACATTGAGTGGCTGCCTCCTGCACGACCAACCAGGGCCGGGGACAAACTGCAACCAAGGTACGTGCCCTTAGCAGGAACTGAACCCGGGTCTCTCTGGACCGCAGGCTGACGCTTTAACCGCTGAGTCAAACTGGGCAGGGCTGTTTTGGAAGGTTATTGATTATTGATTCGATTGCTTTCATAGATCGGCCTAGTCATGTTGTCTTTTTCATCCTGTGTGACTTTTGGCAAATTGCATCTTTCAAGGATTTGGTCTGTTTCATCTCGGTCATCCAATCTGTGGGCACAGAGGTGCTCATAACGTCCTTTTATGACCTGCCAGCGTCCATGGGACCTGTGGTGATGTC
Source organism: Tadarida brasiliensis (assembly GCA_030848825.1). NCBI lineage: Eukaryota > Metazoa > Chordata > Mammalia > Chiroptera > Molossidae > Tadarida > Tadarida brasiliensis. The sequence goes on along the minus strand of CM061263.1, from coordinate 1,392,921 downwards.
CCCTTTCGTTTCTGATCCTAGAAACGTGTGTTCTCTTTTCCTTGCTTGGTTAACCTGGCTAGAGGGTTATCGATTTTATTGATCTTTTCAGAGAAACAGCTTTGGTTTTGTTGACTTTTTTTTTTTTCTATTAACTTTCTGCTTTTCAGGTTCATCACTTGCTGCTCCAGCAGCTCCCATCTCTCTCCTTCTGCTCACCTTGGGTTTGGCTTGCTCTCCCTCCGGTGTCCTGGGGCGCAGCCGGCCAGCCCAGCTGACCACTGCATTCTTTCTCCCGCGGACACTGGCTGCTGTGAACTCCCCACCAAGCACTGCCTTCGCCGAATCTCACACATTTCGTCAGGTTGTATTTTCATTTTCATTGAGTTCAAAATGTTGCCAAGTTTTCTTGCGATGCCTTTGCTCTGACTGTGTGTCATTCCGATGTGTGTAGGTTAAGCCCCAAGTGTCTGGGGATCTTCTGGCTCCTTCCTCTCCTGGATTTCTCGTTTACTTCCGCAGGGTCTATGAGTGGACACCGCAGGGCTTTCACTGAACGTCACAAAGGTGTGTTTGGGCCCAGCAGGTGGCCTTCTGGGTGAACATCCACGGGAGCCCACGCTCCGGGGCCGTCTCGAGGCTCTTGCCTGGCCCTGGGCCTGAGACTGCCCTTTAGTGCTGGTTCATTTATAAATACTGAAGTCTGAGTTACTAAACCCTACGGCTGATTGTAAATATCAGCTTAATACTAAAATGTCCCCCGAAACAACACACTCCCAGTGTTCCTGTGCTCCTCACGGAGCGCGGGCTGCACCCAGCTGCACCCTCACGGCTCCAGGGACGCCCTCCTTCCGCCCCGGGGACTGCGGTGACACACAGTCGGCCTCAGAGACCAGGCTGCTGGGCTGGTCAGGTGAGAGCTGGGCCGGGGACTGGTGACTGGCCCGCCCCCACCCCACACCCAGCAGACCCTGATGGGCAGCAGGGCCCGGACAAGCCCGTGTCCACGACACATCTCACGGATACTCTGAGGCAAAAGGTTCTTCCTGAGAAGCTGGAGGAAACTTCCACGCTCGGGTGCAGGAGGACGAACCTGGGCCCCTGTGGGCGGTCCCACTGCCTTGCCTCTGTGAATCCGCATGACGTGGGCCACCGTCCTGCCCACTGTGGATGTGGGACACGGGGGAGGGACGGAGGGACGGAAGGAGGGAGGGAGGGAGGGAGAGAAGGAAGGAAGGAGGGAAGGAGGGAAGGACGGAGGGACGGACGGAGGGGCGGAGGGAGGGAGAGAGGGAGGGAGGGAAGGAGGGAGGAAGGGAAGGAGGGAGGGAGGGAGGGAGGGAGGGAGGGAGGGAGGGAAAGAGGGAGGGAGGGAGGGAGGGACAGAAGGAGGGAGGGAGGGAGGGAGGGAGGGAGAGAGGGAAGGAGGGAGGGAGGGCACTGAGACCAAGGCCAGCGCTGACGTGGGCCCCTCGCCAGCCTGAGGTGTGCGGGGTCAGGGGCCCCACCCACCCACCTGGAGCAAACACGTGAAGATGTGCGGGGCGTCCAGGGCCTCCTGAGTCAGAAGCAGAGACACACCTGAGACATGGATGTGCGCCTCGTGACATCGTCCATGGGGTGACTCTCCGGCCCAGAACGCAGGTGGAGGAGGCCCGGCTGAGGGGACGTGTCTCTCCTGTCCCCGGCATCGTGACACCCCAGACCTGCTCAGAGCCAGGCTCAGCAAGGTGCAGTGCATGGTTTGGGGGAGCTGTGCTCCTCAGTCTCTGCTTCTTGGGGTCCCCACACTGCTCTGGTCCTGTGGACAGATGGCATCGGCGTCTCTCGGAGGGCCAGATCCTGCGACTGGCCTCAACGTCGTCGCCTGGCCCCGGCCCGTGTTGCTAATTCCTTAATGGAAGAGGGCGCTGATGAAACCAGACAGGGAGAGATTTCAACACGGTGCACACGGTCTTTCTCGGGGACGGTTAATGACAGGCGGGCCCCGCGGAACAGAGGTTCCATCTAATACCGGTTCGGGGAGTCCAGCGCAGGGCTGTTCTGCAGATTGAATTAGCCCCGTCTGCAGGGGCTAGATGGAGAGAGACAGACGCACAGTAGCCAACGCTGTGGACGAGAAATTAATTCCACTCCCAAACAAGGGTGTCACGTCCCCCGCACCCTGGAAGGGAAGGTGTCCTCTGTCCCCCGTGCCCGTCCTCTTGCCTGTGCTGAAGGACGGAACAGACTGGCCAGTAACCAGGACAGCAGACACCGTGCAGGGAACGCCTCCTTGGAATTTTCAGAACGCGGCCGAGGGGCGGACCTCTGCTCGGGTGGGTGGCCCAGGGCCCGGCGGGGCCAGAGCCTGGGCAGGGGCCATGTCCCTCGGAGGCTCACAGTGGCCAAGGGCGGCTGAGGTCCCCTCACCCGAGGCCACCAGCTCCCAAACCTGGCCAGGCTCAGAGCGCCCAGGGAAAATTTTCACCTGACACTTGTAACTTTTCGGTTTTGTTTATTTTTTCTTGTTTCGTGTTTTCAGTGAACGGAGACTTCATTGGTTTGAGAGTGTGTGAAGGTTCTGGGAGACGTCAGGCTCCCCCTTTGAAGCACCCTCCCCTGAGCAGGTCCTGGGGGACGGGCGTCCTGCTAGCTCCGGGTCTCACCCACCCTGGCGCCCGCTTTGGGCACCGGCTGTGGCTCCTGCGCGGGGCACATCTGTCCACACGTGTTCCCTCCTGCACCAGGCAAGGAGCCTGATGGACGCGTTGCTGGGGGTGCTCCGGCTCCCAGGGGTGCTGAGGGTCGGGGGCTCTTCCGGCCCTTGTGCTGAGGCAGAGGGACCCTGGCCCCGGCCGACCATTCAGCAGGGTCCCGCCGGCTCCGGAGCCTCGAGCAGCCTGACTGCGCCCTCGGCACCGCCTGCAGCTGGAACCAGACGGGTAGTCGCGGCCTGTGTGGGGCTGTGTCAGCAGGGACTCAGGGGTCACGGGGCAGCCTGTGTCCAGCTGGGGCCTGGAGGAAGGCCGTGGCAGGGACCGCAGGCGTGAGGCTGTGGCTACCGTTGGCTGCACTGGACGGGATCCCCAGGAAGGACTGAGCCGAGGAGGGACTGAGCCGTTTCCCGGGGGCACCAGGTGGGCGCAGCCTCGGCAGGGTCCTGCAGGTGAGCCCGGGGCAGCTGGGGCCACCTTCTGTGAACATCTGGTCTCAGAACAAAGGTTCACTGCCTTGTTGTGGTGCGTGGGAGATGTTTATCCAGACACAGGGGCCCAGGGACGTGGGCAGGGGCTGGGGAAGGGCTTGCTCGGGAACCTGGGCATCCAAGGACCTCAGGGCAGGGAGGGAGAGGAGCCAGGCACACCCCATCTCTCTCTCTCTGTCTCTGTCTCTGTCTCTCTCCATCTCTGTCTCTCTCTGTGTGTGTCTCTCTGTCTCTGTTTTTCTATCTCTCTGTCTCTCTCTATTTCTGTCTCTCTGTCTCTGTCTGTCTCTCTCTGTCTGGATCTGCGTCCCCGGGTCTCCACCTGCAGTCACACTGAGAATGGAACTGGGTCTCCATGGCCCTGAAGCCGCCTCTGTGAGTCTCTGTCCCAGCCCTCTGCTCACAGGATAGGGGCTGACCTTAGACTTGAGGGTGTCCCCAAGGTCACTCTGGCCCTGGTGAGGGCTGTGTGGGCGCTGGGACTCACCCCTGCCAGACAGGCCAGGCTCTCCTCCGCGCCTGGGCCCCGACGTGAGGCAGAGGGGACGGAGGGGATAACGGGTCCAGTTCAGTGCCATGCAGGGGGCGTCAGCCTGTGGCCCGACGCTGGGTCTGTGTGTCCTGCTGGAGGGTCTCAGTCTGGGTCTCCCCTGAGGACGAGCTCTCACCGGAGAGCGGCTGGGCGAGAGGAGCCGGTGGTCTGCGGACGCCGACAGGGGCAAGGGCCACGGCGCCACCCACTCGTGTCACGCCCAGTCATCTCGCTTCAGGGAGCAGGTCCATATTCACCGACTCCCTTACCACGGCCGTGGACCCCTGATTAGACGCAGCAGGACGAGTCCACCATGCAGAGGACCCTGCAGGTCCGAGAGGCCACGCGTGGGGCCAGGACCGTGAGTGAGGAAGGGCCTGCTCCGTGAGCCGCTGGGTCTCTCAGGAGGGCACAGCCCGGGGCACGGGCTTTCCCTCCAGGCCCGGTGTCCGGGGGAGCTGCCGTGGCCAGCGGCCGGCGGGCACAGGCGACGCCAGGTGGGCTGCTCCTCAAAGCCCACGCACCCACTGCTGTCCCACAGGGGAGCCGCCCTGGGGGAAGCACAAGCCGTGGGAGGCAGAGGCCGCGCCCCGTGCCTGGGGAGGAAGCTCAACCAGTCTGACAAAAACCAGATGGGCACAAAGTGACCCAGAAATGTCATTTCTAGGATTTTGTCCTAAAAATATATCAAGACAGAGACAGGGAATCAGCTATAAATTGGCTCATTTCGGGCCTGTTTGCCGCGGTCAGAGCGCACGGGGACCCGGCCTGCGACAGCCGATCCTGAGTCCGCGTGGTCGGGGCACCGAGGTCCGGAGCCACGGACCGTCGCCGTCACGCTGACACGAGACGTCAGTGAGGCAGAGGAATGTCGGCGTGGTGATGGGGACCCCACAGCGCCTCTGGGAGAGACGGTCTGTCCACACAGTGGAGTCGTCTTCAACAAGAAAGACGAACCACGGCCACCTGGACGAACCTCAGAAACGCGTCACCAGGGAAGGCAGCCAGGCAGCAAGGCCCAGAGGGTATCGTTCCGCTCGCAGGAAGCAGCCGGAGGAACCGTAAGGGAGCAGGTATCGGGACGGGGATGGCGGACCAGTCCTGGGTGCCGGTGACCTTCCGGGTGCTGACATGTCCTGGGACTCGGGGGAGGTGACAGTCACCACCTGGTGAGTGGATTTGCACACTGAAACCGTGACCTTGGTCACACACAGCAGCAGTCCCTGGACGTGGCCCATGGTCTGTGCCCTGTGAGCTCCGGAGCCGCCTGCCAGGCGCCCTCGCTGAGTGTGACAGACTTGCCCTGGGCCGGGGCAGCGCTCGGTGCCAGGCCAGGCAGGAGACACACACCGCTGGCCTCGGGTTCCCTTTCCAGACACGACCGGCTGTGCTGGTCAAAGCCTGAGGCTCAGACAGCGGTGGGGGCTGCAGCTGCCTGCATGGTGGTGGCGTCCCAGGGGGCCCTGGCGTGTCCCGTCCACCAGGACGGAGTGGCTAACCCCCGGGCAGAGATGGGCGCATCCTCTCCACCAAGCACCGTCTCAGGGCCCCTGGACGGCCACACTGATGCTGCCACAGTCCCGTGGCCTGGGGAAGAGAGCGGGTCAGCCACTTGTCCTGGCCGTGGGGTGAGAACGTGGCTGGGTCCCGTGGGCTCCCTTTCCTGAGGCTGCCTGATGTGCAGCCATGGCCCACTTCCCAGGGCACAGCGCCCACGCGTCTGCTGGCAGGCACAGGTGCGCTCCCTGGGAGATGGGGTCCAGGCCTCAGTGGAGGGTGGCGCTGCCAGGGGGTCAGGATTGGGCAGCGGGTAAGAGGCCCTGTCGGGGATGAGGGCGGGGCCGGGCCGTGCACACACAGCCCTGAGGGCTGAGCTCGGCCTGCACACGCGTCCTCCCTGAGCCTTCGTCACGGTGCCAGCTGCACAGCCCTGCCCGCTGGGCTCCCGCCATGCCCAGCTCCTGGCAGTGCCCTGGGTTCTGGGTGGGCAGTGAGGACCCTGGGCTTCCTCTCCCCACTGAGCACCCCCGAGCAGTCCACCCCCCCTTCGGATGACATGGAGATGCCCTCTGGGATGTCCAGGCTCCTTCCAGTGAGTCTGTTGAAACACATCAGCCCCTCTGTGACGGACTCACTGCCCCGTGACACCTCACAGCAGGAGCGACTGTCCTCTGCAGAGTCCGGGGCGGCTCCTGTCAGCACCTCCTGCTGGGTGCGAACAGGTGATTTGCAGGAATTTGGGAAAATATCTTGTTCTTAGAGGAAAACGGCAGTTCATGGGGCAGCTTCCTTGGAGCCCAGGGGCATCCTGGGACATGTGCACACACATGCACAGATACATGCATGCACACAGTGCACACACATGCACACACAGTGCACACATGCACTCACAGTACACACACATGCACACACACATACACACAGTACACACATGCACTCACTGTACACACACAGTGCACATGCACAGTACACACACATGTACACACACAGTGCACATGCACATACACACAGGCACACAAACAATACACACACTTGCACACACACGTACACACACATGCACACACACACAGTACTCACATATGCACAAACACACACATGCACACACACCGTACACCCACAAGCACACTGAAGTTTTAATCGCCTCTACTAATCCCAGAGAAAGCCAACCATCTGTATTTTTATTGTGATGCTGCTAAATTTCTGAATTAACTTGAAACTGACATCTTTGTGCGGTTTCCTGAGAACGTGAATTTCCATTCGCTCCCGTTCTCTGTCCTTTCCCGTGAACGTCTCAGGGCCGCCCTCACCCAGGCCTGGTACATTTCCGTGAAATTTATTCATTGGCGCTTTCTCTCCTTTGTTGTTGCTATAAATGGGACCTTGTGCCATTGTCCCCAGAACCGGCTGGTGCGCATTGTCCCATCCTGTCCTGTGGCGGCTTTTTGCATATTTCTCATTCGGGCTCAAAATTAGATTTCTAGATCTAAAGGAGAAAGGCTCCTTCCTCCCCAGGCCTCCTGGTGCCTGGCCAGAGCCTCCCCGGTATTGAGGGACGTCCCTCCAGACGCCGACCAGGATGGGGAGGGCCGACCGGGGACCCCAGGCCTGCTGGTTCCGGCTCCCTGACCTGTGAGCTGAGGCTGTGAGGCCCTAACGCCTGGCTGCCCGCACACCTGTGCACACCTGGGGACAGGACCTCGGGCTTGGCGCCAGCCCTCAGTCTGGTGAGGGGAGGGAAAGCCAAGGGGTCCCCATGGGGACAAGAGCTCAGACGGAGAGTGGTCTTCTCACTCCACATCCTCACACAGTCCTGCTCAATGTCCCCTACACAGGGACACATGGGGGTCCCCATTGTTTGTCTCATCCACCCCACAGCACACCAGGAAGCCGGCAGGACCCCTGCCAAGGCCCTGCCGGGACAGCGAACAGCAGAGCCGACACCCTGGAGCCACCACCTGGGCTCTGGCACCGGCTGCTGTCCGCCCGTGGAGAGCCGCCCATTTCACGGGTCAACTGGACTGGGCCACCGGCGCCCAGGTGTCTGGTCAAAGTGATCCTGGGTGGCCCCGGCTGGGGGCTCTGTCGGCTGGAGTGTCGTCCTGTGCACCGAAAGTTTGCGGGTTTGATTCTCAGTCAAGGCACATGCCTAGGTTGTGGGTTCGATGTCCAGTCGGGGTACAATCAGGAGGCAACCAATCGATGTTTCTCTCTCTCTCTCTCTCCCTCCCTCTCTCTAAAATCAATAAAACAGATCCTCAGGTGAGGATTAAAAAATAAAAAATGGCCCAGCCAGTGTGGTTCACTGGTTGAGCATCGACCCATGCACCAAGAGGTTGCGGGTTCGATTCCCAGTCGGAGCACATGCCCAGGTTGTGGGCCCGATCCCCAGTGGGGGCATGCAGGAGGCGGCCAGTCGATGTTCTCTCTCATCCATGTTTCTATCTCTCTCTCTCTCAAATCAATAAAGAAAAAAAATACTAAAAAAATAAATACATAAATAAAAAAATTTAATAAATAAATGAGTGAGTAAGTGGTCCGGGTGTGTCTGTGACCATCATTCTGGACGACATCAGCGTTTGAGCCGGTGGCTGGGTGAAGCAGAGGCTGTCCCCACGGTGGGGGAGACTGAACAGGACAAACAGCCCGAATAGGAGAGAACTGGGGACCCTGCCCTCGGACCCGGCAGCCTCTGTGGGGCCCCCTGTGACCGTTTAGGGGGCGGGACGGGACATGAGACGGAGCGGCTGCTCCCGGCACTGGAGTCTGAGCCCCGGGGTACCCCTCTCCTGCCGTGTGTCTCCCTTCCCTGGATCGAGTTTTCTCTCTCCGAGTTCATGTCTTTCTGGGGAAGGGAAGGTGAGGCCCGGGTGGCCAGAGGAGCCTGTTAGCGTGGCAAGTCCAGTTCGGAAAAGGACTGAGGGGCTCCCTCTGGAGTACACGGGAAGGCTTCCTGGAGAAAGTTCGGGGAGCGGCCGGGCCGCGTGTGAAGGGAAGGGATCCAGGCGGCCGGCTCAGCAGCTCCCCTCGGTGAGTCAGCCTTGCCCAGCACCGGGCGGTCCCAGCCGACCCCCAGCTCACTGCCCGCGGCCTGGAAACTCCTGTGCTTGTCCACAGAGGCCCCGTGTCTCATGACCGAACGTTCGGGGACAGTGGGCTTGAAAACGCGGGTGCACGAACATGAAAGCAGACATCCTTGCATTCCACGGAAATCATTTCCGGAACAAATAGGCAATGAACCCAAACGTGAAATCAGACTTCTGCCTTCTGGAAGCGAGTGGGAAGAACTAGAGAAGCTGCCTGGTGATGCGCAGTGCCTGGACATCGGGGACCAGGGGCGTGGGAGCCCAGTCCAGGGAGAGGGACAGACACGGGGCCTGCACCCGCCCACTGGGGACCGAGCGCCAGGCCGGGATCTGCAGAGCCTGGGCCGCACCCGGGGCCCACGGAGAGAGCCTGGCTGGGGCTCAGGCCACCGCACCGGCCACCTGGCCCCTTCGAGCTCTGTGTCCATCACCCCGTATTTTTCTAAATTACAAAATGCCCAGATCCCGCCGCCCCGGCGCTGCACTGCGACCTCCGAGGCCCCTGCTCTTTAATCCCGGGCCCGGCTCCACCACCCCAGGGCCCCCGGCTGTCTGCACCGCTCATCCTCTGAGCACAGGCACCTGGGGGGCCCCCCCGGCAGAGCCAGTGCAGCCCGTGGGGGCCCAGGGCCCTCGGCTCCACAGAAAACAGCCCCCAGAGAGGCTTCCTGCCCCCTGCCATCATGCCAGACCCTTCGGGCTCCAGGACAGACCTTCAGCTGCCCAGAGCATCGGCCGGCCACCAGGTGCCGCCTCCCTGCCCTTCTGTGGGAGGCCTTGGGGCCTGATGTCCACGGGCCGCTCATCTGTGTGCCTCCTGGAGATCCTGACTGAGACAGCCTGGTCCGGGCGTCTCTGCAGGGCCCGGGAAACCCGCCACGGCCCAGGGTGAGGCAGGAACTTTCTGGAAATTGGCCTACAGAGCACAGACTCGGTCTCCCCTCCAGGGCCCCCCACAGGTCCTGAAGCAAAGCGAGGCCGTTTCACTGGGGGCTCGGGAGTGGGGCGGAGCCACCCGGTCAGCTCAGGCCCTGCAGACGGGCGAGGGCCAGCTGGAGCACGCAAGGCCGTCCACACCACACGGGGCTCCCGCACCCTCTGGACCCGTCGCCCACTGAGCACCTTAAACACCCAAACAGAGAGGGCGTGGGCCTGAGCCACGCAGCGATTCCAGAGGCCAGCTCCTCTTGCTGCCGTGAGGCTGTCCCACGCTGCTGCAGGCACGCTGGCTCCGTTGTTTGGGGAACAGAGCTGAGCAGTGCGGGTGGGCTGCAGAGGGCCTGCGTGGGGGGCTTGCATGGGGGGCCTGTGTGGGGGGCCTGTGTGGGGGGCCTGCATGGGGGGCCTGCTTGGGGGGCCTGCCTGGGGGGCCTGCGTGGGGTCCTGCCTGGGGAGCCTGCCTGGGGAGCCTGCGTGGGGGGCCTGCCTGGGGAGTGTGCATGGGGGGCCTGCGTGGGGGGCCTGCGGCACAGACAGCTGGGGGGCACGGAGTGTCCGAGATGCGCGGGGTGAGCAAGCAGGGTTTGGACATCTAGCCGAGCCTGTGTGACTCAGGCCGGTGACATGTGAGCTGAGCCCCATAGGGTGTGTGGGCGGGACAGCGTGATGGGCCCATCTCACAGACGGGCAGAAGGAGGCTCAGAGACGGGGGTAGCTCTGAGGCCCCGAAGCCCTGCGCAGCGGCTGGCTGAGAGGAGGAGACCCCGACGCCCACCCTGTGGACCGGCCGCCCCCCGGGTGCACACTGGCTCCGCCCCACGGGGCCTCCCCGCTGTGATCACACAGGGCTCCTGTGCAAGCCTCTGCCGGCAGCCCCCCGGGGTTCAGACCGCTCATCAGTTAGCGCCCCGTTAACGAGCTCACCGGTGCCAGAGGAAGGCACGGGGCCGGCACCCTCTGCTCAGGGCGTCTCCTCTGGGGAGGCAGCCATGGGTGGGAGTGGGTCTGGGGCAGGTGTGTGTGGACTTCCTGGGGTCCCGAGGTGTGTAGGAGGATGTGTTAGCCCTGTCAGCCCCGGACCCCACCAGAGGCAGACAGCGGCCGGGCGGCGTCCTCGCCCATCGGCAAGTGCGCTCGATGGGTCTGGCAGGCCTCCGTCGGCCCCGGGCTATGTTCCTGTGGAACCTACAGCCTGTGGAACCACCCAGGGAGGCCACAGCAGCTGGCAGGTCGCATGAGCCAGGCCGAGGGCCCAGTGCAAGGAGATGCCCCGGTGTCTCAATGGCAAAGTGTGCAGGACTCCAGGGTGGCTGGAAGGCTGGGCAAGGACAGGTGCTGGGGTGGGAAGTCTACTTGCGCCAGCAAAGGCCACCAACGAAAGCGCCAGGGAAGGAGGGCTAGGGGTCTGAGAAAGTGGTGGGGGAGGACGACCACAGAGAGAAGAGGGAAGGAGAGAGACAGAGATGGTGACAGAGAGAGGGACCGACAGACCGAGAGGCAGGGACAGACAGAGGGGAGACAGGTGGGCACAGTTTGGAGCTGGCCCAGGTCGGGGCGGGACAGTGTGAGGTGAAGTGCGGTGACGTGAGGGAGCACAGAGGAGAGGCTTTGGCAGCCGCAGATGGGATGACTTACAGACACAGACACGGACGACGGGATGACTTACAGACACAGACACGGACAGGATGACTTACAGACACAGACACAGACACGGACAGGATGACTTACAGACACAAACACAGACACGGACAGGATGACTTACAGACACAGACACGGACAGGATGACTTACAGACACAGACACAGACACGGACAGGATGACTTACAGACACAGACACGGACGGGATGACTTACAGACACAGACACGGACACAGACACAGACACAGACACAGACACGGACGGGATGACTTACAGACACAGACACAGACACGGACAGGATGACTTACAGACACAGACACGGACGGGATGACTTACAGACACAGACACAGACACGGACGGGACGACTTACAGACACAGACACGGACAGAATGACTTACAGTCACAGACACGGACGGGATGACTTACAGTCACAGACACAGACACGGACAGGATGACTTACAGACACAGACACGGACGGGATGACTTACAGACACAGACACGGACACAGACGGAATGACTTACAGACACAGACACGGACACAGACACAGACACGGACGGGATGACTTACAGACACAGACACAGACACGGACAGGATGACTTACAGACACAGACACGGACGGGATGACTTACAGACACAGACACCAATAGGATGACTTACAGACACAGACACAGACACGGACAGAATGACTTACAGACACAGACACGGACACAGACGGAATGACTTACAGACACAGACACGGACGGGATGACTTACAGACACGTGCTGGTGACTCCTTCAGGCCGACACTGGGCCAGGCGCTGGCTCTGGAGACAGGTGTGGGTCTCATGGACAGAGACAGGGCCCAGGGCGAGGAGTCCGGGGTGAGGACGGGGGAGCAGGAACATGGGGCCAGGGCTGAGCCAGGCATCGCGCTCGGCAGCGGCGCCCCAGACCTGCCGTCCCCCCTGCTCCTCACCTCGTCCCGCGGCCCAGCCTTGGGAGGGGAGACTGCTGAGTGCACGGCTGAGGGAGAGAGGGAGGGACACGGGCCTTCATTCCCGGGCCTTGGCTTCCCGCCCTCAGACGGAGACCCAGAGGAGAGGCGTGTCCAGGCCCCACTGTGTTCCCGCGGGCTGTCTGGGCCCCTGACCTGACTCTCTCTGAGTCCTCTGCATCAGAGCAAGTCGGGGCCCGAACCCCATCCCAGGCGGGGCTGCGCCCGTCAGGGGCCGTGACCAGGAGGACTCCCGCTGTGGGAGGGGCTGCAGGGCCTCTGCCAGGACCTCTGACTGCACAGTGAGGGGACTTCTCCAGCCTGGAGGGGACAATGGGGTGGGGACGCCGTCGGGACTGCCCGCCTCTCAGCTCCTCTGGGTGGGGGGGGGGTCTGGCGGACAGCGGGCTGCAGAGCGAGGGGAGCCGCCCTCGTCCACAGCGCTTCTGTGAGTGGAGAAGGGATCGCCCCCCGCCGAGTGTCTGCCCTTGGGCTGACCGTGGCTGCGGTGGCCGTCCCCTTCCGACTCTGCCTCCCTGCAGTTGACTGGATTAACCTTGAGGACGGAGCCTGGAGGCCTGGCCGCTGAGTGACAGCCTGAAAAGAGCAAATATTGACTCCCCTCCTCGGGCCGGGCCGAGGTACGTCCGGGGGGAGCGGCCAGCTGACCCTGCTGCGCGGGAATCGATGGGAGCCTCTGGTCAATACGTCTTAATGTTCTCCCAGCGGAAATCGATGTGTCCCTTCCACCGTTACCACGCAGGGACCCCGGAGGGAGCGGGCCGTCACCGGCCTCCCTTGGGTGGGTTCCCCTCCTGACCAGAGGATGAAGCACTTCAGAGCGAGCTGGCCGCCCCTGACTCGTCACAGCCCCAGGCCCACTCCTCACCCGCCCCTGCAGGGCAGAGGGGAGGAGCCCATAGGAAGGCCCCATGGGTCCCCACCCCGGGGCAGCGCCCTCCTGTGGGCCAGGTGGGGGTCCGTGACTCCTTTGAGAGTGGGCAGGGTCTGCAGTGGGGGCAGAAGTCACCTCTCCCTCCCGGGACGTGCCCAGAGCCTGCAGAGACCCCAGGCCCCCTGGCCCCCTGCCCCAGGACAGCTTCAGGTGACAGGTTACCCGGGACCAGGGCAGAGACCTGCTCACCCTGCTTATGCCCTGGTGACGGCCACTTGGCGTGCCCGCACAGAGCTCGTCCCTCAGGCCAGCACCTGGTGGACATAGGACAGGACGCAGGACCAGCGGGGACCGGTCACCTCCGTGAGCGCCTTGCCGTGCCGAGGCGGTGGCCCTGTGCCTGCACGATGACGGCCCTGCGCCGTTGGGAATGTGGCTCCTCGTCCCCAAAGCATCCCTCATAGTTGCAAATGCTCGCTTCCCCTCCCAGCTCGGCCCCAGGTCACACGGTCCAAGAGCTTATTTCTATGAGCTCACTGGAGGAGAAGTTCTCCCAGCCCCGCAGCCCTGAGACCCGGGGTGTCTGTGACTTAACCAGAAGACTGCCCAGCAGCACCCAGAGCTCTGCGTGGGTTCAGGGTGCCCTGGGGTCTCACCGAGTGCCTGTCACCGTCTCCCAGCACGGCTGCGTGGGTCTGGAGGTGGCCTGTGGCCTCAGGACCCGCTGGTGATGGACACACAGCCCAACAGCCCACCTCGGCCGGGTCCTCCTGCTGAAAGGAAACCAGCACCCGCTCCCCAGACCGACCCACCTCCCCCTGTCCAGGGGCCAGTGGAGAAACGTGGTTCTGTGGTCAGAAGAGGTCAGCCTGGGCACTGCCCGCTCGCGTGGCCGTGGTCCCCCCTGCAACCCGCCCGTCGCCTGAGAGCACACAGCACTCTGAGCACAGGAAGTCACGGGCTGGTATCGGGGCTCCTGCCCCTCGCCCCGTGGAGGCTGGAGGGCGTGAACCTGTGATGTGTGGTCTCGGGGAGGAAGCGCGGGGACAGGGCAGGGAGGAGCGGGCAGAGGGAGGGCGTGAGGGGCTCCCACTCCGGCGTCCTGTGCCTGGCTGTAAGCCGCCCGGGCTTCTCCCTGTGGCCCTGTCGTGGGGCAGCAGGGGCCGCAGCAGCTGGGTTGCCCCCTGCCGAGCCCCCCTCAGCCTGGAGCACCCCCAGCAGCAGGTTCTGGGGAAAGGTGCAGTCAGATGGGGGGCTCCCTTCCTGTCTCTGCGCAGGGTTCCACCAAGACCCGCTGTCTCTGCTCACAAGAAGCCGTCGCCTGCTCAGGGCGGAGGGCCACCCTCAGGACTAAGTGCATGGGGAGTGGGCCACTGCAGCGGGCCCTCCGAGGGAGGGGCTCCCTGGCCAAGCAGGGGCGGACGGGCCCTCCCGTGGACACAGGCCTCTGAGCAGGGCCGCTGTGTTGCCTCCCAAAGCCCAGAGAGAATTCACTGGTTGGATATTGAGGTTCAGGTGTTGGGTCCCCTAATGTCCCCAGGACTGCAGGGTTCAGCGACCACCAGGCACAGAAAAACATGACCACAGGGCACAACTCTGCTCTGAGGGGTGTGGCTGCCCTCCAGACAGTGAGCCCTGCACGGACGGCAGAAGGGCTTCCAGAAGGTTCTGGAGCGCATGCTTTGGGAGGTGTCCCGGATCAGAGGTGTGAGTGTGCGTGTGGACAGCAGCTGGGGTCACCAGAAGACATGGGAGTGGCGTGGGTAGGGCTGACGTGACACGTGACTGCGTGAGTTTAAAGCCCACAGGGATCCTTTCACATATGAAGGCAAACACATTTAAATATTTATACAGAGAAGATGAATAAACTCCTACACAAGCAAAAGTTCAGGGAATTAAAAGCCACCCTGGAAAAAGCGTTTGACAGCATAACCCAGCGTGCCGCGAACAAGCAAACAAATTACGGAAGGGAGGAGGGTCGTGAAAAACCCTGGCTGTGCCCGTCGTGTGTGCTGGTTCATGTACGTTCAGGTGCAGGATGACGATGAAACAACCTTGGACTCGTAGACCCTAAAGTAACATACACAACAGGCGGGGAAATAGCACGATTCCAAAGGGAGCGCCGGGAGGCGAGGGAGGATGGACAGGTTGATCTCACCCTAGAGCGAACTGGGTCAGTGAGAACAATGGTCGTGCACACACTAATACACACTCTCACACACCTGCACACTCACACACATTGACCCACACTCACACATCCACTGACACACACGTACACTAAAACACTCACACACACCACCACACTCACACTCACACACTTGCACACTCACACACCCACTTACACACTCACACACACTTACACTAAAACGCACACACACACATTTTCACACACTAAAATACACTTGCACACACATGCAGATATAAATCTCTCAAATGTATTCTTGCTTCTACTATTTTTTTCTAAAAAAGATCTTCAGGAGCTAACATTTCCACGGTAGAGAACTGTAGATGAGCAATTTCCTCTGTTTCGCTCCAAACTATTTTTTCTGTATTAAATATAATTGAAATCAAATTACCCAATTTAAAAAGCATGTATGGAATGACTACCTTTCCTCCCTCCTGTCTGCCTCCCACCCACCTGCCTGGAGCTCTCTGGGGATGTTCCTGTCATATGAAGACAAGCTCTTTCCAGCTGATGAGGTTTGGGGTCTTTTTTTCTTCCATATTTAAATTTCTTCAGCCCGTGAATGTCATTTTCACAAAAATAAGATCACCAAGACTCTGCCAAAGAGCTCAGGCAGGTGGTTCTTCATGGACACCCCTCACCTGGCGGCCTCTGTCCTGCCCCGAGACTAAGGCTGCGGGATGAGAGAGTGTGGTTGTCGGAAGGCTACCACGTGTGCACAGGTGAGCAAGATGGAAGCTTCTGGAAGGAGAGGACGTGGTGAGCAGGCCATCATCACCCCACCGGGTCCTTGGCAGACATCAGGGCACGGCTCACTCAGAGCTGAGTCCCCTGCATGGTCCTGGAGAGGGCCCAGTGCTGGGGTCCAGAACGTGGCTCTGCACAGAGGAGCAGGGCCCCTGGCGCCCTCTGGAAGCAGCTGGGGAGGCATGTGGGCTTGGCCAAGGGTCGAGTGACAGGCTGCTTTTGGCCTCCGTAACATCCAGATGAGACGACCCTGGGATGAGGGCCAAGGCAGCAGAAGCCAGGCTGGCCCCACTGCGGTTTCTGTAAAAGTCCGTGGCTGAGCAGGCCTGAAATGTGACAGTCAACAGTCCTCCCGCTCCAGCCCTTGTGACAGCCCTGGGGGCCCCCGTGGGATGGAGGAGCCAGCTGGGTCCTGCCTGGAACATCCAGTCTCAAAGGGAAGCTGTCTGACTTTGGACTGCCTTCCCTGGAGTAATGTCTGACCCTCTGTGTGCGGGCCTGCGCGTGGGCGTGCATGTGGACGTGTGTGTGCATGTGTGAGCATGTGCATGTATCGTGTGCACATGTGTGTGCATGTGCACATACGTGAGTGTATGCATGGGTGTGCACATGTGCACGCATGTGTGCGTGTGAATGTGTGCATGCATGTGTGAGTGTGCACATGTGTGCACTCATGTGTGCATGTTCACTCATGTGTGCATGCATGTACATGCATGTATGTACACTCATGTATGTGTGTACATTCATGCACTTGTGTGCGTTTGACGCTGGGGTGTGTGTACCTGCGCTTTATTAAAACCATGAGTTTTACTGAGTCAGTACAACTGACTATTCTTCCTCTCACCATCCCACCCCCACTCCTGCCTCAGTTATGGTTGGTCTGATTTCTGTCGACCTATCAGTTTCTCAGCGGCTGGAGCCCGATGGTGGAAGCTGCAGCACAGGGCCCCTTACTGGCTGCATTTCATCTTGACAGGAGCCATCAGCAGGCAGCCTTCACTGGATCGGCTTCATTTAGTCTGCGTCTGTCCTCTTTCCTCCAGGACAGGGGCTTGGGTGTGTCCAAGCACACCACACACCTCTCTTGGTCAGGACAGGGAAGCGACCGAGCGTCCCAGATGACCAGGTGCTTCTTCCTGCTTCCCACAGTCCCAACACTGTGTATTGAGATTAGAATCACCAGAAAAACAAAGTTATAAATCACAAAATAAGATAAAATACAAACAATATTGAGACAACAGCAGTAAATGAGCGTTTTTGATGCAGTTTATGTTTTAAGATACAGGGAGAAATGCCTTCATGAAATTCTAATAAATCACTTTGGTTTAATCACTGGAATATAAATGGGATTTACAGTGTCAGCTGAGAGGCTGTCTTTAAAATAACACATCAGTTCCTTATCTATGACAGTTCAGGAAAAAGATGGCATTTTTTTAGTTTGTTTATTTAATTTATTTTAAAATTAATAGTTTATTTGTTCTCTATCTTTAAACATAAGCTTAAAATCATTCATCTTTTTTATTTCCTTTTCCCTATTTTAAGAGGTGATTTTGTGTCTTTATTTTCATGGACACAGAGAGCCTCAATGGGGATTCTTCTGAAAGGGTTCTCAAGTGACCATCCCCTCCTTTTCCACAGGCATGCTGTCAAGACTGAAAGGCATGGCACCCTGGACGCCACTTATAACTCAGTAGCGGCTGGAATAATAAATTGCTCTATAGATGGATGAATGGGTGGATGGATGGATGGAGAGTGGATGGATGGGTGGATGGTGGGTGGATGGTGAATGGATGATGGATGGATGGATGGATGGATGGATGGATGGATGGATGGATGGATGATGGATGGATTGGTGATGGATGGATGAATGATGGTTGGATGGATGGATGGATGCATGGATGTTGAATGGATGTATGGATGGATGGATGGATTGGTGAATGGATGGGTGGATGGATGGATGGATGGATAGATGGATGGATTGGTGGATGGATGGATGGATGGATGGATGGATGGATGGATGGATGGATGGATGGATTGGTGGATGGATGGATGGATGGATGGATGGATGGATGGATGGTGGATGGATGTATGGTGGATGGATGGATGGATGGATGGTGGATGGATGGATGGATGGATGGATGGATGGATGGATGGATGGATTGGTGAATGGGTGGAAGGATTGGTGAATGGATGGATGGATGGATGGATGGATGGATGGATGGATGGATTGGTGGATGGATGGATGGATGGTGGATGGATGGATGGATGGATGGATGGATGGATGGTGGATGGATGGATGGATGGATGGATGGATGGATGGATTGGTGGATGGATGGATGGACTGGTGAATGGATGGGTGGATGGATGGATAAGTAGATGGATAGATAGATGGTCTAAGTCATCGGTCACTGTGAGGCCACTCTACCAGGATGGACACACAAACTTACATGTGAGTTAGATGACATGTCTGTTCTCTATGGAGTCGCCAGAGTGACCCTTGTAAAGCAAATGTCAATAGAGCATGGCCTGGCCACTGTCACTGAAATTAATCAGGCACTGCCCAGCCCTGCTGCCTGGGGGATTTCGGCAATGGCACAGTGTTCTCTCCTGCTGCCCCCCTCCCCACTCCACACAGGAAAGCCACCTGGCTGGTTCTGGTGAACAGGCTATCGGGGGCCGTAAGATGGGCCACAGCATTCAAACGCTGGCACACAGATCCTCAGTTCTCTCCTTTCTGCTGTCAGCAGACCAAGGTCAAAGCCGCCGGGAGTATAAGTCACTGCCCAGAGGCCACCCACCCACAGCGGAGTTGGTGAGATGGGAAATGAACCGCAGTCGGTTACACCACGGAGAATCCAAGGTCCGTTACCGCGCCTGCCAGTCCTGTCTTCTCCGACACAGAAACGCGTTCCCAGAGAGGCAGCGACACGTAGTCCGAAAACTTTGAGATGTGACCCCAGCAGCAGTGATGGGGAGATCCTACCTCGGGCTGGCACCGGGGCCCAGGTGTGGAGTCCACATCTGGGGAGGCTGCCCCGGGACAGCGTGGAAGCAGCAGGGCCAGGCATGGGGGCTCTTCCTGTCCAGCTGTGGCACGAGCCACCAGCCCGGATGTGGGAGCCACGGGTTAGAGCGCCACCTGGAGGACAGCGCTGGGAGACACTGCGTGCACAAGAAGTCCTGCTGGTGGCCGACAGGCTCCCAGGGGACCGCTGTGTGCTGTCTCCCTGGGGCAGCTGTGAATTGCTGCTGACCAGTAGCTTGAGAGGCCTAGTGCAGAATGGCGGACCAGCCGCCTCCTGGGACAGCAGCCCTCCAGCCGTGGACTTTCCCGAGGGACAGGCAGGAGTTTTTACAACTCGTGAGCCCCTTGGGTCAACCTGGTTTATGCTCATGGGGTGACAGGCCCCCCTAGTGTCAGGATGGGGCTGGTCACCGGAAAGGTCAGCCGCGGGGTTCGCGAGCTGGGCTTTGAGCCGCGTGGTATCAGTCCAACCTCCAGGGACAGGGGATAGTCCAGTCACATGTCCGTGGTTCAGCCAACCAGCCAACAGTGTGATGAAGCCCCAGTGAAATCCCGGGTGGGCCTGCTCTGTGGGGCTTCCCGCTTGGTGAGCAAGCCCACGGGTGTGGAGCAGCCTCACGGAGCTGGTCCTGGTTTGCTGCCTTGGTCATAAAACTGTCATTTGTATTTCTCAGGTTCTGTGAGTCATTCCGGCAAACGATCAGACTTCCTCAGGGTCCCGGGGCCTCATGTGAACCGACTGAGTATCTTAGAGGAGAGAGTCCGCCGGTTATTAATGGAAGAGAAGGAGCGACCCTGGCTAAGCTTGATTAAGCCAGAGTCACAGCTTCCAGACACTCCGGGCAGGCACGTGGCCCCGCGGGGCGTGAACATCCCTCCGTGGCCCCCGAGTAGGGAGGAAGGACCAGCTTCCCATCTCCCCAGGGACCTGGTGCTCCCGTAGATGACCGGGGGAGAGATAACACCGTAGGGAGACCCCTCTGGACGCTGATGTCAGGGTGCAGGCCCTGGCCCTCCCTCTGGGTGTGGCGTGGCCCCAGAGGCTGGACTGTTCCCGCAGGGGATGGAGCGGAGCCACCTGGTCGTGGGTGAGACACCGGGCACCTGGGGCAGTCCTTGGTTTTCACTCCAATAAATCTTACGGCTGCACCCCATCCTCCTGTGCGCGGGTCCCCGAAATGCGTGTCCCATGACGAGGTGAAGAATCCCGTTTCCACCGGCAATAAATACTTCACAGTCAAGCGTGTCTTCTTGGTGGAGGATATCACAGACCACGATAACAGAGAGACATCCGGGAGTCGCTGCTACAGAATCCCAACTGACCGGGATGGTCTCCAGCAGGTACGAGAAACGTCTGCAAGTCAACGGAGATGACAGAAAACACGACGGAATGGGGAAAACGCTGCAAAGAACCCGCCTCCCGGACAGACTCCCGCAGGCCACCCCCCTGTCATCAGAGGACCGGCCGCGTCCAGTGGCGGCCTGGAGGGCCGGCCCTCACTGTGCAGTGAGAATGGGGGTCAGAGCCGCTGTGGCTGCTGCGGGGGTGCAGGCAGCTTGGAGGCATTCCATGGCGGATACCTGCTCTGGACCAGTCCCCCCCAAGGGGCTCACTCGGGACCTCGGGGAGACACCGCACACTGTGCTGAGTGCTCGGTCAGGGCGGGGTCCGCTGGAAAGGGAGTGGGCTGTGCTCCTCTACCTCAGGACATGTCAAGGTGCTTGGTGGCTTTCCCTGGAGAGGGCAGGGGGACGTGCCCTGGCTCCTTCCTCGCAGCTCTGACGGGGACCCTGGTGTGCCAGAGTGTCCGCAGCTGTGACAGGGACCCTGGTGTGCCAGAGTGTCCGCAGCTGTGATGGGGACCCTGGTGTGTCAGAGTGTCCGCAGCTCTGACGGGGACCCTGGTGTGTCAGAGTGTCCGCAGCTCTGACGGGGACCCTGGTGTGCCAGAGTGTCCGCAGCTGTGACGGGGACCCTGGTGTGTCAGAGTGTCCGCAGCTGTGACGGGGACCCTGGTGTGTCAGAGTGTCCGGCTGGGGCCAGGAGCGCCGAGTCCCCCCGGGACGCCCACGGGAAGGAGCCCAACACACCATCAGAGAAGACTCCAGACCGCGCTGTGCAAAGGGGACACGGAATGAGCCGACCGTGTCATTTAAAATTCTCCACCGGTCACCCCACCACGGTGAAACCAACAGGTGGCATATTGATATTTTAATCATCTTTCTAGTAAATCCAATTATCTGGTTCTATCATTTCAGCTCCAATTACCCAATTATTATCATTGCAACGTGCAACCCGTTTAAAAAATGATAAATGAGCTAGTCCAGGTCCCCTCTCTGCACCGGGTCTGTGAAATCCCTGGTGCTACGGCCCACTGCCCCGTCCACTCGGGCCCTCCTGGGTTCACGCCCTCAGAGCCCAGGGGCACCCGCCCCGAGGGAGAGAGAGAGCGGGGCTCAGGGGTGCAGACCTCCCCGGACACGGCTGCCCCTGGATGCGACGTGCTGCGTCTCCCCTGCGCCCAGCGCCCTGCCGGCCCCTTAGCGGGAGACAGCGGTGCCCGTCTCGGGTCCTCAGCGCCGGGGAACACATCACAGCGCAGACCTTCCTGTGGCTTCTTTATTACTTTCCAGCACTTTGTGGTCTAAAAAAAACCTCAGCTCTACACTCCCCACGGGCTGATGGCCTCGGGCTCGGCTACTCTGTGCAAACAGGTGAGGGAATCCCCACCCTGCCAGCCGTTTCCAGGCACCCGACACGCGGTCGCCCCGGCAGAGCCCTCGGGCTCCCAGAGCTGCGAGTCCATGCTGGGTGAGTCGCGGAGCAGATGGAGCTTTGGGGCCCGGCGGAGGAGGGGCAGGCGTGTCCTCTGCGTGGAGCAGGGAGGGCAGGTCTACATGCAAGTCCCGGACCGGCCGGGGCGGCTCTGCCTGGGGCTGAAGCGGCCTCAGCGCCTCTCTGCTGGCCACGGCCACCGGCATGAGTGCGCTCGAGGTGTTTGCGCGGCAGTTTCTCGGCCACTGCCCGGGGGGTGTCACATCCAGACGGTCCCCCCGGAGATCTCAGAGACCATCCAGCTGTAGGCCGGACTCGTGCCGACTGACCCCTGGGTCCTGCGGTCACTGGGACCGGCCTGGCCCATGGAAGTGGGGGAGGGTCTCCAGTGGGTTTCTCCTGGAAAGTAGAAACCGTGTGGCAGAGGAGGGGTGCAAAGACAGGTTTCGGAAACTCTGAGATGGTGGGTCTTGTGAGTTGCCCTGACTGGGCCGCCGGGCGCCCGGCATCCCGTTGAACGTTAGTCTGGGCGTGTCCGCGAGGGGCATGCGGACAGCTCGGCATCGGGATGGCTGGCTGGGAAAAGCAGACGCCGTCCCCGGTGTGGGGCCCCGTCCAATCCGTCAGGGCCTGGACAGAACAGCGGGCGGAGGACGGAGGATGCTCCCCTTCTCCTGCCTGAGCCGGGACGCCCCCCAGCGGCTCCCCTGGTCTCGGCCTCGACGTGGAAAGAAGCCCAGCACGGCTGCCCGGGGTCCAGCTGCAGAGCGGGTGCTGGGACCACGGGAGCCGCTTCCGGCTGAACACGAAGCCGTTTCCCTGCGGGCCCCCGACAGCGACACCACCATCCAGGCTCAGTAGACGAAGGCACGGGAGGCCCAGTTAAGTCTGCGTGTCCGATACACCGTGAACCGCCCGTGAGTGTGCGTGCACTGTCTGGGTCAGACTCACACCGACGTGTACCTGCTATGAACTGGGCGTTCGGCTCTGACCGGCTGCTCCAGATTCTCCGACACCCCTCCCCATCACGCCGTGGCAGCTGCTCTGTTCCGACTGTGGGTGGTTGCGTGACTCTGGACGTGGGTACATGGGTATGTGCACACGTGTTACACGTGTGCCCACACGCACAGCCGAGGCCCCGCCGCGGGCCGACTGCGCTCGATGCCGCCAGGACTAGGCGGGGCTGCGGGGACCCAGAAGACGGGCCATCAGGTTATGAGCTGAAATCACGGCAGTTGGGTACAGGGAGAACTCTGAATCTCTAAGAGTAAAATCTGTATTCTAGCGTCCTAAAGGAAGTCAAAATAACTTAGTTTCAGGCCATACCCTCGTGGCAAGTCGGGGGCAGCCTCAGTCACCGCCTTGGGAAGATGTCCACGCGCCCACCGGCCGGCAGCGAGGAGAGGTTTCCCTGGGGGACGAGGACACAGGCACCTTTCTCCCTGGCGGTTTGACGTAAAATGGGACAGTGTCCTTTTCCCTGACTACGGAGAGTGTGCCCACCGGCGGCGGTGCTGGGTTACAGCCGCGTGGGCTGTTCTCGCCATCGGGGCCCACGGGAAGGCCTGCCACGCCGTGGAGTCCACGCGTGGCGTCCAGACAGCGCACTCTGAAAGGCGGCACACAGTCATCACAGACCCTTTCTGACGACGTCCTCGGCAGGTGGCTGGAGATCGCTGCTCCCTGGAGAAAAAGGGACACCAGGCCGCAGTTGTCACGGAGGGAGAAGGCTCCATCGGCTCACCGAGGGGTTTGCAAGCCCCAAAGCTCCCGTGGCTGAGCCCACGCCGCTTTCCTTCTGAGGGCGCCTGTGGGCAGGCCAGGGGATGTCGCTCCCTTCAAGCCAGACAGTGACCGGCGTTTGACAAAAACAAGTCCCACCGGTCAAGCAAGAGTGTCCTTCCACCGTCCACCACGCCCCACCACTGCCCACTCTCCTCCCGGTCACCGTGCTGTCAGACCACAGATGACCCCAGCAGGAACGAGGGGCGTCTCCCCGCAGGTTGAGCCTCGGCCTCCCTAACCTGCCAGCCAGGCTGCTTTCCATCGGGTCTGACGCAGACCTGAGCTGGGCCAGGATGGAGCAGCGCCGGGGGTGCCGGCCTGGGAATTCCCTCCCCTGCAGTCTCCCCCGAAAACCAAGGCCGTGCGCAGTGCCAGGTCCCACACCCCGGCAGCCTGAGGGGAGGGACAGAGGGGGATTCTCTTGTACAGACAAGGAAATCGGGGTGCTCAGGAAACAGTGTCTGCTCGTCTCATACACGAAGGGGAAACTGAGGCACGCACTGCCTTACCCAACCACAGGCGGAGGCGCAGCTCGGGCCCCCCGTCTGAGCTCCCTCCAGGCTGCTGCCTTGCCCGCGGGCATCAGACGTGGAAAGACTGGGTCTCGGGAATTCCCTCCCCGCCCGGTCTCCCCCGAGGACCACAGGCCGCGTGCATCCAGGCTGTCCCATGGACGCACACGTCCCGTCACCTGAGCGATGGTTGTTCTGCAGCGGGGTGCCCACAGCCGAGTCAGTGAGCATGGACGCTCGCCCCCGGGTGTGGAAACACGCCCTCTGGTAACGATGCCATCAATACTGTGCCCGCTCTGCCGGGCTGGAGTGGCCTCCCGGCTGCAGGGGCCACTTCTCACCCATCTCGCTGGGGTCCCCTCGCCGCCTGGTCCTCCCACAGCCACCCCTACGGACAAAGATCTCCCGAAGAACTCAACTCCGCTCCCGCAAAGCGCTGCTCCGGGCTGCCGCTGAGCAGGGTCCCAGTGAACGAGGGTCCCAGGGACGCAGGTTCCCAGACCTGCAGAGCTCGTGCCTGCCTCGCCGCTCGCAGAGGGTCCTGATCGGGGCTGCCGCTGAGCAGGGTCCCAGTGAACGAGGGCCCCAGGGACGCAGGTTCCCAGACCTGCAGAGCTCGTGCCTGCCTCGCCACTCGCAGAGGGTCCTGATCGGGGCTGCCGCTGAGCAGGGTCCCAGTGAACGAGGGCCCCAGGGACGCAGGTTCCCAGACCTGCAGAGCTCGTGCCTGCCTCGCCACTCGCAGAGGGTCCTGATCGGGGCTGCCGCTGAGCAGGGTCCCAGTGAACGAGGGCCCCAGGGACGCAGGTTCCCAGACCTGCAGAGCTCGTGCCTGCCTCGCAGCTCGCAGAGGGTCCTGATCGGGTCCCAGACCCATGGAGGGGTCCCCTCACCCTGGGAAGTGGCTCATTTGGTCACCCACTGTCACCACGGAACGGCACAAAGTGGATGTTTGCGATGACGCTGGGCCACGTGCAGCCACTCACGTGGGTTTGGGCTGACGCACACGTCCGGGTCCACCCAGCCCTGGCCCTGGCCCTGACCGGCCGTGGGGCCTCTTTTCATGCAGTTTCTTGGGCTGTCAATGGGGACGTCCACG
Organism: Tadarida brasiliensis; assembly: GCA_030848825.1. NCBI lineage: Eukaryota > Metazoa > Chordata > Mammalia > Chiroptera > Molossidae > Tadarida > Tadarida brasiliensis. The sequence goes on along the minus strand of CM061263.1, from coordinate 1,368,067 downwards.
CCCAGGTCACACGAGTGGGGATCTACCACGATCACAGAGCGTCGTCCTCATCACTGCCGCCTCCACCGTGGACTATGTTCAAAAGCCAAAAACAAACCCAAAACCCGGCCACCTGCTGAATCAGTAAGTAACGATTAACTTCACCTTGTCCCACTCTCAAAAGTGTGTCACTCCAAACCACCAGGACACACTGGAGCACGCTGATGGGACCTCAGGAGCTGACAGAAGTCCCTCAACGGCTGGACTGTGCAGTTCCCCGGGGCGGAGGCACCATGTGGGAGGGGTGGTGAGACCGCCTCTGTCTTCCCAGCCCCTTTCTCCAGGCTGAAAACCACTGAATTTGCCCTGGTCTCCCTCTCCTTCTGAAGAAGGGCCTGCCGAGGGTCCCCCGCACGTCTGCAGTGAGTGGATTCTGGAGCCTGGCGGCAGGGACCGGGCAACGTGCCCACCAGCCCAGGCGCGCCTCTGGCCCCCAGGCACTGGAAGAGGCGGGAAGGGCCCTCCCCGGAGCCTGGGAGGGAGCACAGTCCCGTGATGACGCCTTGACCTTGGGCTCCGGGCTCCAGAGCTGTGGGAGGAGGCATTCCTGCAGCTTCCGGCCCTCCGTTTGTGGCCGTGGTTATGGCAGCCCTGGAGGAGTCCTGCTCTCGGTGGTTCCCCGGGCGCCCTGAGCTGGCGGCCAGTGCGTGCTGATCGCCGGGCCGGTGGGAAGGCGGGCCAGTCAGGGTGGGGATGTGAGTGGGTTTGGGAGGGGTCACCATCCCCTGGAACGCGGCGCGGAAGCCCAGTCTCCCCTGTGCACTGCCTGCTCTTATTTTGCAACAAATCCCCCCTCGATTCTGCTGTCCGCAAGTCCTGGTCACTAAAAAGTAAAAGAGTAAAAGCCATTGAACCTTGTTCCCAACAGAGAACGAAACACATTCCTTCCTCCTCCGTCCTCTGTCCCAGGTCAGCGTTCACAAAGGACGCGTTGATGGAGCCCGTGAATGGTGGCTGGTGCGCCCGCCTTGCTTCCCACGCCATGAATATTCATGGGGAGGGCGGAGAGAAGACAGTGAGGTTCAAATACAGGGCACGCTTGTGCACAGCCAGAAGCCCTGGAATCTGCGGAAACGCCACAGAGGAACAGGGCCGCCCAGGGACACCTTGCTGAGCCCGTGGGCACCGAGCACCTGTCAGGGCAGGGCCGTCGTTCCTGGAGTTTGAGGCGAGGGCTGGGGTTGAGCTTGGAGATGCTGGGGGGCAGAACAACCCCGAGATGATGCATGGAGCCCCGGGGGCTGCTGGGAAGGGACACAGCCATGTCTACTGGTGCTGGGCACATGTAGGAGCTCTGGGCACGAAGCGCCGTAGGTGGACACACCACCGAAGTCACAGCCCCGCTCCACCTGGGAGCCCCGAGCAGACCCGCCTCCACCACCCAGCGGGACCTGGCACTCCCATCCCCCCTCCTTACAAGAGAAAGGAGCTGAAAATCAGAGACTCACTTGGACCCCCAGAGATTGAAGTGGCCGGAAAACAGCACGGCCCTGACATCGGGAGAGACAGGTGTCTCCAGAATGCCCCCGGGCTCTGCTCACCTGAATAGGAGCCGCCAGAGCCCCACCTTGCATGGTTGCTGTGACACAGCCTTGCAGGTAGATGTTCATAGCTGCCTATTTACAATCAGCCGAACCTGGAAGCCGCCAAGGTGCCCGCCGGCCGGTGGGTGGACAGACAGACTTGGTCCCTCCAGGCAGCGGAACGGTCTTTGGTGACGAAAAGGCGAGCGGGGACCTCAGACGCGCACGGCCGGGTCGGCGACGCCATCCGAATGGGACACACGCCTTGTCTCCAGCTGCAGGGAATTTTGGAAAAGGCAAAACTATGGAGACGGGAGAAGCTCCGTGGGTGTCGGGTTCGAGGCCAGCAGGGGAGGGGAGAACAGGTGGAGCACAGAGGACCCTCAGGGCCGTGGAATCGTTCTGTGTGGGACCCTAACGTCAGTCCGCCTTTGCCAGGAGCCACAGAACGTGCAACCTGGGCGTAAACGGTGCACTTCAGTTAATAATGACGTATCAGCGCTGGTTCAGCTCATGCAAGGTGTGAGTGGGAACCTGCGGGCTGGAGTGGGTGTGTGGAGCTCTGTGCCACGTGCTCGGTTTTTCTGCAAATGTAAAATGCTCCGCTGAGAAGCCTTTGGTGGTTCAGCTCAGCCAGAGGGACTCGGCCCACAGTCCTGGGTGGAAAGAGAAAATGTGCTCCCAGAGCCCAGGGAGCTGATTGATATGGACAGAAGTCCCCGCCCCTGGTCCCTGATTGGTCTGCGCTCATGCAAAGGAGGACTCCGAATCCAAACAGTTTGATTGGTCCAAATGCACCATCCTGATTGGTAAGAATAGAGCTGCTCTGATTGGTCAGAGCTGTGCAGCTCTGATTGACTGAGGAAAGCCTCCGTCCCATTGGCTGAAACAGGATTCCAGGAGCTCCTTCAGGAGGGCTGGCTCAGCGGCAGGACCCCAGGCTGGCAGGGGGCTCCCTGCAGGCTGCTCCCCGAGGTGCAGTGTGGGGAGGCCCCTGTGCAGACGTGGCTGCCAGGCTCGGCTTTTCCATTCGAGCCCAGTCCGCCGCCAGGCGCCCTCTCAGTAGGTGTCTTCTCTCCCTCAGGGTCACACCTGTAACAGTCCTGCTCACCTCTGCACATCCCCAGAAGCTTGTCTCTCTCTCACCCTCTTTCCTGCTTCCCCCACATTCTGCACTGTGACCAATAGAACGTGCACATTTTCAATCTTTACACGAAAGGTGTGATTGTACGAGTTGCCCTTTCCCTCGACCACATGGCCAGGTCTGTGGGTGCTGAGCTGACGTGTGCAGGTCATTCACGTAACCGGCACCTGGTCCCCGTGTTGCTGCGTCCTGGTTTACTCCCCCCTCCTGCTGGCGCTGACGGGCACGGCGGCGGTTTCCGCGTGTCTACTGGGACTGATCACGCGTGTGAATGCCCCTGCACCAGCTCGGTGGCGAGCGGATGAGGGTTCGGGCTCAGCGCTCAGAGGTGCCCCGGCGGCTCAGACACAGCCTCAGCGCTCTCCGCGGTCCGGAGGCTGTGCCAGGGACACGCTCCCAGGAGCAGGGCACGGCCCCCTGCCTCCCTCGCCTCCCTTGCACTTGGCACGATTTACCGCTTACGAGCCCGCCGCGTCTAAGGTGATCTCAGCACATTAGGCAGGAAGGAGGCTAAACTGCATTCGTGCGTTTGCTGGCCATTTCCGTCTTCTCTTTCCTGACCTGATATTTATAGCTTCAGCCCATTTTTTAATTACGTGTCTTTTTCTTGTTGATTTGCTGGAGTTGTTTGCATAATCTAAATAAAAATCTCCATTAATTTTATTGGGTAGTAATCTCCTACTTACTATTCCCAGTGTTCTGCTATGTAAAGTTTTAAACGTTGAGGCCGTGAAATACGCTATTCCATTCCTTCGGGGTCTGAGCTGTGTGTCCTAGGTAAGACGTAGGAATGTGAGTAGGAACACAGTTCCTTCTAGGGTTTTAAAGTTTTGCTCTAACGCTGAGATCTTTATTCCGGCTGCTGCTCGTGTGTGTGTGTGTGTGTGTGTGTGTGTGTGTGGTTGCAGAGAGAGAAAACGCCCCCTGTGGCCAGCCGGTTGTCCCCGCCCTTACCCTGGGCCCACCCAGTCCTCACTCATTCGTAAGGACACCTGTGTGACAGCCCACCTCCTACCAGTGGGCGAGTGTGGGGAGCCTGGTCCCGGCTCACAGAGGGAGAACTCTCTGCTGTACCAGCACACGGCCCACTCAGGACCTGATGGACATTGCCACCCAGGGTGTGGCCACGGAAGGCCTCTGTTTGTTTGTTTCTCTCTCTTTCCTTTCTCTCGTGTTATATGGAAAGGCTCTCGGAACCCCTCAAGGCTGGGTCACCTGCTCTCACAGTGCCCCGGTGTCCGGGGCGGGCTGGGCTTCTGGGTGGGCAGCGCCCTCTAGTCCTGCTCCTGGTTGCTGTGACTTCTAGTTCCGGAGTGAGGGAGGCGGAGGAATGATGAGGTCACCTCCTTCCGGTGTGTGCCAGAAACTCCTCTGAGGACAGGGCCCGGCCCGCAAGCTCCCCTCCCCAGGTGCACGTGATACCAAGCAGGGAACACGGGCAAAAGCAGCTGCCCTGGCATACACCAGCCAGCACGGCCCGAGCGCTTGGCGTGCACCGACTCTGTCCTCACAGACTCGGGGGCTGGTGCCTCGTCCTGTGTCCCGAGAGGGGAGGGTCAGGCACAGGGCTGCCCAGCACCGGCGTGTGGCACCGCGGGGATCGGCGCCGCAGATCGAGCAGTGAGACGTGTGTGTGCACATGAGTATATGTAAATGCGGATATGCACACATACTTTCTGCACATGTATGCAGATACACTTGTATTGGGAAAAGGAAGACCTCAGCATGGTTAACAGATCAAGCAATTGAAAGGTTGTACAAACAGACCTGAGATGCCCGTAAACAGACTTCTGTGACTCCCCCTGGACATCTCCTCACCTGCCTGGCTGCCTGGGTGTTTCTGCATTGCTGGGGGGTGTACGTACCCAAACCACCCTTCACAGAACACACGGAGCATTGTAGACGCCCAGGTTTGCATTTTGCTTTTTGCACCTAGTAAGATATTTGGAGACGTTCCAATCCATTCTTTTTAAGTAGCTCAACCATAGTCCATAAATGACTCACTGGTTCTCGTGATAAGAGGTCGTGAAATTGGTCCCAGGCACCGGCAATGATTTGTAAAGGTGGCATTCTTCCGTCTCGCCCCTGGGTGCACGCGCTCCGGCCTTCGGGTGTGAGGGTGACATGTGGTTAACTTCCTGTGCTTTGACTATTTTGTATCGTGTGTTTTGGCGACAGTGTTGCTTTTATGTGAATGACCTCCTTCTGTGCGTCACTCATTTTATAAAGAGGGGGAGTCGTTGGTCTTTTGGATATTTCATACAGTTTTGAATCATTCAGATGTCTATTTTATCATTTAAGGGCTTAATCCGTAATTAAATTCCACACAGTGAATTATCTGCTGGCTGGATAATGAAACACCCTCCTTAGTCACACTGCACTCGCTTTTATGAACTGCGATTCTCCTGGATACAGCGGCAGAGCTCTGCATCTAAATCCACCGGCCAGACGCGCGCCGAGCTGTGTGCATGTCATCCTTCGGTCCCGTCGGCTACAGACCCGAAGCAGAAAGGTTTCCAAACCTGTCACGTAACCTCCGCGTTATTTAGTCTCTGAAATTCCGACAGGATTCAAGGAAGAACTTTCAGGCAAGAGGGATTGAAGGTGAAGTCACTCCTGGAGAAATTTCCCAACCTCATCTGAAATAAAGTTTTGAATCCTCTCAGTATAGACAGATGAATGGATCAGAAGGCCTATAGGTGGATAGGTAGATGGATAGGTTGATCTATCTCAGTATGGATTAATTTGTAGGTCTATCGTTCTGTCCATCATCGTCCGTCCACTTTGAGACAGTCCAACACTTAACGTCAGACAAGAGTGGGAATCTCATTCCCCTGTCTGTCTGTCTGTCTATCTAACTTCCTACCTATCTATTCATCCACCCATCCATCTACCCACTCATGACCTACCCACCTACCTACCTATTTATCCATCTATCCATCTACCCACCCACCCACCTACCTACCTATCTATTCTCACACAATCACCTATTTTTTCTAATTTTAAAATTATTCATGAAGCGCTGAAAACAACCCTTACATAATCTGCTCTAATCGTGGTCCTCCCTCTGCCACCTTCTCGTTTTGTGGGTGCCCCTCTTTGGCCCCGTTGGGATTCGGTTCCTCGGTCAGCACCTCTCGGGTTACTGAAAGCATTCGGTTATGGTGCAGATTTGTAAACAAGTTGACCCTGACGGTTGCCATGTCCTCATGGCTCTGCTGAGGGGAGATTTGGGGTTCCCACTGCAGCAGTCTCACCCCCGCCTGTTGGTTTTAGGGGGATCTACTCACTCATGCTCCCTTGTTCTTGACAAGACTCAGCCCCACCTCCAGCCTCAGCAAGGCCCCGAATGGCTCGAGGTTCTCAGTACATGATTCCCCTGGGCTGTGCAGGTGGGCAGGGGACCAGACCCAGGGCCTCACCTTCGGGCGGCCTGAGGGCGCGCCGGGTCGGGGGTGTGGCCTGGCGGTGGCCTTGTCTCCCCAGGAGGGCTGGGTTTGGACCTGAAGAGACTCCGTCCCGTGTCAGGCACACAGTCTTCTCTCGCAGTGACGGGGCTGTGGCTGCACGGGGCCCCCACCTGTCCACCCAGCCCCGGTCTCGCATCTGGCCATGCTCACCTTTGTCTCTGTGGTTGGAACACGCACAGGGACGTCCTCCTGGTGCCGGCGCTGTCCCAGACCCTGCCGTCCGGGCCAGGTCTTTGGTCCACTCCTGCCTCTGCTCTTGGAGAAAGTGCTCTGACAGGCGGAGACGCCGGACCCCTTCCTTCCGAGCACGTCCTCCCCGGGCTGGGTCCTCCTCCAGACAGTCCCAGAGCCGCCCTGCTGCGGTCTCTCCTCCTCCCTTCCTGCCCACCCTCTCTCCTCCCCTCCCCCTCCCTCCCTCCCCTCCCCCTCCCTCCCTTCCTTCCTCTCCCCCTCCCTCCCTCCCTTCCCCCACCCTCTCCCTCCCTTCCCCCACCCCCACCCCTCCCCATGCCCAGCCACCCCTCCCTCCCCCTCCCCCTCTCTCCCCCTCCCCCTCCCCATCCTCTCCCTCCCCTCCCCCACCCCTCCCCATGCCCTGCCACCCCCTCCCTCCCTCCCTCCCTCCCACTTTTCTGTCATTTATTGTTTATCCACCACCCAACCACTATGTCAACGTCACATGCGTTTGGTTTATTTTGTTGTCCTTTCGATTCTTAATGTTTACAACAGCCCCAACTTCGAGGGGTCACTCCCACCAGCCAGGGCAGGCTGGCAGGCCCCTGTTCTCAGGGCCGGTCAGGACTTGTGGTTCCTGCCCGTGCGGGGACCCAGCTCTGCCCACCTGTCATCTGCCCCCACCGCCCCCTCGCCGCCCGGGAGTGTGTCCCCTCAGCCCTCTGCGCTCTCAGGGAGGCCGGGGGCAGCTGTGGCCGCCGCTGGGCTTTGCTACGTTGGGTCCTGGGCAGGCAGCCTGGCTGGGCCTGGAAGGGGAGGGCTGGACTGGATGCAGCCGGGTGACCAGGGCTGCACACCCCCGGGAGGCCCTGCTCTGTGATCACTTGTAAGTTAAACACTTCATTCCCGGCGGTCTCACCCCCGCATCTACCTGCGAACACAATAACAGAAGCAAACACTGGCCCGGGATTTCCAGGTTGCAGAGCGACTTTGCATCTGGGATCTCGGTCAAGTGTTTCTTTATTTGGCGTGTTCACTCCAGCCCTGCGGGGCCCGGGGACTTCACTGAGTCACTGTGTCTGTGAGCAGCGTTTCCTGAGCTGGTTGGAGAGTCCTGCGGCCTCCCTCGCTGCTGAGGAGGTTCCGGTCGCCCACGACCGAGCGGACTTAGGGCACCCAGGGCACAGCCCCCGCCCGAGGAAGTGCCAGCCTGCTACCCAGGGCACGGGGCTCAGGGGAGCAGGGTGGCCTTGGCCCAGGCCCTGTCCCAGGCCCTGTCCCAGACGCCCAGCTGCGGGCTCAGCGGCCCTGTGGGGCTCAGGTTCCGGCCTGCTGAGTGGGCGTCAGTGGAACCCCGTGGGCTGCCTGCCCTGTGACCCTGAGGGGGGCGTGGGGGAGCCACAGGGACCAGCAGGTGGTCCTGCTTCAGATTCAAGGGAGCAGCCGGAACGGTGATCAATTTCCCCCAAATGTAAATCGTATTAAAAAATCCATACCTCTGGAGAGCTTCGTAATAAGGCCATAAATCACTCCGGGAAGCACACTCGGCTGGGGAACTCATGTCTTATTTGCTGGGCAGAGAGAGGAAGGCAGGGTCCAGCCCCGGAGGGGTGGCTCCAACCAGCCCCTGACCCGTGACCTGGGCAGCTGCCCCTTGTCCTGAGGAAGGGGCCCTTCCCCCACCCCTGGGCCCAGAGAGCCTCCTGGACACCCCGACTCCAGCCTCTCCCCTGCCCCAACCCCCATGTTCTCTCCCAGCAGCCATTTCACTCACTCATTCACTCATTCATTCACTCATTCACACATTCACTCATTCACTCACTCACTCATTCATTCACTCACTCATTCATTCACTCACTCATTCATTCATTCATTCTCTCACTCACTCATTCATTCATTCTCTCACTCACTCACTCATTCACTCACTCACTCACTCATTCATTCACTCACTCACTCACTCATTCATTCTCTCACTCACTCATTCCTTCATTCACTCCCAGATTCCCCAGGGCCTCTCACAGATCAGGCCACTTCTCACCGCTGAACACACACTGATCAGACAACTCCATCGCTACGGCCTAGACACTAAAGAAGGAAGCACAGCCTGTGAGAGGGAGGCCAAGGAAGCCTGCCTGGAGGAGGTGGCACTTAGCAGGGACTGTCCCAGGGATGAATTGGGGAGACACACAGGTGGCAGCCAGGCCAGCGGAGACAGGGAGGGGCCTGCAGTCGTAGCAGACCTGGGCCTTGCCCGAAGGAGGGCGTCTTCTGAGCATCCCCACCCCCCTTCCAGAAGCAGATCTTGTCAGACTTCCAGGATCCAGCAGAGAAAACTGATGGAGGAGGAGCTGCCGGGCTGCGGCCATGTCCCCAGCGGCGCCCCCGTGCCCTGGGGTCCTGGACGTGTGGCTTTTAGCAGTGGCATCCCTGGGGCATGGGACCTCCCCGCCTGGAGGGTTAGGGTGCCTGTCTGTCACCCTGAGGCAGGGATGACACCGGCCTTGGGGCCAGGGACCAGCTCCTTCCCCACCTCCCATGGTCCGGAGACTCCGGAGGCAGGGAGGACCGGTTGGCCCCACACTCAGGGCCCCTTGGCCCCACCCAGCGCTGGAGCCTGGCCTCCGAGTTCTCGGGTCACATTCTCAGGGCGGACAGAGGTGTCCCCAGCCCCTTTCACACTGCTGTCCAGCCGGCAGCCGATACCAGGCGCCTCCCCAGGGTTAACTGACCAGGTCCCCAAACCGCTCCCTCCCCGGCCCAGCAGAGGTGCCTGTGTGGGCGGAGCTGTGACCCCAGAACCTTGGAAGTGACCTTTCTGGAAAGACGGTCATGGCAGATGGAAAGGCGGGGTCACTGGAGCAGGCTGGGCCCTGATCCAACGTGACCAGGGTCCTTCTCCGAGGAGAGACAGCCACACGCTGTCACACGGAGGGACCACCACGAGGCGACCAGGCAGGAGTCCGGCCAGGGCGTCTACAAGCCAAGACGGCAGGGGTCGCAGCAAACAACAGACACGGGGAGGGGTCTGGGGCGACTGTCCCTCGGAGGGACCCAACCCTGCCTGCACCTGGATCTCAGAAGCCGGGGAGCCAGGACATCTGTGGGGACTTTCTGCAGCTGGTCCAGGCCTTTTCCTCTCCCGACTCAGCTCCTCGTGAATCGAGTCCGCTTGTCCCCCGGCGGCCCCGTTCTAAATAGAGCCGCAGACTATCAGAGCGTGAGCCGTCAGCCCTGGGGGCAGCCCATCTCCGCGATGGAGGCTGCCCCACCGAGCGCTGCCGGCCCGCTCCCCACCCGCCCTCTTCTTAATGGCCGGGTGTCCCCAGAGCAGAGAAACTGGGACGAGAGAGATTGAGGAGCAGCTGACAATGGATACGGGGCTCGGGGGGAACAGAAGCTATTTCTGCTTCTCAGGGCTCATCTGAGGGGCCAGGGCCCCCTGCCTGCCACCTGGGGGCGGCCGAGTCTCTAGGAGGCACCGCTGTGGGCGCAGGCGGGTCTGGGAGGAGGTGGGGTCAGCTGGACAACTGACCGCCCAGGAGCAGGTCTCCCAGACTCAGGGGGAGGCCAGGCCAGAGGTGGGGTCTGAGCAGGGGGAGTCCAGATAGGTCTGGGGCTGTGTCGGGGTCTCGGGCTGGTGTGGGGGGCTCGGCTGATCCCGACGAAGCTGGGGACGAGCACTGCTCTAACTGCACCCAGTCGTGTGGCCCGAGGCTCCCCGCCTGACATGGCTCCCGGCCCTTTCAGTGGGTGGTGTCTCCTGATCCTGGTGGCAGCCCGGTGACGTGGCCTGCTGGGCACCTTCCACCACGGTCTCTGTGATCCTCACTGGGACCTGCGGCAGCAGCTGGGGAAGGAGGCGCTCACCCAAGACCGGGAGGGTGGGAGCCCGGTCAGCCCAGGTAGGCCAGCCCTGGGCCGCACACCCCAGCACTGAGCATCTGTCCCCTCCTCACCTGTCCCCTCCTGACCAGACCTGTCCTCTCCTCACCTGTCCCCTCTGTCCCCTCCTGACCTGTCCCCTGCCCAGACCTGTCCCCTCAAAACCTGTGTCCTCCTGACCTGTCCCCTGCCCAGACCTGTCCCCTCAAGACCTGTGTCCTCCTGACCTGTCCCCTCCTGACCAGACCTGTCCTCTCCTCACCTGTCCCCTCTGTCCCCTCCTGACCTGTCCCCTGCCCAGACCTGTCCCTTCAAGACCTGTGTCCTCCCCACCTGTCCCCTCCTCACCTGTCTCCTCCTGATCAGACCTGTCCCCTTCAGACCTGTCCCCTCCTGACCTGTCCCCTCCTGACCAGACCTGTCCCCTCCTGATCAGACCTGTCCCCTCCTGACCAGACCTGTCCCCTGCCCAGACCTGTCCCCTCCTGACCAGACCTGCCCCCTCCTGACCTGTCCCCTCCTGACCAGACCTGTCCACTTCTGACCTGTCCTCTCCTGACCAGACCTGCCCCCTCCTGACCTGTCCCCTCCTGACCTGCCCCCTCCTGACCTGTCCCCTCCTGACCAGACTTGTCCCCTCCTGACCTGTCCCCTCCTGACCTGTCCCCTCCTGACCTGTGGCCATGTGGGGTGAGGACAGGGGGTCAGAGAGAGGAGGCCAGAGCGGTGTCATCTGGCGTTCGGCCCGCTCCGGGCAGTGGGCACGGACGGCGCTGTGCCAACAAGGGGCTCGTCCTGCCCTGGAGCCCTCCGGGGATGGGCAGGGCCTCTTGAGAAGGGAGACTCGTGCTGTGCCCCAGGGGCGCACGCCTGCCGTGGAGGTTTGCCGTCCCCGAGACTCTTAATGACTGTCCCTCGAACGCGTGCTTGGTGAGTGGGCCGGTGGAGGGCTGCGGCGACTCGCCTCTGCCCCTCGTGCTTCATCCGCAGACCGCACCTGTGCGCTGTGCGCCCCTGGACGCCCCAGGAGCGTGGGGGTTCGTTCGGTGAGACACACTCAGTGCCACAGAACCTCAGGGGGCGACCCTACCTAAGCGGGAGGGAGGCTGCCCGGCCGCCGACACGGAAAAGGGCAGAGCCGGGCCTCAGGAGCGGCAGGGGCCTCGTGCCCCTCCCCTGAGTGTGCGGCACCCGAGCAAAGTCCGTGGGGACGCGGGAGCCTGAACCGCTCATGGAGACCCGGTGGCTCTGCCGGGAGGAGCCGCCCTTCGTCCGCCTGTAAACAGGCAGGTGTACGGCCGAGCAGGGTCCCAGCTTTGCTTCACCTGGAGTGACACCAGGGAGCAGGTCCGCGTGACTTGCGGGGGACAGAGAAAGAGTGGTGTCCACCTTTGTCCCTCAGCCGACTGGCTTCCTGCGGTTGGACGGGGCCCTGGGTCCTTGGCACCAGGCCGGCAGGGGCCCCCAGCCACCTGCCCACCTGCCCAGCGGGCATGGGGCTGAGCCAGTGAGTGGGAGGGAACCACTTCGAAGGCCAGGATGGCGAGGAGGGCGAGACCAGGAGGGGGCAGGGTCTGCCCCGGAACTCCTCTTGGAGAGTAGGAGTAGAGGAGACAAGCTGGGTGGAGTCCGTGGAGGGTCCCGGCTCCTTGCCCTCACCTGGTCCATCAGCCAGGGCCGGGGATTCTGAGGACAGGATCCCAGCTGGTCACCTTTCCTGTGAGGTCCCATCCCTGGGCTCGCCCACCTAGGGGAGCTGGCTGGAGACGGAGACCCGGTGGGCGAGTGCGGTGTCCCAGGCACACGAAGGGTGAGGACAAGGCCCTGCAGATGGAGGTGAGCTCATCAGGGGGCCCCTCGCGTCACCTTTGGGGACTGTTCTTGATGCCACGCTGTCCCCCACAGACGGGACCCGAGGCTGTGAACTTTCTTGCCTGAAGACATTGCCTCCGCATTGAGGAAAAGGGGGAGACACCGAGGTTTCCCTGGCAGGGGACACGCTGTTGGCCCTTGATGGAGAGTCTCCATGGTCCTGCACACCGAGCTCCCACGCCCGGCACACGGAGCTCCCACGTCCCGGCACACGGAGCTCCCACGTCCCGGCACACGGAGCTCCCGTTGCTGGACTGTGGATGGAGAACGGGCAGAGGCGAGGGGCGTGCCAGGTGTCTCTGGTGGGCACTGTGGTGCGTTGAGCGTCTGCCCAGGCACCCGCTGCAGTCCCCTTACCGGGAAACTGATACGCTGAGCATAGCTGGCCGCTCACTGCCTGGAGGGCGCCCATTCCGAGTGGGAGGCCGGGCTCCCTGGGTGGACGGGACCGTCTGCCGCCATCGGGCCGGTGGACACGCAGCTCTGCGCCTGCTCGTCTGCTCGGAGCCATCGCTCTCCAGCCCGAGGGGCGCTCCCCCAAGGAGAGACTAAGTCTCCGTGACATTAAGACAACTTTGCTAGGGACACGGAGACAAAGCTTCAATCGGCTTCTCAGCCTTTCCTGACTCCCGTGGGTGCAGCTGCCAGACAATCGGTCACTGTGTGGTCGCAGCCTGCGGGGACGGCGACCCACAGAGCTCAGTGCTGAAACGGCCCCTCGGCAGTTCGAATCATGCCGGGGACCTCAGGACGGGTTCACAAGCCAGGGCCTGCGACTCGGACGCTGGACACCAGGACCCTGCTGTCCCACCTGCCTCCGGGAGGTGGCCGGCTTGGGCCCTGCAGGGAGTGTGGTGGCGTGACATCCATGAGTCCCTGCGCTGTTCCCAGGCTTACCCTCGCCGAGCGCGGCAGACGGCAGTGTCTGCTGAATGCAGGAGGGAGCGGGAGGGAACGGACGGAACGACATCAGAGCAGCGGGAGTCTCTCGCCCGCCCCGCATCGCAGAGGATGAGAAACAGGCGCCGTGGTCAGAGCACAAAGCCATGTTCCCGGGCCTGCCACGTGTGACCAGGCCCTGCTGTCCCCTCGGCTTTTAGCTGAGTTTTCCTCTACAAAGTCCTATGGTCCTGGGCCCCCAGGGGCCTCCAGGATCTTGAGAAGAAGAGAGAATCTCGGAAACGTATCTGATTCCTGAAGCATAGAGTGGAAACGGGAGGAAATGAGACACGGCCACAAGGCCTCTGAAATGCCCACGGGCCACCCCTCTTCCACCCTGTCCCCGTGGGCCTCCTCGGTGCCCGCCACACCGCACTGGCCCACCTCTCGCAGGCTGTGCCGGGCCCTGGGGCTGCTGGAGCAAAGCACCAAGGCCAGCCCCTTACATAACAGAAACTGACTTCCACAGGCGTCCGCCTGCTCCTGTCCCCGCGTGGTCGTCCTTCCGTGTGTCTGTGTCCTAAGCCTCTTCTTACAAGGACACCTGTTGTGTGGGTCAGGGCTGCCCCAGTGACCTCAGCTAACCTTGATCATCTGCAAAGACATCGCTGCCAAGTTAGGTCCCAACCACAGGTGTGGGTCCGCACCTCAGCATCTTGGGGACACACCTGAAATTATCACAAGGGACTCTGCGGACCTTTCTCTCTGGGGTCACCCCAGAGACGTCCTCTTCCTGTGGGCTTTGGCTTCTTGGGTGGAGCAGTGTCCCCAGCACCGAAGATATCTCCAGATTGCGTCGCCCTAACGTCTCGGCACCAAACTGATCACTTAGCTAGACTGTAAGTTTTACTCTCAATACCCAGCATTTCCCGATGGCATATGAGACCAACATCAAAATGGACAAGTCCCAGCTCACGCGTACAGGGAAGGGGTACCCCGTGAAACGAACAGGGACATGGGGCCCCGCCCAGCGGGCACAGGGTGCTGAGGTCCTTCCTGGGGCCTCGTGAAGGTCCAGCCTTGCAGCTCATGGGCCATGGCTTCCTTGTCACTGCGAAGACCCAGGCGCCCTGGGGACCGTCACCCTGGCTGCAGCCATGGCCCGTGCTGGCCTCCCGGGGTCAGAGCAGCCCCTCCTCCACTTGGCATGGCTTCCCCTCTGCATGTAGCTGGGGACTCAGGTCCCCACACAGACGCCTCGTTGTGAGCCCCTCAAGGCCGAGCCAAAGCAGCGGAGTTGCTGGGCAGGAGTCTGGGGCGTCCTGGAGAGGGCCGAGCCAGTGAGCGCACAGGTGAGGGTGGAGGTGAAGAAGGTCACAGATCTGTGCTGAGGAGTGTCGTTCCCAACCCCCCTCTCTGAGCCAGCTGCAGCCCCTGAGGACACACAGCACCCCTGAGAGCTCACAGCCCCCTGAGGACTCTCGTCGGGGAGCAGGGGAGGAGCAGTCCCTTCCGTCCCAGCGCGCTGGGACAGTCCTGGGAGGCCTGTGCTCCTGAACGAGCATCCCGGGCCGTCGTCACTGCGGCCATCAGTGGGCCATCTCACATCTGAGCATTAGATTGCAGCCTGTCCCCGTGGCACCGGAAGGCATCGGACCACACTGAGGGGCTGGTTCGGGAAACGGCTCATCGGGAAGGATTTCCTGCTCGGCCGAGGGTCTGAAAAAGATCTGGGTGTCTGCTGGCTTCTGGTCGTGGTGGCGAAAACCCAGGGCACAGGCCTCCCACGTGCTTCTCAAAACGACCCCGGCGGCCAGGGCAAGCGGCGGTGGCCACGTCTCCACCCAGTTCTTCCAGGGAAGTCTGGCCCGCAGGGGTCACGGATGCTCCCTGCATGGCAGGTGCCGCCAGGCTCTGAAAATAAACAGCTGTTTTTCCTGGGAATTGTGGGAAAGCAAATCGAAGACACTAGCAGATTAACTTAACATACAGAAGCACCGAACAGACACTGGAACCCACAGAGGGTACGAGGAAATCAGGGACAAGCAGATCCCACGCGTGGCAAAGACCTGCACAGTGACGCAGCGGCTCACACCCGCAGCCCGCCACCTGCCGCCGGCACATCAGTCCCATTTCCAACAGGAGGAAAATGCTCTCGGTGTGATAGTGTGTTTTCAGTGAATCTAGTCATGAAATTTTGCAAAACCCAGTGAGATTGATCCAAATTTCAGCTGGGAAGCCTATTATTAAAATTGATAACATCAGCCTAATGCATTCTAAGTGGTAGGTACAGGAGATGATAAATCTTGGAAATTTGCATTGTATAAAAATGTTTTAGTGGCTGGTCCTGTAGCCGGGAAGATTAGCTGGCGTCTGGATCGGCATCCAGAGCGCAGGAGAATAAAGATAAATGCGGTGAGGTGCGTATGCGCCTCCGGGGAAGTGTTTGCCGTGATGAACGGCTTCCTTGTACCTTCACGAGCACTTACTGCTCATCATTTAGTGCGTTTACTCTTTGGACGCCGGAGTCCCTGCAGGAGCGGGGGGCGTGCGAGGAGCTGGCCACGCTCTGGCTCAGCGTCCGGCTCCAGTGCAGGGCAGGGCTCTCTCTGAGTGACTGTTCATGGTCACTGGGGGGGGTCCCTGAGTCCTCGCCCCTGCCCAGCAGGAATTCCCCTGGCGGCCCAGCCCCTTCGGCGTACCTGTTGGGGTGTGTGGCAGCCTCTCTCCCGGAGGAGAAACCCTGACGTCTGACTTCCTTGGGAGATTCTGCTCCCTCCCCTCGAATAGATGCTGTTCCCTCCAGGTCCCGGTCATCACTGTACATGTGAGTAACATTGCAGGGGATGACGTCTGTCTGGAAACGAAAGGTGAGATTGTGGGAGGAGAGTCTCACCTCCGCAGGTCACCTGGGAGGTGTGTGCCTGTGTGTGTGTATACATGTCAGTGTGTGTGTCATTTGTGTGTATATGCATGTCTGTGTGTATGCATGTCTGTGTGTTATCTGTGTGTGCATGTATGTATGTCTGTGTGTCTCTGTGTGTATACATGTCTCTGTGTGCATGTCTGTGTGTATGTGCATCTGTGTGCGTATGCGTGTCTGAGTGTATGCATGCCTGTGTGTGTCACCTGAGTGCATGTCTGTGTGTGTGTCTCTGTGTGCATGTCTGTGTGCGTGTCACCTGAGTGCATGTCTGTGTGTGTCTCTGTGTGCATGTCTGTGTGTGTGTTACCTGTATGCATGTCTGTGTGTGTGTGTCACCTGTATGTATGTCTGTGTGCATGTCTCTGCGTGCATGTCTGTGTGTGTCACCTGAGTGCATGTCTGTGTCACCTGAGTGTGTGCATGTGCGCAGCTATCTGATGACCACTGGTGGGGGTGAAGGTGGCCCTGCCAGGAGCAGCCCTGGGAGGCCTCTCTTTCCCGCTGGCCTGACACTCCCTTTTTTGCAGAAAGACAGAGGCAAGGCATCCAAGCTGGCAGAGGAGACCCAGCCTCAGCAAGAGGCCGTCTGGGAAGCCCCTCTGTCCCCTGCCCAACAACCCCTCCCCGCCCTGAACCTGAGACCCCAGAGGGTCAGGTGGGGCTGTCTCACCGAGACCCCTCTGCCGAGAGACACTGACCAGGCTGGGAGATGCCCCCTTCCTCTCAGGCAGCACCAGCCTGAGCCCAACTGGACCAGATAAACCAGAAACCCAAGTAGCATGGCCGAGACTGAACATCAAACCATCCTTGCAGCCCCAGCACACAGAAGTCAGCCGGGACCCACATACCAAACATCCGCAGGGTGGCCGCCTGGTAGAGAATTAGACGGGACCCAGAGCCTCCCCGCACCATAGACAACGTGCCCAGCGCCCCGTGGAAAGGACCCCATTCCAGGAGCCAGGAAAGTCCCAGCGTGCGCGGGAAAGAATCAGCCATGCCCAGCACCCCACGAGTCAGACTCGGGAGTCACCCCACACGGACGCTCAAATCAGGCAGCATTGTAGAAAAGCTTCGACACAGCTGCTGCCGTTACCAAAGCTCTTCCAGAGGAAGCCCAGTGAGGAGCGAGGACAGAGACCCACAGGGGAATTGCAGGGCGGGAAGCACAGAGACCACCACCAGCCCTGGCTGGCCGGCTCGACGGAGGAGCGGACAACAGAGCTGAGCCCGGGAAGCCGAGGACAGACACTGGGCTCCCCAGGCCGAGCTCGGGGCAATCGGCGGGAACAGGTGCACGGAGCTCTGGGGCCTGTGGGAAAGTCTGGTCCCGGGGACAAGGAGGAAGCAAGAGGGGGGGCAACAGGTACTTGAAGAAATAATGGGTGAAATCTCCTCAAATTTGACAAAGGACACCATCAGGCAGAGTGGAGAGAGCCACGCCGAGCACAAAGAGATGTTTCATAATCACACATCCTGAAAACCAGCGAGAAGAAAAGCCACCCTAAACCACCCAGGAGGGGCGGCCGTCACCTGCCGAGACCACCGACTGGACCGACGGAGAGTGTCTCGCGGAAACCGCGGCCGCCAAGGTGCCACAGCGTTGCCCAGTTGCTGGAAGACCTGTGAACTTGAACCCCGATTCTGGCAAAGCCGCCTTCAGGACTGAGGGAGACGGGAAACGTCCACGGATGAAGGACAGCGGAGGTGACCGGTCCGCACGGGGTCTGCCCTGAAGACGGCCCGAGCGCATTCTTCAGATGAGATGGGCTCACAAGCGGGTTCGGGAGCCTCCGGAAGTGACAGAGAGAGGACAGAGCAGGAGTCCGGGGCACACGGTAGAAGTCCATCGGTGGTACTCGACTGTTAAAGCGACGACACACCCAGCAGCCGACGGTGCTGTTGCAGAAGGAGGAAGACAAGGGACCTGAGGTCACTGAGGACGCCACGCTCGCCTTGAAGGGTCAGCGCAGGGACCAGGAGGCTGCTAGAAGTCACACGCGCGTCAGGAATACCCGGAGAAACCCCTACAAAGCCCACACAGAGAACACACGGAAGCTACTGGAAATAAAGACAAAATCCTAAGGTATAACCCAGTAACTTGGAGGGAGACAAGAAAAGGGAACAGAGGAAAAGAAACAGACAGAAAATAACAAGCTGGCGGATTTAACTGCCAACCTAGTGACAGTTCCCTTAACCATAAGTGCATGTGGAAAGGGACATTTGCAGAGTGGACCACAGCAAAGCAAAACACAGTCCAAGTATCTGTGCTTCTGAGACGCTCATTCCACACTGAACGGCACTGGGAAGCTGAGGTGAGGGAATGGGAAATATACGCCCATCAATTAAAAACCAGCAGCTGGCCCTGGCCGGAGCGGCTCGGGTGGTTGGGCATCGTCCCGGGTACCGAAAGGTCGCTGGTTTGAATCCCAGCAGGGCACCTGCCCGGGTAGCAGGCTTCATCACCAGCGGAGGGCATCCGTGTTTCTCTCTCTCTCTTCCTCTCTCTCTAAAAATCAGTAGAAATATTTTTTTAAAAACAAACAAACAGACTTCAAATCCAAGACAGTTCTTGGAGATAATGGAGGCATCATGTAATGACAGCAGGATCAACCCCTGGCATCAAACAGGAAAGCCTCGAAGGCAAGACACAGACCTGAGGAGGAGGTGGTGCCTGGGCCGGGGGCGGGCACGGGGAACTGTTGTGTCCTAAGTCCTGAGCCTCAGTTTTACAGATGAGAAGAGAGGGTCAGTAGTACCCATTGCAGAACGTTATGAATGTCTTAGTACCACTGAACGTGCATTGGGAAGTGATTCAGATGATTAATTTTATCTTCTGTGTATTTTAGCATAATAAAAACATTTTAACTGACAAGGTTGAGAAAGGGGAGAGGATTAATGAGTAGTGCGGGGACTTGAACACCGGCCTCTTGGCAAGCGAAAGAACTCCGAGACAACATCAGCAAGGACCTGGAAGGTCGGAAATGCACCATCAAAAAACATAATCTGATTGACACGCCTAGAAAATGCACAACAATAAATTCACATTATTTTTAAGTGCTCAGGAATATTCATCAAGATTGATTCTATCCTGGGCCGTAAGACAAACCCCGACAGATTTAAAAGTATTGATATCATGCAGAGTGTGTTCTCTGGCCGTGAAGAAATCAAACTAGAAATCAATGACAGAAAAAAATCTTTAAATACATGGAAATTAAACAGCACACTTCTAAATTATCGGTAAGTGAAAGAGCAGTTCTCAAAGGAAATGTAAAAAATACAGACACCCAAGCAAGACAAAACACAGCGTATCAGCATGTGCGGGGTGCCGTTAAATCAGCACCGAGGATGACATTTATAACACTGAGTGCTTACAAAGAAATAACACAAGGTCTCAATCAACAATCCGTTACCTCAAGGATCGAGAAAAAGAGCAAAATATACCCCAAGCAGGAAGGAAACAATATTCATAAGAGCAAAAACCAATAAAATGGAAAATAGGCAAACAGTGGAGAAAATCAAGTAAACAAAAGCTGGTTCTTTAAAAAATAATAAATAGAATGGCTAAACCTGTATCAAGACTGAAAAAAAAAATAGTGAAGAACAAATCACCAATATTATGAGGTCAATGGGAGACATCACTACAGACCCCATAGCCTTTAAATCTGTGATAGAGGAATACTACACACGACTTTACTTCATATATTCCACAACTTGGAAAATCAGTTCCTTGAGACGGCCAATTACCAAAGCAGGACCAAGATGAAATAGATCATCCCAACAGTCCTACAGCCATGAAAAACTTGAATTTGACATCGAAAGCTCGTGACAAAGAAATCTCTAAGCTCAGAGAGTTCCACTGGAGAATTCTACCAAACACTCACAGAAAAAAGTAATGTCAATTTTGCACAACATCTTCTATAAAGTACAGGAGAGGCCATGTCTCAGAGATCTTATGAGGCCCAGGATAGCCTTAACATCAAGGACAGTACAAAAAAACAAAAATCACAGACCAATATTTCTTATGAACTTAACTGCACAAATACTGGACAAAACATTAGCAAGCTGTTTTCAACAATGTATAAAAACAATGATCCATCATGACCAAGTGGGATCTATTGCAGGTGTGCACCACCTGAAAATCAATCGATGCAGTTTACCATATTGACAAGCGAAAGAAGAAAAATCATGTTATGACGTGAACCGGTGCAGAAAAGAGCTTTTGACAAAATGCAATACTCATTCATGAGGGAAACTCTCAGCAGGTTGGGACTGGAGAGGGATTACCTTGTGATAAAGAGCATGCATGAAAAGCCTACAGCTCACATTACATCCCAGCATAGATATTCAACTGAATGTGTTTCCCTTGAAATCGAGAGCGAGGCACACATGTCCACTCACTGCTTTTATTTTATTGATTTTTCTTATCCTCACCCGAGGACCTTTTTGCATTTATTTTCAGATAGAGCAGAAGGGAGAGAGGGAGAAAGACAGAGAGAGAAAAACATCGACTTGAGAGAGACACATCGAGTGGTCACCACCCACACGACCCCAACCAGGGCCGGGGACAAACTCCAACCGAGGTACATGCCCTTAGGGGGAACAGAACCCGGGACTCTCTGGTCCGCAGGCTGATGCTCTAACTGCTGAGCCAAACAGGCCAGGGCTCCACTCACTACTTTTATTCAACACAAACACAATATTGGAAGTTCTAGCCCCCAAAACAAGGCAAGAAATATAAAAAGGGCAACAGGCTGAAACGGAAGAAATAGAAGTACCTCTGTTTGCAGAAGAAATGATTGTCTCTAAATAGAAAAATCTCAAGAAATCTACAAATAAATTTCCTAGAACTCATGAGTTCACCAAGATTGTAGAATATAAGATCAATACACCAAAATCACTTGTCAATGATATACTGGCCGAGCCTGAAGAGATTTCAATTACAACACAATGCCATTTACAATCACTCCAAAGAAAACAAAACACGTCATTTTAGGTGGACACTGAACTTACCACATATAGGATCTATGTGCTGATAATTTTCAAAAATGCTCATGAGTGTGTTCAAAACAAACCTAAGTAAATGGAGAAACATACCATGTTCATGGATTATATGAATTAACATTTAAAAAGATGTCAATTCCTCTCCTCCCTCAATTGATCTTTAGCTTTAATATAATTTCCATCAAAACCCCCATATGGTTCCTTGTAAACATAGGCATAGCTATACTTAAATTTATATGGAAAGGCACAGATCTTAGATTCGTTAAACTGATCTTGAGAATGAATAAGAAAGATGAGGACTCACTCTGCCCAATGGTACGACTTACCGTATCACTACAGTAAACATAACAGCGTGGTTTTAGCAAAGAGGTAGACACACAGATAAACAGAACAGAGTGGGGGGCCCAGAAATAGACCCACGCAAACACGTTCAGCTGATATTTGACAAAGATACAAACACAATTCAATAAAGGAAGCACAGCCTTTTCAACAAACGGTCCTGAAGCAAGTAGACATCCATAGGAAAAGTTAATAAACCTCTCCCTCAACTTCAAACCCCACAAAAAATGAACTCGAAATGGAGGACGACCTTTAACATCGATGGCTAAGCAAATAGTTCTCAGACCTGCCACCAAAAACACTCTCCCAAAAGGAAAAGTTTGAACCCCATCAAAATTCTTTTTTTTTTTCCTCTGTGAAGAAGATTTAAAGAAGAAAAAAAAAGCTACAAATGATACGCTGCTTGGAGAAAATGCAAACCACACATTGACAAGGGGCTAATAGCTAGCACGCATAACGAGCTCGCCAAGTTCAACATGACAGGCACACAGCCCAGTTAGAGAATGCACGCGTCACCTGGACAACAACACAGAGCAGCGCGTCCAGATGGCAAACAAGCCCCTGCGAGGGTGTTCGGCATCATCAGCCGTCAGGAAACACGAACGAACACCACGCTGAGATGCCACCACACGCCCACGGGAAGGGCTACACAAAGTGGTGACAGCCACCGCTGACGGGGACACAGACACGTGAGACCCCCAGGCATCGCGGGCCTGGCAGTTTCTTCAAAAACTGAATGTGCAGATTCCAGACGGCCTGCCGATGGTGCTCGTGAGCACTGATCCTGGAGGAATGAAAGCAAGTCCGCGGGAACTGGGCTTGAGCATCCACGGCAGCTGTATTTGCAATAGCGTCGCCCACACACCGAAGGGTCTCGGGTTCGATCCCTGGCCCCCGTTCGGGGTGCATATAGGAGGCAACCAATCGATGTGTCTCTCTCACACCAATGTTTCTCTCCCCCCCTTCCCTTCCTCCCTTCCACTCTTTCTAAACATCAATGGAAAAAATAAATATCCTCGGGTGAGGATTAACGACAAACAACGTGAAAACAGCCCGGATGCCTGCCTGTCCTTCGAGGGGCTAGTGGTCAGACTCACTGGTCCGTCCACATCGCGGAGAAGCTCTGAGACGTAAAAAGGGGGAACTAGTCACACCACAACATGGACGGGTCTCCAGGGCGTCACCCCGAGCAAGAGAAAATCCTAGAGCAATTCGAGTGGAGGCGAGATTGGGGCCTGCCAGGGCCGGGGTGGGAGGTGGGTGGGGATGCAAAGCAGAGAGGGTCCGGAAGCTGAGGACACAGACCTGCACGGGTGAGAGAACTGTGCGCACACACGGCTACAAGGAACGGCGGAGTCCGAGTGAGATGGGGAATTGTATCGATGGCAACACTGTTACTGTGGTTTTGTAAAATGTTGCTCTGGGGGAGTCGGGGCAAAGTGCACGAGAGAGCGCCCTCTGGCCCCTCTTACAACTGCAAGCAAACCTACAGTGACCTGGATACAAACTGTGTGTGAAATCTCGTTTTCAGACCCAGACTGTGCTCAGAGTGCAGGGCAGGGCGCTGCAGAGGCGCAGCGGCCAGCTGCGTGTCCAGCGGTGCGTGTCCAGCGGTGCGTGTGGCCAAGAGCAGATGGACAGCATCTGCCGCCCAGCATCCCCGCCGACCCTCCCTTCCCCGGCTGTGAGCGTGTCACCTGCGGACAGGTGTGGACAGGTGTGTCCCGGTGAGCCCGGGAACAGGTGTGCCGGCTCAGGAGCACACTGTTGGATGTGAGCAGCTACGCGAAGTGAGGTGTGCTTCCTTGGAGACACGCCAGCGGGCACTGGGCGGTGGTCCTGGGTGGCTGGGCCACTTTGGGCAGAATTCCTGTCTCCCCGGGTACACCCAGGGACTCACTTTCTCTGGAGTTCCTTTGTGGGGTTTTGAAGGGGGAGGGCAGGGAAGAGGCAGTTTCCGTGTTTCAGAGAACCGGAATTGCTCACGACACCTGGACCTGGGGAGGGACCTCAGGGACAGCTGGTCATCTAGCACCGCTCCATCGTGGAAGAGGCCAGCTCCTGGTCTGGCCTTGTGGATGAGAGCTGCCCTTGTGGGAGGGGAAGGAGGAGGAAGGGGTCAGGTTCGAGGGTCCGAGGCATTCCGGGATGACCTCTGGACCGACCCCTGCTTCCATCTGGACCCTCCAGCCTGAGACTAGTGGCAGCAGCTCCTCGGACGTCGTGAGGGAGCCACCTGCCCCATTCGTGGAAATCCCCCAGTGGGCCCTGCAGTGAGGGCTGGGTCCGAGCATGGGGAGGGGAGGGCCAGGGGACGAGCCAGCTCCGCCCAGCACGGGAACCGTTGGTCTGCATCCCCCACACCCTCCTCTCGGCTCCTCCCCCCCGACCCAGCTCTGTTGTCCTGAAGCCGAAGTAAGTCCAGGGACAGAGCTGTCCGGTGGCCACCCTGTGCCTTCGCTGGGCCCAGAGCCAGTGTGACAAAGCCCCGGAGCTCCGGGCCAAGCGAAAGCGGCCCCCCAGCCTCCCGAGAGGGGCCCCCTGTGTTCGCACTTGCCGACCTCCGGGCGTCACAGAGCAGCACGTGTCTGGGCTCGAGACCTGCCTGCCGGGGGCCACTGGGAGTCTATGGGGCAGATGAATGAGGCCCCTCTCCTGTTCCCCAGCCTGGAACCCGCATCCGAGGGCCCAACCTGCCAGGTGGTCTCTCCGCTGAGACTGTCACTACTGGCAGAGGTTTCTCTTCAAGTTTCTGTCTTAACAAAAAATGCATCGGTGAGACGTCATCTCAGACCCTCCCCTGAATGGACATCGAGGCCCCTGTGGCCCTGTGCCCCAGCCAGGCTGGGAGTCCCCGAGCCCGACCTCCCGGCCTTCCTGGTTTGCACACTCCCTCTGCGTCAGCAAAGTGTTTGTGCTCGAGAAGTGCCCGGACACGCGGGGCTGGGGGCGCCACCAGGTCCCGGTGCGGGCACTGCCGGCTCTCCTCTTGGGCGGCTCCCGACGTCCCCCAAGCCGACCTCACTGCTGTCGCTACGGGGACAGTGCGCACCGAGGATCTGAAACATCTTTGAGAGAAAGCACACAATTGCTTATTTCATTGAGTTGACTCATGGGAGCAAGCCAGACCCTGTTAGAAAGAGGGGTGCAGGGGGCACAGTGGGGCTCCCTCCCGCCCCCAGGAGCCCGCGTCCTCAGAATGGGCCGCTTCCACGGGGGATCAGATTTCATTTTCCTCAACGGGTCAATTTTCCTTGATTAGGAAAGAACGGGGCCAGTTGTCCCAAATACTGTCCCCGCCTTCCCGCGGGGAGGGAGGGGGACACTGGCTCGAAGCATGGGGGCTTTTTCTCCTTAAACATAAAAAATGGGGACCAGGGAACAGGAAGATGTGAAAAGACCACGTCTGCCGCCGTTTCAGCGGGAACCGCAGTTTCCTTCCCGGTCCCATGGCGCTCTCGTGGGCGCGGCTGAACACGGGAGAGCCCTCACCCGCCTACCTAGCGCAGGGGCCCGGGCCTTGGGGCAGCTCCCCAAAGCCTGTCCCATGAAGGGAGACTTTGCTTTTAGGGAAAGAATGAAGACAACTGGGGGGCACCCGAGGTGAGGAGTTGGAGGCCAGTGTCTGGAGAAAGGCAGAGGGCCCGCCGGGGGGCCGCTGGCCGCGAGGGGACATGTCCGGTCACCGACACCAGAGAAGGAGAGAAACGATAAAGAAAAAGTCATCCATTAACAAACAGAAAGTGAGCAAACACTAGAGAGAATCAAGAAAAGCAGAAGTTGATTCTTTGAAACACACGGATGAAACAGAAAACGCTGCCCCGTGACCAGCAGGATGCCCACCTCATGGTGCCCGGCGAGCGGCCCGGAGTGTCGGCCGGCGCGGCACGAGGGCGAGAACGAGACCTGGAGGAAGGGGACAGCTGGCCTGGGTCCAGCGTGGTCAGTTCCCAGCTGTGATGATCTGAGTAGAAAACCCACAGACTATGGAAACACTGGTCACACAGAGGACACAGGGTCGCACAGGCACCGAGCTCGGCTCTGCACGCTGGTGCCCACAGGCTGGCACAGCAGACACAGCCCTCTGTCCTGCCATCAGCTGGCAGCTCCTCCGCCCAGATGTCAAACAAGGCTTGTGAGAAGCTATTTGGGAGGGGGGGTGTATAAAACGTCACTAAAGTCCGGTCCGTGTGGCTCAGTGGTTGAGGGTCGACCATGCACCAAGAGGTCGCCGGTTCGATTCCCAGTCAGGGCACATGCCCAGGTTGTGGGCCCGATCCCCAGTGGGGGGCATGCAGGAGGCGGCCAGTCGATGTTCTCTCTCATCCATGTTTCTATCTCTCTCTCTCCCTCTCCCTTCCTCTCTCTCTAAAACCAATTAAGGGGGAAAAAAAGTCACTAAAGGACCAGAAGAAGCCCTTGGGCAGAAAGGAGAGCACCGGATCTGGGCTACCTGGAAAGTACCCAGGCAATGAGGGCGGGAGGCACGTTTCAGAGCGAAGGGAACGGATGGCGCCGGGACCTTCGAGTGGGGGGAGAAATTGATCTTGACATTATATCGGAAATAAAACTAAATCCCAAGTGGGCTAAATGCCTAATTTTGTGAAGGCAAAAGTGTAAGGCGTTTAGAAGAAACTGTGGGTTCGGCGCGCTGACCACAGCAGCCCGCGTCCTCTTGGAAACTATGGATTCGTTCAACCACATTCGACCTCAGTTTCTGTAGAGTAAGAGACGGCACCAAGCCGGAGAGCGAGGCCATGGACCCGGGGACGGCGGAGCGACGCCTGTGAGGGGCGGGGGGCGGCGTGCGGGTACGCAAGCCCTTAGGAGAGGTATAATGGGGACAACAGAGGAGCGACTCTCCGGGCGAAGGATCGGAGCAGACGCCCCGCAGCAAAGGGAAAAGTAAAGGCCAATAATGTTAAATATTCTCAGCGTAATGGTAATCAGGAAAACAAGTATTCGGGTAACATATAAATAAGATTCTACCGTTCAGATTGTCCAACGTGTGAACAGCCAGGGCTGTGAGGACGAGGCCAGGGAGACATTCATCACCGAGGACAGCTGGCCGAGAGTATCCAGGAGGGCGGGCTCCTGGGTGCCCCAGGAATCCTTCTTCCCGACCCCTTCCTCAGAACAGTGCCCACGGACAAAAGGAAAAGCCCGAAAAAATGCCAACCGCAACGCTGCCTTCAGTGACCTGACATTTTCTGAAAGAATCGACATTCATCAGCATGAAGCGAGAACGCTGTTTCGCGGCGAAATGACCAGGGAGCCGTTCCCCCTCGGTACGGGCGCGTTTCCCACACCCGCTGTGTGGCGGCCACGTGGTCATTTGTCCCAGGAACCCCACTGTAGAGGGCGTAAAAGAGGGATGGTGTCCCGCGTTGTTTGGGGACGCAGGCTTCCTGTAGCCAGAAATAACACGACGGCACAGAAAACTGTTCATGTGAAAGCAGATGGAACAAAATGGGAAACTACTCTTCTCTCTTAGGGTTATGAAGTTGAAAGGCCAAACCTCCAGGCCGTGTGCTCTTGTGTTTGATCCACGGTGACCCAGGGATTACGGGCTCCCCTTACCTTCCTGCTGCACCATCCACTTGGAATAGCGTCTGTTCACAAGGCCGCCTCGCGCTCCAAGATGGCTGCGGGTGTTCCAGCAATCGCATCGCTATCCCAGGCCGGCAGCAGGTGGAAGTGGAAGAAGATGAAAGAATGCGCTCTCCGCCTCTGGTTATCGCTGGGGAGGGAAGGGGCTGGGGTGATGAAGGGGCAGAAGGGTTTCATGGATTGTAGACTTTTTTTTTTCAGAAGTAATAGCCAGAAACCAATATGGACCGTGTTTAAATTCTGATAAAGACGATGATAGGTAACATGTGTGTGTTTACTCTCTCTGCTCTCTACGGCCTCAGTTACGTTTGGAACAGTTTGCGGGGAGAAACACGCGTGAAATAGGAAATACGTTCAACACGTTGATTTCTGTTGATGATAATGATTTATGTCGACGAGAAAGACCAACTAATCTGTTCAAATGTCCTCCCGTCTGGAGGAAGACGAGGCCGGCAAGGAAACAGAGGACTTTTTCTCAGTGGGCATTTTTCTCCAGCCGCCGAGATCTATGTAACGAGCTCTTCTGCCATCTCTGCCTGACGCCTCTTCCTTCCTTCTGCTTTCTTACGAGACTTCTCTTGAGCTTTTCCCGCCAAGAATCGTGTCCCCTGTCCAGTCCCCCCGACCTCGGGAGGCCGCCATGGCTCTGATGCTCGGGGCCTGACAACCAGGAACCTGCCTCCAGGGCTCCATCGGGCACCTGGGTCCTGTGGTCCTGTGAGCTCTGGGCATCTGCTTGGTCTACTCTCCCAGAGTCGAACCCGGGCCAAGCCTGGAGCAGGCCTGGCTGTACCTGAGCTGACACCTGGAGCGTCTCCACGGGGGAGAGTGGGCACGACGCAGAATCTGTACCCGGAGGGCATGCAGCAGGTGCCCACAGAGCCGGTCAGGCGAGGGCGCCGTCAGTCACGCCTGTCCCCGGGGCTTCATCTCGGGGGCGCGTCACCGCGAGTGGCCCTTCGGAGGGGACCCAGCAGCCTGGGACGCAAGCACACGGCCCCTCCTCACGCCGAGGCGTCTCCTGGGTCCAGTGTCCACTCCATCGCGCACTTCATCCGCTCGGCGTCTCTTCATCGACCGTCCTCCCTCCCGCTCTGCGGACTGCTCGTCCGTTGGGAGCTTCTGCCAGAGGGACTCTTCGTTTCTGAGCCTTCCGGTCCTCCAGACACGCGGCTGCGGGGTCCTGGCGGCCAGGGCAGACCCACGAGGGCGCGCGGGGGCGGGTCAGCCCACTCCCAGGGGCCCCTCCTCAGGACCTGGGGTGCCTCCCTGGGGACTGACGCTCCAGGGGTCCAGAGCGAAAGGAGAGAAGAGGTGGCATCTCGGGGCGCCAGGAATCTTGAGGGGACGACCCCAGCGTGAGGTGGTCTCGGCTCCCACACACAGTGTGGCATCTCCAGACATCCCACGGGGACTCGGAGTGACTTCAGCTGCGAGCGGTGTCCTCGAGTGCCAGGCAGAAATGAACCCTCCCGGGGTCTCCTCACGCGTGGGGTGGGCAGGGCAGGCGAAGCGGCTCCACACCAGGAGGCGGCTGGCAGCTGGCTGCAACGTCGCTGACGGTAAGAAAGGCAGCTGCTGGATCAGGATGCACGGCGCTCCTTCCAGAGCCCTGACGGCCAGCGAGGGGTGAAATCACGAGGCTTTCCACGGGAGAGATTAGCATTAATGAGACGCCGCCGAGTGCGGGATCGCTGGCGTGTTGATGGATGGGAGGGAGGACTGGAGGGGGGACCCTTGATGGATGGTATTTTGGGCTGCCTCGGGATGCATTTAATTGTTCCTTTGCCATCCGCAACTTCAGTTAAGTGGAAAGAAAACCTCGGCGGTGCTGGGATTTATCTCTCAGGAGGCAGATGCGCAGCTTAATGATCTTCCTGCCGGGACGCGGGACGCCGGGGCCGACGAGCCGCTCAGTCCCGGACACAGTCAGATGAGAATATCCACCGTCCACAGATCAGTGCAGAGCTCCAAGGCGATCCAAATGGAACCCCAGTGTGCGTGTGGCCCGCGCGTGGGTCTAATTTGTATAAAAGGGTCGTGTGCCCTGGCCAGTTTGGCTCAGCGGTTAGAGCGTCGGCCCGCAGACCAGAGAGTCCCGGTTTCGGTTCCCGCTAAGGGCACGTACCTCAGTTGTGGTTTGTCCCCTGCCCTGGTTGGGGTCGTGTGGGTGGCAGCCAGTTGATGTGTCTCTCTCATGTCGATGTTTCTCTCTCTCTCTTCCTTCCTCTCTCCCTCCCTCTCTATCTGAAGATAAATGCAAAAATGTCCTCGGGTGAGGATAAAAAAATGAATAAATAAAAAAAGATAGTCTGGCCCGTGTGGCTCAGCAGTTGAGCGTCGACCCTTGCACCAAGATGTCGCCGGTTCGATTCCCGGTCAGGGCACATGCCCAGGTTGTGGGCCCGATCCCCAGTGGGGGGCACGCAGGAGGCGGCCCATCGATGTTCTCTCTCATCGATGTTCCCATCTCTCTCTCCCTCTCCCTTTCTCTCTCTCTAAAAAATCAATAAAGGAGAAGAAAAAAAATTAAAAATAAATAAATAAAATAAAAGGGTCGCACATTTGTATAATAACAGTACATGCCTATAAGGAACCAAGAAAACTGTGAAAGACATTGCGGGGACCCTGCCTAAGGGATCGTGAAGCTGTGGTCAGGCGTGGAGGGCGGAGGAGGACGGTGCCGCGGGGGCCGCCCAGAGCCGTTGTGAGCGCGTGGACGGCGGCGCCCACTCCGCGGGGGAGGGTGTGGACTCCACTGCTGGTCGGCGTGAAGCGAATGCGTCTCATGGGTCCATCTCATATTCAGAAACAAGGAGCAGATGCCCCAGATATTAAAGCCATTTTTTATTTTATTATTTTGTTCTTGTTAATCCTCACCTGAGGATATTTTTCCGTTGGTTTTTAGAGACCGTGGAAGGGAGGGAGGGGGAGAGAGAGAGAAACCTCGATGTGAGAGAGATACATCGACTGGTTGCCTCCCGCACGACCCCAGCCAGGGCCGGGGATCAAACCTGCAACCAGCTACGCACCCTTGACTGGAATCGAACCCACGACCCTTCAATCCGTGAGCCGACGCTCTAACCGCTGAGCCACACCGGCCAGGGAAAAACATTTAAAGATAAAAGAATAGAATCTCAGACAAAAATGAATATATGTATAACCTGTGGCTTAGGGACATGCTCTCAATGAATATTAGCAATGAAGACAGTATTACAGAAAGAAATGACAAAGAAACAATGGGACCACATTTCAGCAGACGTATAACGTGAGAGACTGTTACCCCAAAGTGACAGAAAAATGTCCGCTGCGAGGCAGAGCGGTTAGCTGGCCGGAAGCTGTAACTCCCAAGGAGCTCTCGAAACCGATGTTAAAAAGACGAAGTGCATGGCAGGCCCCTACTGGAAAACTCCCGAATGGCCAAAGGTGGTGTGAAAAGGACTCAGAGTCACACGTGGTCAGAAAATGTCCATTATGTTCACAGGGAGCCACGGATCTTCACGTCTCCGGCAGAAATGGGAAGGCAGCGTTCCGGCGGAGCTCTGAGGGAAGGAGCACCCAGGACTTCCCGGGAGCTGGGAACGGAACTGCTCTGGGGGAAGCACCCTCACCTGCCCTCCCACCCGGAACAGTCACCCCCGAAGTCAGACAGAGGGCGAGCGGCGGGGCGATGGGCGCGGTGGGCGGCGTGAACACAGGTGAGAACCAGAGGGCCACGCGGGGCCCCAGGCGTGTCACACAGTCACGGTGACACACTGTAGGTGTGACGTTACAATGGAAGTTTGTGAGATTAAACTCAACATGGTCTGGGATGATTCTAGTCCATAAAATGAGGCATGTGAGGGTGTGTATGTGTGTGTGTGTGTGTGCGTGTGTGAGAGTGTGTGCGTGTGTGAGTGTGTGTGCGTGTGTGTGTGCGTGTGTGTGTGAATGTGTGAGTGTATGTGCGTGTGTGTGCGCGCGTGTGTGTGAGTGTATGTGTGTGTGAGTGTGTGTGTGAGTGTGTGTGTGCGTGTGTGTGAGTGTATGTGAGAGTATGTGTGTGTATGTGTGTGTGAGTGTATGTGTGTGTGCACGTGTGTGTGAGTGTGTGAGTGTATGTGTGCGCGTGTGTGTATGTGAGTGTGTGTGTGTGAGTGTGTGGGTGTGTGTGTGTGCGTGTGTGTGCGCGCGTGTGTGTGAGTGTGTGTGTATGTGTGTGTGAGTGTGTGTGTGCGTGTGTGTGAGTGTATGTGAGAGTATGTGTGTGAGTATGTGTGTGTGTGAGTGTATGTGTGTGTGAGTGTATGTGTGTGTGTGTGAGTGTGTGTGTGAGTGTGTGTGTGAGTGTGTGTGTGTGTGAGCGTGTATGTGTGAGTGTGTGTGTGTGTGTGTGTGCGCGTGTGTGCAATGAGACATACCAAACACACTGGGTGTCCAGGACGTCGTCTCACGGTGCATTTGCCCTGGGGACGTCTGCTCTGCCCCCACCACGGGGTGTCCCCAGCTGCGCCCCTGGGCTGTGGGGGACCTTGAGGCCCCTCACCCTGGCTGCACTCCTGTCCCATCCGTGAGTCCTCGGGGCACGTGGCGCCCTTTGCGCTGGAACCCGTGCTGGCCCGGGAAGGCAGAGTGTGCCTCAGAGGTGCCCTGGAAGAAGTCGCAGTCTGGGGGGGATCGAAAGGGGGGCTCTGGGAGGAGGGGCCCGAGAGCCGGTGCTCGAAGCATCTGGTCCCCGGGGGCGGAAGGGCCTGGCCACAGGAGCAGGTCCCTGTCTGGAGTGAACAGCACAGCGCGGTGTGGAAAGGAGGTGGGTCAGGCGGTTCCTGGCAGCCGTCCACTCCTCTTCCGCCTCTGCACACACACCTTCTAGAACCTTCTGCATACTGCTTCACACGGGATTTGAGATAAATCTGAGGTTCTAGAGGTCAGGACAGGCTCCTGGGGAGGCAGGTGCTGGGGTGCAGGTGACGGACAGAGGCCTGGTGGGGAGCCCAGACTGCCCTGGGAGGGGCAGAGCTCACTCTGAATCAGGAGGATGGTGAGGGCGGGTCTCCCTCCATAGGTCCAGGGAGCTTCCCGGGCGCGGGGCAGCAGCGCTGGAGTCTGAGCACGGGGATGGCGCAGACCGGATGCCGGCCGTCTGGGACCCTGAGGGCTCTGCCCGGGGGCATTCCGGAGCAGGCGTGGCTGTGGCTGGGTCAGATCCAGGGACAGACACTGAAGGGCTGTGTGAGCCTGCCCGTCCCTGCCTCCTGAGCCTCGGGCCCCTCCCCCACGGGGACCGCCTGGGAGCCGGCAGGTTGCATGAGGGCCTGAGGTAGGGTGATGAGCCCGTGAGTAAAATGTAGGCACAGCTCAGCGGGCACTTCCCGTCCTTCGCCTCCCAGGACAGCGTGTATCCTCCCCAGTTCTCTGCATTCTTTGTAAATCACCGCATTGTCCAATGAGGAACAGGCGGCGGGGGCAGGGAGGGCGTGATGAGGCCCCTCCCTTCTCCTCGGCACTGTGGTCCTCCCACAGCGGCTCCGGGTGAGTCCCTGCTCGGGTCCCGGGGCAATGCCCCGGCTCTCTGCAGAGGTTTCCAGAGCTGAGACAGGTTCCGGTGGGGCCATGGACCTGGCCGCCTGGAGACGGGCAGGGGCAGGGTGGACGAGGGCACTGTGGAAGTCAGTGAGCACGTGGCAGAGAGCAAGAGATGGCACTGAGAGCACCGCGTCTGGAGTGACCCAGGGCGGGATGCTGCATGACTCGGGTAATCTGTGATAAACCCCAGGGCCAGAACCCAGCAAGGCCCCTGCCCTGGCCCGAGACTGGCTGCCTCTGTCGCATTGTCAGGGCGACACCGCCTGGCCCCTGCTTCCCTGCAGGTGGTTCTGTGCCCCTAGTCCATTGGAATCCCCACCGTAAAGTGTGCCCCCAGTGCCTTGGGGGTCACAGGCGTCACCTGGGTGGGGCAGGGAGAGGGCATGTGGGGCAGGGATTCTGGGGCTCCGTCCCAGGTCACACACACAGCTCACACTCCCTGTGCTCGGCTTGTTTTCACGCCGCAAACACAGACCCTCGTCTGTGGCACCCGATAGGAGGCGGTGTGATCTGGATGGCTGGGCGCTGAGTGAGGCGGCTGACACCTGCAGCCTCTCTGGACTGCAATGCTGTGTCGGGACAGATGCCCCAGCTGACCTGGTATGCCCGAGAATTTCTCCAGAGGGAGCTGCCTTGGGGTCATTTGTTCTCTTACTGCTACTGTCCTACAAGCAGTTGTGAAGAAGGGGGTGTGAGAGTTAGGGGAGGTGATGGAGGTGCAGCACAGGACAACTTCTCAGGAAATGTTATTTTATCATCCCCACCACCAACATCCGCATCACCATCTCCATCATCATCCCCAATACCACCATCGTCATGATTACCATCCCCATCCCCATCGTCATCACCATCACCATCCCCATCACCATCGTCATCACCATCACCATCACCATCACCATCCCCATCGTCATCACCATCACCATCCCCATCGTCATCACCATCACCATCACCATCATCATCACCATCACCATCACCATCCCCATCCCCATCGTCATCACCATCACCATCCCCATCGTCATCACCATCACCATCCCCATCGACATCACCATCACCATCACCATCGTCATCACCATCACCATCACCATCGTCATCACCATCACCATCACCATCACCATCGTCATCAATATCACCATCCCCATCGTCATCACCATCACCATCACCATTGTCATCACCATCACCATCGTCATCACCATCATCACCATCATCACCATCATCACCATCACCACCATCATCCCCAATACCATCATCACCATCACCATCACCATCATTGTTACCACTATTTTCTTATGATGCCTTATCTGTGCAACCCAAGGGTCTCACTGGGGGCTAAGTACACAGCCAGAATTGTCACAGTACCTCCAAGACTGGCCTTCCTTCCATCCTCCTTTCCCTCCTTTGGACAGACTCACTCTGTGCTCCCACCTCCTCTGAAGATTTGCCACCTGAGGGCTTTCCTGGCCCAGACTCATCAGAGACCCTGTTAAGAGTAGGTGCCTTCTCAGGACCAAAGGACCAGCTCCCAACATACCCAGACAGCCCCAGGGTTAGCGTCGTTGCCTAGAAAACATGGGAACAGTGGCCTCGTATACGGAACCTCAAGGCTGCGCACATTTTCAGACGGTCCTGGTATGTTTGGACATTTCTTTTAAAAATATTGAAAATCTGTTAACTTGGTGACAAACTTAATTTTGTTTTCCACGTGTAGACGTAATGTATGTGGGATGAATCAGAAAGAGCCCAGAGCCTCTTGCAAACCCACGGCCCACGGAGGGCCACTGCTAACCTGTGGCTTCGTCCAGCCTCCTCCACACACTTGGCTTCAGTCATTTGTTCCTCCCCTCCTTCACGCCACAGTCGAGCCCTGGCGTCTGCTGCCGGCTGCACCGTGTTCTACGCGCGAGGGGCACGGAGGCGCCTTCGAGCCGGCCTCTGTCTTCCAGGAGCTTCCCATCCCGTGGGGTGACCGTCACAGTCTGCAGTAAATCAGCTTCGCGATAAGTGTTGGTGAGGACTGTACACAGCACGGGGTGAGGGACACCCACAGGCCACGGGAGGCGGGGAGGTCGTGCCACGGCCAGCAGCTAGCCAGGCGGGGGTGGCCCTAGTGGCTCTGGTCACCCCACGCGGGCCCCTATGGCACCACAGGTGGCCCCCAGCTGCGTGCTGCTCTCACATCTGGGCAACTCGGTTGACCTGCCCTCGGCCAGCAGCCCCTGCGCATGACCAGTGTCTTACTGCCCTGACTGCGAGCTCCCAGGGGGGCAGGGTCCCGTGGCCCCCAGAGCCAGCCAGGTCTGGCCCCGTGTGCCCGTGTGGGAGGAGCCTCCTGACTGAGGGACGCAGAGACACAGGGCTCCTGGCTCCTGGCTCCCGTCCTAGGCTGAGCGGGTGGTTGTCCCGTCTGTCCGGTGGACCCCCGTGCTGAACGTAACCTTTCTGTTTGCTCTCGTCACCTTCGGGTCCTGGGATTTCTCTCTCCCTGCCCCAGTCGGGTTGAGGGTGACGGCTTCTCCACCTCCAGGGCTGGATCCCAGCCCTGAGCCCCTGGGTGGCCTCCCCCTCCCCCACACCTCTCACCTGCCTACCTGCAGGGAGATGCTGGCGGACCCGCAGCCTCTGTGACGCCGAGGAGGTGGTCAATGTGTTTCTGTGGCCCCCAACCCAGCCCACGTCACATGCTTAGGAGGGGGTTTCGGGGTCCCAGGTGTCCCGGGCGGCCTGCGCTGGGCTCTGAGGACACCCGCAGCCCTGGGCAGTGAGGCCATTGAAAGCTTCAGAGAGCTCACCCAAGCAGTGATGGCCCGGTAGTGGGGCCTCTGTCTCTCCTGCCACCTCTGGCCCAAGTCCCCCCCCCCCTTTGGGTCCAGGGATCTTTCATCAGAAATGCTGAGTGGCTGGGGTGCAAAGGGCAGAATGACAGGGGGACCCTGCGAAGCCCTGCGGGGACAGGATGGCAGAGCGGAGACTAGGGCCCTCCTCGCTGAGCGCACTCCCCGGGGGGTGACGGGGGCATTCTGTGAGCGCCCCCCGATGTCACAGCCTCCTCCCAGGGCCTCTGATCTCCTGGCCCGGCTGGCTTGCGGAGCCGACTGTGCTCAGAGAACGACTCCGGTGAATGGACTCGGCGATTTGCTCCGAAACCTTTGATGCTGACCCTTCCCTGCGCGTGAGTGTCAGAGAAAGGCTTTAATAACTGGCTCCGTAACTCAGAGGTGTTCGGATAACACCATTAATCCCTGCTCTCCATAGCTGGCAGAAAGCTCTAAGTACCTCTAATACGTCCTGCATCTGACAGTTTTAATTATTTCCCTTCAGCACTATTGACCACGCAAGTCAACCCAGGGCTTGGAAGGAAGGCCTCTGTCAATAGCCACCGCCGGCACCAGGGCCCATCACTCCTGGGCATGAGCGGTGCCAGTGGGCCAGGCGGGCTGCTGGGGGCGCTCCCCCCGCCCCGGCTGTGTTCCCTCCCTGGAAGCATCTCCGCCAGGCCCAGGGTGAGCACGGGGCAGGGCAGAGTGAAATCCCCCCTCGCACCTCCCCTCGCTGAGATACTCAGGTATTAGCACGTTATATGCCCCCTTCCCTCCACCTCCCCGTGGGTGGAACCATGAGCGCGCCCGAATGGCGGGGCCCTCTGTCCCACGTGAAGGACACTGACCGCCCAGATGGTGGGACCCTCTGTCCCACGTGAAGGACACTGACCGCCCAGGTGGCGGGGCCCTCTGTCCCACGTGAAGGACACTGACCGCCCAGGTGGCGGGGCCCTCTGTCCCACGTGAAGGACACTGACTGCCCTGATGGGGGGACCCTCTGTCCCACGTGAAGGACACTGACTGCCCTGATGGCGGGACCCTCTGTCCCATGTGAAGGACATTGACCTGCCTTAATTTTTGTGCTGCTCACATGTGTCACGTGAAGGTTTTTTCTAAGACCTTCCCGTCTGCACAGACTGCCCTCCCCGTGTGCCGGCCCCAGGTGAGCCTGCAGAGAGGCACCCTCAGCGGCTAACCCTCCCCACGCCGCAGTGCCTGGGGCAGGCGCCTCTCGCGCCTTGGCTGGTCCCAGGTGTGAGGCTGTCCCAGAAATGACGCCTCGGGCAGAGAGAGCGCGGATTCCAAATTGGGATGTTACGGTGGGGTCGCCCCCAGAAAGGCCCACCCTGTGAGCAGTCCCCAGAGGACGGTCCCCAAGCTGCGTGCTGGGGACGTCCATCCCCGGCGGGGAGATCTCCTCTGTCTGCACACCACCTTCTCCTGGGGACCCTCGCCTGTCTCCCCACTGTCGCCAAGTTCATTGCCCTCTGAGTAACTCCTAATCCACTGTGAAGCTAGGCCTGTGCTTTTACATAGAGACAAATATTTGTTCTATCCTGTCCACGGCTGATGATGCCATTCTGGCCGATATTTTAATTTCCGTGTTGGCGAATGGCCCACACCTGAGTCCTCGCTGTCGTTGAGGAGTGGGTCCCGTTGTTACCTGGGGCTCGCGGTCATTTCTGTCCTCATTTCCCCCCGACGGTCCCGAAACAATTCGGCTGTCAGGGCGTTTGGCAGTGAGGCCCCCCCCAAATCCTCGCGTGCGCTTTGAGACTCATGCGCCTTTTCTCCCTCTTGTTTCTCTTGACCTATTTTCACCCCGCCTGCTGAAAGCATTATTCCATGGTTCTCCTCGCTGCCTGGTCGGGGCCTGTCTGCATTGTTCTGTTCTCGTGGCCGGGCTTGCAGATCTCCCGCCGTGTCCACACAGGGGCTGGCGGAAGGGGGCGCCCGGAGGTGAGTTTATTCTTGTCTTCGTGTTTATAGCTTATTGCATTAGTCATATGTATGACGACTGTAAACCTACTTTTGCCCACCCCTGTATGTCACATTTAAATTTCACAAGACAGCCGAGCCGGTGTGGCTCAGGGGTCGAGCGTCGACCCCATGCACCAGGAGGTTGCCGGTTCGATTCCCGGTCAGGGCACATGCCCAGGTTGTGGGCCTGATCCCCAGTAGGGGGCACGCAGGAGGCGGCCAATCGATGTTCTTGCTCATCGATGTTTCTCTCTCTCCCTCTCCCTAAAATCAATAAAGAAAATAAATAAATAAATTTCACAAGACATCAAACTGGGATTTCGATTGAAATGGCATTAAATGTACACAATAAGGGGGGAAGAATCTGCACCCTTACATACGCCCTCCCCCCACCCCAGCTCACTGCCTCCCGGCTCAGACCGGTCACCTATGTCTCTCCAACAGTGCACAGCCTTCTGAAATGTACACATCGCACTTCCTGCTGTCCTGGGTGAGCTGACCTTTCCATCTGGCAGGACCGTGCGGACATGTGATCTTCTCCGCGTGGTGACGGCAGGTGCAGCCTCAAGCTCTCGGTCGGTGGGGGAATTCGTCGGCTGCCCAGCCCCTCGCAGGCGGACGTGACTGGTAGCTTCCGTTGATCTCCGCTGATGCTGCGGTCCTCTCGTCCCGTCTGTGAACGGCGACGTCGTTTAAAAAGCTTCGTTCTTGACAACACCTGCAGGTCCTCCCCGTGTGCCCTCGCTGTGGAGACGCTGGGTCCGCGGGTGCCGCCCGAGCCCTGGTCCCTGTTCCCGCGGCTCCTCCAGAGTTGTCTGCTCTGTGCAGCCCTGCCCTGTCCTGGAGGCCCCGAGAGGACCGAGCCGGCGGTGCCGAGTCTGGGACGGAGACCGGGGACGACCCACAATCCAACCCACTCGGAATTTACGGAGAGAGGCCGCAGAACGAAGAGGGGACAGAAGTGCTGTTTCCGGCTGTGGAAATGCTGGACGCCGTCCCCCAGGGCGTCTGCTGCCGGTTCGCCAGAATCCTGTAAACGAGCGAACGGGCAAGCTTTGGTGATCCATTCGCTGAAACGTCTCAGAATCGGGTGGTAATCAATCTACGGGTCGCCTCTGGGGGTCACCAAGAGGCCAGCAGGTGTTTCCTCTGCGGCCAGCTAATGTGTGTGAATTTCCCAAAGTTGGGAAAATCCTTGTGTTTCTGATATAAAGCCGTGTGGGTGGTGACGTATTGTTTTTTCAGGACCTTGTTGAAGTAGCTTTGGGTCTCCGTCGGAAGTGCTGGCCGGTTTTGTCTGTGAAATGTGAGCTTTCGTGGAACGGACAGAGCTCCCGTCTGGACCCGATTCCGAAGGGGGCTGATCCTCGATGGCCCTGAATTTCTTTTTGCTATTTCCCCCCTACAGTAACTTTTACTTTTCAGATAACTGTTCTCATTTACATTTTCCTGAGTGCATGCCTTTTTCATTCTGCTTTTAAAGGTTATTATGGCATATGTATATTGTTTTCACCTAATTACTCTGTCGCTCCTTCAGATTTACCACATCCGTTTCGTTAGCATTTGGAAGGAGACGGTTTACCAACCAAGCCTACCTGTTCGTTGGTTTTTATTTTCTCAGTTTTATTGGCAATCGACATAGAATAAAGAGTTGTATTTAAACTGTGCGAGTTGAGGCGTTTCGACAAACGCATGAAACTGTGAAGTCATTGCCAGGATTGAGAAATCACCTGTGTATCTGCCCCACCCGCCACGCTCTTCCCACCCCACGCCCCCCCCCCCGGGTGTCCTCTGGGTCTCCAGCGTTATTCTCAGGCTTCCCACATCATCACGCAAGTCCCCGAGCTTTGCTTATATTTTCCAATAGTTTTCTTTCCGTGGTTGCAAACAGTTTCTACTGCTGCATTTGCAAACACATTTCTCTTTCTCCCGGCCCCTCCGTGTGGGTGTGGCTGTGGGTCCACGCCACGGACGTTTCGTTTCGGTTCCTGAAGGTTTCAGCTGCAAGGTGTGGCTGGCTCTCCCGGCCCCATTTTCTGGCCGGCAGAGTCCGCTTGTGTCCAGAGCATCCGTCCCCACCTCTCGGAGCGGGCGACGTCTGTCTGCCCAGGCCGCCAGCCGAGTCGTCATTCTGCCCCACTCGCGGGCGCGTGGTCTCTGACGCTGCATGCTGAGATGCTGAGTGTCTTCATCGTACTCTGTGAGGCGCTGGGCCCCGTCCAGCCTCAAGGTGAGGGCTGATTCCCGTGTCTCGTCTGAATAGGAAGTCCGGCCTGTGCTGGGGCCTCAGGTCCTGGCCCGCCTCCTCGGCACTGTGGTTCCGATACTGGTCCAGCGCTGCTCGGATCAGCCCCGCGTGCCCCGTGCATGGCCAGTCCGAGGCCCGTGTCGTGGCTGCACGGTTCTCGAAGTCCGTGGCAGGCTTGTCAGGGTCAGAGGCAGGTGTCCACGCTTGCAGGTGAGCCCAGGTTTCAGATGCGACTGTCCAGACTCCCCTGACGCCCCGTCCGCGCCCCTGTCTGCGGCTCCAGCGCCCCGGCTCCCCTTCCTTGGCCGGGCCAGAGAGTCCAGGCACACACGCCGTGACCGGGTGCATCGGGGCCAGGTGCCCGGAGGACAGAGGGGAGCGGTCCACGGGGGTTCACCACGCACGCGGGCCTCAGCTCCTCTGTCAGAGTCCCAGGTGCCCACGGGCCCTGCCCCGTCTCTGTGGGTTTCCTCTGGCCGGGACGTGGAACGGGACAGACAGGGGGACCTTTCCCCTGCTCGTCCGACCCTCACAAGCCTCTTCTCACTCCTCAGACTGGACAGCGGCCGCCTGCTTCCCGCGAGGCTCTTTCTGTCTGTGCCAGGCTGGCGGCAGTGCCGGGAAGATGGCAAAGTCGCAGGCCGTCTGGGACGACTCCGGAGCCTGGGTCGCACCATGGGGCCGCTCCCTCTGCTTCTCGGCGCCCTCGGGTGGCTGCTCCGGGATCAGGGCCGTCGGTGTGATCAACAGGGGGCCGGGCACCCCGTCCGGACGGCCGCAATGCTCCTTTTCCGTCTGTCCTGTGCGGGGGATTGAACACCTGTCCCCGAGACGGATGGGGCTTGCCTTTATTCTTCGTTCACGGCCCCGGCTCATTATTCTAACTGGATTTTTCAGTATTTTTAAAAGCTGCCTCTAGATTAAGGCTAATTGTTCTCTGTCTGCGCTAAGCCAAGTGCACCGTCTCGGGGTGCCCCACCTGACTGCGCTGCGTGGCGCCTTGGCACCCGAAGGTGTCTCCCAGTGAGCACGGCCAAGGTCGCCCTCCGAGGCCCGGCCGCACCCACCTCTCCCTGCTGGCTTGTCTCGGACGTGCTCAGCCGTGTGGAATTCAGCCTCGAGTGTCCTGTGAGGGGTGGACCCCAGGCGGCCTGGCCCTGTGTCTGCCCAGGGACCTGGCTCTACTCAGAAAAGTCCCTGTTTCTTCCACTGTTTGGGCGTCTTTATCTCCTCCTAAGTTCCCACGTGCAGTTGAGTCTATTTCTGGATTTTCTGTTCTCTCATTAGCCTGTCGACTCATGTGCCCACACCTTCTTCTTGTAATTACAGAGGGCTCCCGGCGTGTCCTCGTATCTGACATGTCAGCCCTCCACCGCGGCATTTATTTTAGGGTTGCTTTGCCTGGTTTTTGTTTTTTCCCTGGTAAACTGTAATTAACTTGCCTGCCTCTGGAATCAAAAATAAAAACAGATGACATTTTAGGGGACTTTTAAAAAAACGGACGTATCTGTCATTGAGATGTTCTGTCCTAAATTTTTTTTTTTTTTGAGTTTACGTCTGTGGGGTTGTTTTCTAGCTTCCTCCATCGAAGTCACGTTAATCCATTGATTTCGGTGAGAGCCTCTTGGTCTCAAGGCCGTCATTTGTCCAGTGGGAGTGAAGGTCCTCGTTCTATTCTCAGCCTGTTTTGGTTATTTTTCTCGCTGAGTAATTAACAAGATCGAGTTTGTCCTGCGGTGCTCGTCACGTACTTAGGACCACACCCCGGTCCTAAGCCTTTTAAAGACGTATGTTCAAGGTAGATACTCTCGGAGGAACGCAGCCGAGAGTCTGGCACTCTGCTTCTCCGTGGCGTAAAATGCATTCTGCCTCTGCATAGAAAGTTAAAAATAATAGGTGACATTTTATGTTGGCATTTCGTATTCTATTATTTTGAACCTTATTTCTGAAGGAGAAAGTACACGTATTTACATAATTGGATTCTTATCTGAGGAAAATGGAACCTGCTAAAACTTTTGAGGCTGACTTCCGTGAATAAACACTCCCCTCCCCGCAACGGCGGGGAACAGCTGCGCCCGAATGTGGCGAGAGAGATATCCCGGTCTCTCCCCGCGTCTTTAT
The DNA here is from genome assembly GCA_030848825.1 of Tadarida brasiliensis. Lineage (NCBI taxonomy): Eukaryota > Metazoa > Chordata > Mammalia > Chiroptera > Molossidae > Tadarida > Tadarida brasiliensis. Next base: position 1,326,478 of record CM061263.1, on the reverse strand, counting down.
TTTCTTCTGTTTGCGCCCAGATGGCGTTCGCACGCTCCTTCACGGTGGAGTGAGAGTCAAAACGAATGCCGCGTTCTCTCCGGAATACTATTAGAATGCTGTCATCAGCTGTACCTTCACGGAGACCTGTCAGTTTTCACGCAGCTCGTATCTACCGAGAGCAGGCCACACACCGTCTCCGTGGCACGCGCTGGGCGCGGGAGTTACCAAAAACTGTCCAATCCTCCCCTGGCACCCGGACACCAGCTGGCTGACCAGAGCTGCTTCCCGGCCTGAGCCAGGTCGCTGTCCGTCCAGCCCCTCGGCCACCCGTTCCCTCGTCTTCTCCTCTGTCACGTGCTGTCCGCAGGACCAGCCCGGGTAGGACAGTCACTTCTGCTGGACGCTCCCAGCAACCCCGGAGATGAGAAATGAGAGTGTCCTGCTGCGGGTCGGTGGGGCGCGGAGGAGGAGGGCTCCAGAGACGGGGACGCGTGGGGAGCTGTGCCCAGTGGCGAACAGGGCACTGTCTGCTCCCGAGCGCAGAGAGGTGCCCCCACAAAGTCTGGACACACGGGGCTGAGGGAAGCCTCTCATGAGCTCAGCCTGCGGGGCCCTATGGGGTAAAAAAACTTCCCTCCCCCCTCCCTAGCTCTTCTGGCGTGGTAACAATCCGATGGAGACAGATGGACAGGGGAGAATGTCCAGATGTACCCCGATGTCCAGGGGGAGCCGTGAGACTTTGAGACCCGAGGACGGGCGCACTGGGCCGCTGAGGTTTCTGTGCCGCTCCGGACAAAGGGGAGGGAGGCAGGGGTCTGGGACTTTGAAGGAAAAGACCATCACAGGTAGATGGGAACGAACAAACATGGTAAACAAATTCCTGCTGGGCCCCCAGAAACGGGCCACAGAGGGGGTCCAGCAAAGGGGCCCTGCGGCTCCTCCCTGCGGCCACGCCTGGGCCAGAGTCCCACCTCGGTGGTTCTTCCTCCCTCACGCGGGTTCTCCTGTCTGGGCTCCTCTGGCCGCGGGGAGGCGAGGGCCAGGGCTTCTTTCTGCGTCTTTTGAAATCAATATCCCCAAAGGCATGTATTGGGGCCGGAAAACTTTGGTCCCGCCCAGCTCCCTGAAAATGGGGTCACAGGGCCCAGACCAGGCAGAGTCTGGGGCGGGCGGGAGACGTCCATTAAACAGACGCTCCACCATGCAGACAGCACACGCCATCAGACCACTGGGGGCTGGCTGCCCAGGCCAGGTGCTCCTGGTCTCTCAGGCGTGGACTCACCGCCACCGACAGGCACCAGCGACCCCGTCCCGGCCCCGTGCTCCTTGCTGGGGACCTGAGAGACCAGGCCCACTCCGGCGGCACCCAGGCTGCTGGAGCCCAGGGGAGGCAGGATGCCCGGGCTGACCGGAGGGTCCCAGGGCAGCGGAGGACCTCGGTCACCTCTCCACCCCTCCAGGCCTCACTGTCCGCCAGAGCTTCCGGCCAAGATAAGCTCCCAGCTCCTCTGCAGGGAAGCGTGTGCACTTTGGGGTAACTATCCATGTGTGTGCACAGACATGGAGATGGAATGGGTCCTTTAAATAGGGACACTTCATAAACATTTCACCAAAATATGGACAGAGCGTCTGGGCGTCTGGGTGAGGAAGTAGCCACCCTCTGCCTGGCCGGCGTGCCTTCCCGACGAGGGGCCGTGTGGGGTGCAGGGGGGCCCAGGTGTGCCCCCCCCCGCACGTGACTAGCTGTGGAGCGTCAGTGACAGCACAGGCCCCGGCTGCGATGAGAATGGCACCCCGACGCAGGGAGAGCACGGAGCCCGCACGGCAGCTGCCCTGGCTGCTGAAAGTCGTCTGACTGACCGGCATCGAACCTTCACAGCACCAGGGGAGGCCGACACCTGAGTCCAAGGAGGCTGTGAGGTGTGTGCACGTGTGTACTGCATTCATGTGTGCATGGGTGTGAACTATGGGCATGCCTGCACCGGCATACCCATGTGTGCATTGCATGCATAGGTGTGTTCACGTGCACATGTGTATACTGTGTTCATGTGTTCATGGGTGTGAACAGATAGCCATGCATACATAGGCATACATGTGTGTGCATATGTGTGTTCGTGTGCACACGTGTGCGTGAATGCATGTTTCTGTTCTTTTGTCTGTATGTGTGCATGGGTGTACTGTGTTCATGTGTGTACATGTTTACACAGGCATGTGAGCAGTGTTTGTGTGTGCATGCGTGTGCAGTGTGTTCACGTATGCACATGTGTTTATGTTTGTGTGTGTTTGCTTGTGCATGTGTTCATGTGTGTGTGCGTGTTCGCGTGTGCCCATTTAGGCGTGCATGTGTTGATGTGGCAGAGTGCGTCTGGATGGCAGGGAGAGCTTTCTTTTGGACGTCCATAGTGGTGAGGCTCAGGAATGTGACACTGGGTGTCCCCTGCTCAGAGCACCCCGGTTGGGGACAGGAGCCGGTGTCCCCACTCAGCACGCCTGCGCTCGGCTTAGGCTGCCCGTGGGCCCACCACAGACCTGACACGGCCTTATCAGGCACTTTGCCTGTTAGCAAAACTCAGAAATGTCACTCCCCTTTGTTAGAAAATGGAAATCAGGTCGGAAGGAACTCTGCAGCCCGTGGAGTCTCTGGGGGATGAGCCTGCCGCATCCTTAATGGGCGTAATGGAAACTGGAACTCGCTGGGAAAGTGGGAAGAAATGAGGGTCATTATCTGAGTGCAGCTAAGTCTCCTAGCCCCCGGCCATCCCAGAAGCCCTGACGACAGAGTGGATCCACTCCCAGAGACACCAGGCCGAAGGACGCGGGTGTGGGAGCAAGACCGCAGGGCTCCCCACCACAGCGGCGCCCGCAAGTCGGATGGCAACAGTGCCCATGTGTGTGTGTGTGGGGGGGGGCTGCAGTGTTTTCCTTTTGTCTTCACATGACTCAGATCCTGGCGTACACATTAGGTGCCGACTGGCCCACAGGATTGGAGTTGGTCCCTCTGTGCTGCCTGGGCCGGGGACAGGCCTCACCCCTGCAGGAGCTGTGAGGCAGACGTGCCCCGAGGGTCCCTGTGCCGTCCCAGCAGCCCCAGTGGGGGCAGAGGAGACAGCTGGCTGCCCGGATGCCTTTCCGGGGCCTTTCCTGTGAAGGAAGGTGGTGGTGTCCCCGCTGGTGACAAGTCTGAATATGAGCAGACCCAGCAGAGAGCTGCCTCCAGACCGGGTGTGCAGAGAGGGACTCGCGTCCTGTGGACGTGGCCATGGCTTTGCCTTGTCTCTGGGACCCTCAACCCTTCCAGCCTCAGGCTAGGGACATGGTTTCCGGCTCCTCCTGGAGTGAGCCCGTCAGGGGCAGCCCCGGGTGGGAGCCGGCGGCAGGTGGGGTTCTGAGAGCTCATGCGGCCTCGGGGACCCAGGTAAGAACAAGCACAGCTCGGACCCTGGACAGGCCCCTCCCTGTTCACCTGTGTTACGTGTACAGTGGGGAAGCTGAGGGATAGGGGCCCCCCTGCACATGAGCTTCCAGGGAGCATGGGCGGAAACGTCCCGAAGTCCTAGAGCCCCAAAAGAGCGGACAGGGTGGGGTGGCACACTTCTCTCCCAGGGGTCACCGGCAAAGCCACTGAGGACCTTGGCTAGTGGGTCTCTCTGAGTCGTGCCTCTTGGGGAGGAAGCCAGGAGGCTGCTTGGGCCGGGCCTCAGGACGGAGTGTCCCCTCTGGTGCCCTTCACTGGCCTGGTGGTTGTGCTGGCGTCTGGATTTTAGAGCTTCCATATTTCCCGAAGCCAGAAGTGAACAGGGAAGGGACAGGCCCAGCTCAGTGGCTGTGAGTGAAACACCCACCCCGGCGGCTGGAAACTCCTCTGAGGGCCACTCTGGGGGTGTACTGATGGAAAGGGGCTGTCCAGCCTGCAATGAGAGCACCTGGCACCTGAGACAGAGGGGGCTGGGCGGTCCCACCCCCACAGAGCCCAGGCCACGCCCCACAGAGCCCAGGCCACGCCCCCACAGAGCCCAGGCCACACCTCACAGAGCCCAGGCCACACCTCACAGAGCCCAGGCCACGCCCCACAGAGCCCAGGCCACGCCCCCACAGAGCCCAGGCCACGCCCCACATAGCCCAGGCCACACCCCACAGAGCCCAGGCCACGCCCCCACAGAGCCCAGGCCACGCCCCACAGAGCCCAGGCCACACCCCACAGAGCCCAGGCCACGCCCCACAGAGCCCAGGCCACGCCCCCACAGAGCCCAGGCCACGCCCCACATAGCCCAGGCCACACCCCACAGAGCCCAGGCCACGCCCCCACAGAGCCCAGGCCACGTCCCACAGAGCCCAGGCCACACCCCACAGAGCCCAGGCCACGCCCCACAGGGCAGTCAGGCCCCAGGAGGTGTACCTGGCGGGAGGTGGACAGGTTCTCCCAGGAAGTCAGGTTGTACCCTGTGTACCAGTTTCCTGGGGCTTCTGTAGGAAAGCACCACAAACCAGGGGCCTTAGAAGAACAGAACGTCTTTCTCCCACGGTCTCTCTGAAACCTGGAGGGGAGACCCTTCCTGCCCCTCGGGCTCCTGGGGATGCCAGAGTTCCTCCAGGTCTGCTCCTCATCACGCAGCCTCCTCCCTGCGTGTCTGCGGCTGGCTCAGGGCTCACATCCCAGGGTGACCTCGTCCTGAGATCCTTAACTGGTTTGCACCTGAAAAGACACTTTTCCAAGCAAGGCCACCTTCAGTTTCCGGAAGACGTGTCTCTGCGGTGCCCACTCACGCCCAGTGCGTGTGAGCTGTGAGCCCTGGGAGCGCCCGGCCGCTCTGAGTCCCGCTTCCTCCTCTGGAAATGGGCGGGAACGTGCCCCTGGCTGCTCACAGGGATCGGGTTAGGGTCCTCGTGGTCTCTCCAGCAGTAGGTGAGGATTGAGCCCTGCAGTGAGATGCCTGGCACTTTCCTTGTTCTGAGCAGGAGTCCAGATCCCTGGAAGGCCTCAGGGATGCCACCTGGGTCCCCTCCCTGTCCCCTCACACACAGAGGGACAGGCGCCCGGGGAGGAGCTGTCCCCGACATGCCCCGGAGAGGCCTCCACCTGGCTCCTGTGGAAGGGATCCAGGTCGGGACCCTGCCGGGAGGACAGCCCCCTGGACCACCTACCCCGTGGCTCAGACACAGAGGAAAGCAGAAAGAGATTAAACTGCACCGAGGGGCCAACTTCAGCATTAGCGGTTTTGCTAAGAATTACATCCGGGAGGCTCTGACTCACCGCCCGGCACGTGTGTGGGCTCTGGCTGTGAGGCCGGGCGGTGTCCTCTCCCTGCCCCGGTGCCCGGGTGCCCCGTGCCCGGGCAGAGTCTCCGCTGCAGCCTGAAGGTCCTTTCCTGACCAGCGTGGTCTGGGTTTGGGAGCTGGGCCCAGCCTGGGGTGCGGTGTCAGCACAGCGAGGACAGCTGAGGGAGAGGGCCAGCCTCGGGGAGCTGCGCACCTGGGTCCCAGCGAGCTGCGTGGGGACAGCGGATTTAGGACCACACCCTGAGTGCGGAGACCCATGTCTCCCCAGCGGGTCAGCTCTCAGGTGTGGGTGGCACAGGTCGCCATCAGTCTCCTCCCAGAAGGGAGGCCACAGTTCAGGAAGCTTCTCCTGGTCTGCAGGGCTGAGGCCAGTCCCCAGGGCTCCTGCACAGTCCGCCTTCTCCTGCCCGAAGCTGAGCATCCTCCTGCCCCTTCCCAGGCCTCCCCAGAGTACCGGCGAGCACAGGTCAGTGTCCGCACCCCACGCTGGCCAGGGCTCACTGTGTCCCCACGGGGCCTGTCACCGGGCAGCACCCAGGGCCCCTCTCACTGCCTGGCCGGGCGGTCACAGAGCTCTTTGCTATTCAAACCCGGGACCATTGGAGGAAAAGATCACGGAAAGACTTCCGGTCAGGATGGCGGGTAGGTAAACTCGGTCCCACCTCCTCCCACAACCACAGCAAAATGACAACTAAACTACAGAACAACCATCATTCAGAACCACATGACATCGAGCTGAATGGAAGTCCTTTAACTACGAGATTAAAGCAGCAGCCACATGGAGACTGGTAGGAGGGGCTGAGGCATGGACAGGCTGGTCCCACACCCACGTGGCGGATAAAAATCAGGAGGGACACCTCGGCGAGGAAGGTCCTCCCTGAGGACTGAGGGGTCCCCATCCCACACCAGGCGCCCAGCTCAGGGTTCCAGTGCCAGGAAGAGAATCCCCATCACTTCTGGCTGTAAAACCAGCGGGAACTGAGGCTGAGGGAGGCTGAGGTGGCTGGAGCCCCGGCAGCTCCTCTTAAAGGGCCCAGGCACGGACTTACTCGGACCCCCTCCCTCCAGTCTCCAGTGTAGAGGAGGCAGCTTGAAAGGCATCAGAGACAAACAGGAAGAACTGAGCTGTTTGGCCTCAGGACGAGGGCTGGAGGGGCGGCTTTCTGTCAGACAGACGTGCTGGCAGAAGCCCTTGTTCCTTTGGTGAGCCCTTCCCCCACAGGGCAGGCAGACAGGTGCCATATCTGGGACTCCAGCAGCCTGGCTCACACTGTTTGTCCCGCCCTGGTGATTCCCTGAGGCCCTGCCCCACCCAACTTTCAGGCCCACACAAGCTGTTTCCAGTGGTTTTACCATAGGATTGGCCTGTGTTATCTCATGCTTCAGATTTTCCTAAATTCTCTCAAACAAGCAGCATCTGGTTTCAGTGAGCCCCATACCTCTCGTTAAGTGGCCCTAGGCCCAGCACTAGCAGCAGCCAGCCTTGGTTCATAGCTTGGCTTTGCCTGGGCACCTCCAAGCCCAGCACAAGAAGCAGCCATCTGCAGATCACTTTGTAGCTTATGCCTGGTGGCCCCAGATAGAACACAGGCAGTGGCTGACCTTGCCCCAGAGCCAGCACACCCAGTGGACAACTTTATACCACGGCAAAGCACCACCACCCACCACCTGCACAAGTGACACACTCAATGAGCGGACTCAGTGGGTACCAGAGCCCTGCTGAAGTAAGTCTTGCTCTGTGTGGTGGGCCCCTGCACAGCTGATCCTCCAAGGCAGTGAGAGGCCAGTGGCCAGTGGACACAGCCAGTCCTTGCAGCTGATCAGCCTGTAAAACCCTCCCATTGACATGCCAACAGCAATCAATACTCAATTACAAGAAGGGTGTACAGTCCACACTAGGGGTGTACCTTGAGGGCCCAGCTGGGTGATCAGGGAGGCTGTGCCACTGGACCCCACAGGACACTTACTACAATAGGACACCCTACGAAGCCTAGGAGACATGGCAACTCTACCTAATACATAGAAACAAACACAGGGAGGCAGCCAAAATGAGGAGACAAAGAAACATGTCCCAAATGAAAGAAAAGAACAAAACTCCAGGAAAAAAAAACTGAACAAAATGGAGATAAGCATCTAACAGATGCAGAGTTCAAAACACTGGTTATAAAGACACTCAATGAACTTAGTGAGAACCTCAAGAGCATAATAAAGGACCAGTCAGAAATGAAGGAAGCACTAACTGAAATAAAGAATAATTTACAGGGAATCAATAGTAGAGTAAGTGAAGCCAAGAAGCAAACCATTGATTTGGAATATAAGGAAGCAAAAAATACCCAATCAGAACAGCAAAAAGAAAAAAGAATCCAAAAAATTGAGGATAGTATAAGGAGCCTCTGGGACAACTTCAAGCGTACCAACATTCGCATCATGGGAGTGCCGGAAGGAGACAAGAGAGAGCAAGCAATTGAAAACCTATTTGAAAAAATAATGACAGAAAACTTCCTTAACTTGGTGAAGGAAACAGACATACAAGTCCAGGAGGCACAGAGAGTCCCAAACAAGATGAACCCCAAGAGGCCCACACCAAGACACATCATCATCAAAATGCCAAAGCTTCAAGACAAAGAGAATCTTAAAAGCAGCAAGAGAAAAGCAGTTAGTTACCTACAAGGGAGCTCCCATAAGACTGTCAGCTGATTTCTCAAAAGAAACTTTGCAGACCAGGAGGGAGTGGCAAGAGATATTCAAGGTGATGAAAAGCAATGACCTACAACCAAGATTTCTCTATCCTGCAAAGCTACCGTTTAGAATCGATGGCCATATCAAGAGTTTCCCAGACAAGAAAAAGCTAAAGGAGTTCATCACCACCAAAGCAGTATTATATGAAATGTTGAAGGGTCTTCTAGAAGAACAAAAATATGAACAATAAAATGGCAATAAATACATATCTATCAACAATTGAATCTACAAACAAAATGAACAAGCAGAACAGAAACATTCTCATAGATACAGAGAACTTTTTGTTGGTTGCCAGATGGGTGGGGCCTGGGGGGCTGGGTGAAATGCTGAAGGAATTAAGAAGTACAAATTTGTTGTTAGACTGATGAATCTCAAAGGGAAGGGGGGAGGGAGGGTGGGAAGAGATAAACCAAAGAACTTCTATGCATAACCCATGGACACCGACAATAGCGTGGGGAAGGCAGGTGGGGGGTGGGAGTGGGGAGGAGGGGGTCAAGGCGGGGAAAAAGGAGGGACATCTGTAATACGTTCAATGATAAAGATACGTTTAAAAAAGAAGAAGAAGAAAAGATCATAGAAGTGAATCACGAAGGAAGCTCGGTCTCTGCCGAAAAGTCTGCAGCAAAGGCAACTAAATGTTAATGCTCTTCCATCTTAATAGTTACGCCAATTGGTGGTATAATGACTTATGATATATATAATAAGCCCAACAGATATGCCTTTAAACATTAAATAAATAAACCCAGGGCCGTGAGCCATACAGGCCACACAGACGGGCTTGTGCGGTGTACAGTGCACACACATGCAGGCATACACACAACACACATGCACCCACAGGCATACACACGTGCACACAGGTGCTGGAGAGTCAGTGGGTGAGGAAGGAAAGCCAGCGTGCGGCGGTGTTAATGGGTGAGTAAGACACGCGGCACCCAGGTTTGCTGTGACCTAGGCCTGAAAAGCAAAGGTCCCATGCCCGCCAGGGGGAGCTGGAGGCCTGAGGGCAGGGAGGTGAGGAGGTGAGAGCAGGGTGGGGGTCCAGAGGAGGGAGGAAGAAGAGGAGGGTGAACCCAAAGGCCGGCCTCTGCTGCCTTTGCTCTGGTGTGTGGTTACCAGAGCTCATAGCTGACATCTGGTTTCCATTCTTGTCCCCACAGAGTCCCCCGGCAGCCCAGGGATCCTGGGAAATGTGAGCCCGAGGGCGTCTCCCCTCCCCCAGGCCTGGGAGGTCACTCCAGCCCCCTCCCCCGCCGTCCTGCTCCAGCAGTCCCCCTCCCCCTCTGCTCCCTCCCTGGGTGTGGGCTCTTTGGATCCTAGACCTGCCTCAGGGCCTTTGCACTGCTCTCCACCTGGTGTCTGTCCTCCAGGGGTTTAAACTTTCAATCCCTCGTCCTCCACGAGCAGGTTGCTGTCTGGGAAGCCCCTGGACACCTGGGCCAGAACTCACCTCCCCCTCCCTGCTCCCTTCCCCTTGGCCTCTCCTGGCTGCCCACCATCTCCGGCTGCTCACCACATGGTTTCCTTTGGCCCTGCCCGTCCTCCCTCAGATGGAAGCCTCCTGAGGACAGTGGTTCGTCTCCCTGTTCCCTGCTGGGTCCCAGAACAGGGTTGGCCCAGCACATGGTGAAGCAGGGAGAGGGGAGGGGGCAGGGCAGGGAGAGGAGGACAGGTGGACAGCCCCCGCTGAGCTGGGCACCGTTCCCCGCATTGGCTGTCTGTCGATAGTGTACATGCCCGGTGCCGAGGCGCCCCTCGAACCCCAGTGTGGACTGTGGGTGGCCTCTGTCTGTGGACATGGCCTGCCCAGGGGCCAGGGACCGGGCTGTAACAGCCTCTGCCAGCTGGTGTCTGGGGGGGGCCTTCCCTGCACAGATAACTTCACGACACCGAATCTTATTACAGAGCAGACAGCACTTAGGACCGATCTGACGCCGTCGGCTGTTCACACCCCCACGCCTTCAAGGGCCGAGGCACTACCGTCCAAATCCACTTTCGCCTGCTTGGAGCAGCCCCAGTCCATGGAAACTGCTTAATCGGATTCCTCTGCTCCCCGGCGGCGGCTCGGGGTGCTGTGTTTATTTTCCAGACTCGCCAGACTGTATGGAAACAGACAGCTGTACGCGGCGCCTGTATTTTGGGCAAGCACAGAGCATAAATATACTATTTTGAGGGTGCCTGGCCGACATCCCTCCTCTCCCCAGATCCCAAATGCCAAATCTCTCTGCACGGAGTTAATTCTGCCGTTAGCAGCTGCCTCTCCCGTCTTGTTATTATTTAAAACAATTTCTCGGGGGAGAAGGATGCTTGAGAATGCAGCCCCCATGGCGGGGAGGGGGAGCTGCCCCAGGTGCCTGACGCCAAGCTGGGGTTTTCCACAGGGGCTGGCTGCGGGGAGTCGTGACCCCACCGACAAGAACTCCCGTCTCGGGGAACCGGGGTGAACGTGGCACACTCATTGTCTCGCCCGCTGCCTGCAAGAACGTCCCGGAGTAATTGTGTTAGAAAGCAGACCCAGAAGCTGAGCTCTCAGAGCCCTGGCGTCACCCATGCCTGCAGATGGCTGCTGGCGGGATTTGAACCCACGTCTCACCGGCGCAGGGCTGCGCTGCCTCGCGGAGCAGACTCGGGTTCTGAGTGCGTGTTGGGTTCGAAAGAGCAGAGGGTAGCAGATGAGGTCCCGTGGTGCCCACGCTGTGCCGTAGGGTCGCGTCAGCCATCCCCGTGACAGGCGTCCTGGGCTGTCACCCGTGGGAGCAGGTCTGTGTGCTGGGGATGTGCTCATGGTGGACCACCTGCTGGCTTTGGGAGGAGGCGACACCATGGTTACCAAGCCCACTCTGCAAAAGAGGAAGTTGTGTTTGCACATTGTCCCTAATGAGGTACCGTTTCCATTAAGGTCTGCAACCCAAGTCCAGCCCCTGCCTGTTCTTGGACATAAAGCTTTATTGCAGAACAGCCATGCCCACTCATTTCACTGTTGTCTGTGGCTCCTCCTGCCAGGCAACAGCGGAGCTGAGTGGGTGCGACAGACACCACGTGGTCCAAGGAGCCTAAAGCATTTACCCTCGGCCTCATTGCAGGCCTATCTCGCCTTTAGAGAATGACCCAGCCCTGCCTCTACCATCTGCCCCTTTCTGGAATGGGTTTGCCAGCCTCTGGTCTCCACTGGGTGCCGAGTATCCTGGAGAGAACATTTCACGTGAGCCCAGCCAAGGCCCCAGATGCTCCTGGCAAATGGTTATTGATGAAAGTTCAACTGAGCACGTGAGTTAGAAAGCTAACGAGGAGAACGACTTCCCAGGTGGGAAAGGCCTGTTTCTCCAGCATCAGAAGCCGAAGCATCCTGTCTGAGGCTTCTGCCAGGCTCCCAGCATGCTCCTCCCCTGGCCAGGTGGCGGGAGGTGTGCCCCAGGCCATGGGCCAGGCCCACCACTTAGAGAGCCCCGCTCCGGAGTCGGCCAGGCAGGGCCCATCTCTCCTGCATGTGCAGACGGTGCCCTGTCCTCCCCAGGACCCGGGTCACGGGCAGGTGTCTGATAGGTGAGCCTCTGGGTCCTGTCCTGCCAGTCACAGGTCAGGCCAAGAGCAGGAAACGGGGACCTGTGTCCTTTGACGGGCACCTGGCCTTTCCCCAAGGACACCGTGGTTCCCGACCTTCCTCTCCCGCAGCCGCCTGCGCGTTCCGAGGCCCCTGCCATTCAGCCGTGAACAAAGACCCAACCTTCATTCACAAACCGGCCTGAGTGGGACGTTCACCAGCGGTCAGGGCAAAACCTTAGACGTTCTCTGTCTGCTGTTTAATTACTCGACTTCGTTTGATTTTATTCACAGAATAACCCGCCTAGGACGCACCTAATGATTGTGAAGGCACGCGTTATCGAGACCCGCCCAGCGAGGCCTGGGCGTCGAGATACAATAACCTTTGAAAGAAGTCATTTTCTCTTCCAAAGGCGGCTGGGACTTCCCAGGGCCCTCGCCGGCCAGGCATTGTTTGCACCTCGATACAGTTTCAGGTGCTTGTTTCTTTTGAAAGACAACAATGTTTCCCATTGAAAGTCGGCTCAGAAAACAATACCTCACAGCTGAAGGTCAAAGCTCTCCTCTAATCCGAGGACACAGGGGAATCTGTGATCTGGGGCGGCTCCGAGATCAAGGCACCGTCTTCCCTGGCGTTTGTTAATGTGCGGGGTCTGTGTGTCTGTGGCAGATTCAGTCTGGGAGGCTAATTACAGAGATGGGCAGATAGACGGTGGTTCATAACGTATCTAATGGCGAAGTCCACTGTGCCCCGGGCATTCCGGGCCGCGGCGCGATTTCTATCTGCGATGAGCTCCAATGGTCGGGGAGAGAAGCTCTGTGGGCCCCCTTCCCGCCTGGCGGCTTCCGAAAGTTCCTGTCTGTGGCCCAGAGGATGTGGCGTCTGCTTCAGGCGACCTCTTCGGGGAGGACCTGTTCTGATTCGTCCACCCCGAGCTGTGACCTCGGGCACCCGACCTGGCCTCTTGGAGACGTTTGTGCAACTTGTTGTGGGGACTTTGTGGGACATGCACCTGAAGTGCTTTGCATCCTGTCTGACCTCCCAACAGCCAGGCTGCCGGGGAGGGACTGAGAATTCCCTGGGTCCTGGTGCTGCTCCCCACCCCTCGCCCCTTGCTGGAAGCGTGCGCTGGAGTCCGGCCCAACCCTGGAGAACACAGTGTCACCAAGGGCTGGAGGACATTGTCATCTGAAAGGTGAGGCCACCCGACTCCCACTCTCAGCCCCCCAGGAAGACCAGGCTGGAGCTGCCCCCCAAGTACCCTGCAAGGACTCACAAGGGCTCTGAGTTCGTGGACGCAGAGCCGTAGGGTGTTCCCCTGGTCCCCAAGGAGAAACAGCACCCCTCCCCCTGCTCTCCCTGCGCGGTGAGCCAGACCTGTGCTTGGGGTGGAGGCGCCTTTTCCCTTAAGAAGAAAAATCACTTTGATAGACCTATTTTTATCCCCTGTCAATTGTGGAAAACCCTTTCAATTTGGGGGGAAAGCCAGAGCTGCGGAAAAATCAATCCGGAGGTGAGGCCTCCTTGGAAAGAGGAATTATCCCCGGTTCCCAGACATCCGTCTTACAGACACAGCCGCCTGTCCGGGCTCGGGCGGGGGCAGGAGGACCCTGGCCCGTCCGCTGGTGCGGGAGGGGCGCTGACCAGGGTGAAGAGGAGCAGATGCCCAGTGGGGACTTCTATTAGGACCTGAGAAAGGCCGGTGCCAGGGCCGCCTGGGGACAGGCGTGTCGGGTGCGTGAAACAGCCCCCCCTCCTGCAGGCTGACCCTCCTCGGTGTGGGTCTGGGGTAAAAGCCTGGCGGTGTGTGGGATGAAGCCAACGGTCCCTGTGTGAGGAGCGTCACCACCGAGCCATCCCTGGCAGGATAGCACACCCACTGGGCACTGGGCACTGGGTACAGGACAGTGACACCAACCCTGAGCCCCAGGTGCCCTGCCCTCTCTGCTCTGGATGGAGATGGGCTGGGGTGGGGAGATCGGGTGGCCTCAGCCCTCAGGCCTGTAGTCCACTGGGCAGAGCACAGGCTCACGAGGCCCTGCCAAGGGGGGCACCAGGCGTGTGCCCACATTCATTCCTCGGGAGTTGGAAGAGTGGAAAAGTCACCCAGGGCTTCAACCAATAGAACAGAGGCTTTCCCCATCCAATTGGAGCTGACGGCAGTGTCCCCATCAGCTTCTTCACTGACCAATCAGAGGGGCTCTATTCTGACCAATCAAGACAGTGCCTTTTGGACCAATCAAACAGGGAGGATTTGGAGTCCTCATTTGCATGAGAACAGACCAATCAGGGGCCAGGGGCGGAGACTTCTGTCCAGGTAAGCCAGCTCCCCTGGGCTCTGAAGAGGGCGTTTCCCACACCTGCGCTGAAACACCCAAGGCCTCCCAGTTGTGCACCACGGAGCTGCTGGCACTGAATAAAGCTTCCTTCTTTGCTGCCCCCAAATCGGGGATTCTCGTTGGCATTGAATTGGTGCCAATGATGACCAGTTGGCAGTATACAACCTAGATAATCACATAGAATATCAATATATTTACATACGTTTACCAATTACACAAACTTAAAACTAATGCTACTTCCCTCCTCTGCTCTTGCCATCAGAATTTTAGTCTCAGATTCACCTTTGAATGTCATCATCACACGAGTGTTTTGTCTTCCTGAGATGCTGTTGTATGAGGTGTACAGCACGGTGACTCGAGAAGCGTTCTCAGTGACAAAGTGACCCTGCATCTACCCGCGTCCCCCTCAAGTGGCATGCACCATTGGCGGGTGTGGAAGTATGTGCCCCCCTTACAGGCTGACCCTGAGCTTGGGAGGGAGGGTACACCCGTCTCTGCCATGTGATTATTTATAGACACCTGGCCACATGAAGACTCACCCCTCACAGACATCAAAACCCTGTCACATCCCTTCTGAGCAGTGCGTGGAGATCAAACTCATTAAGAAATCGCGGTCTCAGATGCCTGGTACGCTCGGTCACACGGAGATTAGTAACCATCTGTGTATGGAAACCAGGGTCATGTTATTTTCAGCCTGAGGATTTAACCACTAATGATCTACAAATTACTGTTTCCAGTGACCTTAAAATACTTTCTCTGTATGACGTTAAGTTGACACAGACTCTGGTTCATTTGTTTCATGTTGTTTCCCACGTGAAGGGTTTGTTTGCAACATTGTAACCACATGTACAGAGCACCTTGTTCCACTCCCGCGGAGTCTTCCCTGAGGCTGGGATGCTGCTTCTCTTCCTTCCCCTTCCCCTGATGCTGTGAGAACACTCTGCTCCTGGAGTGTGAGAACACGTGAGGTCCTGGAGCCATGGGTGAGGACACCGTGGCCTCACCCTGGGTCCCCCCAGAGGGCCACGCAGGCCTGGGCAACAGCCAGTACCCACGCCGCTCCTGCTTTGTCCCAGCACCTCCTCCCTAGGGCGACCTCCATCTTCTGCTCTTCAGTCCACATCTGGAAGGGCCAACCCAGCCTGCCCTCCCCCCAGGACGGCCCCTCAGGCACCCCTGCTCAGGGGGACCCAGCCCAGGGACCCTCCTGCTGCATGACTCTCCTCTGACATCGAGCTCCTTCCCCCGGTGCCATCTCACCTGGCAGAGGAAGGGAAAGCTCCCCGTGCCCTGGGCAGCGGTCCCTGGCCTGGCACAGTAACCAGCACCCGTGCCTGCCCTGGGCCCGGAGCTGTGGTCCGCGGGCTGTCTGCCACGGCTTCCCTGGATCGTTCAGAGCCTGCCCAGAGGTCACACTCCTGAAATGCAGTGTAATCCACCTCCTTCACTGGCTTGCAAGGTCCACGCTCTCACGTGGCCAGAGCTGGCTCCCTCCCCTGTCAGCCTGACTCTGCTGGTGCCTCGGGCTCGGCTCCCCCACACCTGTCCTCGGGTGCCCGATGGATGGGCTGCAGACAGCCTGCACCTCCAGGGCCTTGCTGGGTGGGGGGACTGCTCAGGCGGGCAGCTGTTCAGGGTCATTATTCAGCCTTCTAATGAGGACAGCAAACAGGCTGTCCCTGCTGTCCCCTCCGCTGCTTCTCAAGGGCATGCAGGGAGTGGGCACCCCTTGGGCGGCTCTGAGGCTTCATTGAGGGAGGGTGGGCAGGGCGGAAGCACAAGTGAGCACTGGTGTCAGGATGCCTCTCCCACAGCCTGGCAGGGGCCATCTCTCACTGTCTGCTTGGCTGCTGAGGATTCTCACCCAGGCATTTCCCCGTGAGCGTGGGACCTGGAGCACGCAGATGTGGATGGTGGAACCGGGTGAGCGGGTGACCGCCAGCGAGAGCTACGCGGAGGATGCCGGGAAGTCCTTGCAAAGCAGAGGTCGCCTGTGGCGGCCTCCTTCCTGGTCCAGGGAGGGCACCCTGGCACACCCAGGTGAGTGAGCCCAGAGGCGGCCACCTCCTGGAGACACCCACGCTGGGAGGGGCGGGGGCGGGGCATGGACGCCGTGGTGAACGCCGGCCCCTGCCCGGCTCCGCATCGCTCCTGCGGCTCAGGGCTGAGTTTCCAGCGTGCGGTGCTTGTTTTGTGGTTTCTGAAAACTGGCCTGAGAAGCGACAGAGGAAATTAAGGTATGAACGTCATCACAACCCTCAGCACGCTCGGGGTGCAGGGAGACAATGTGGGGGTGAGCAGCATACGTAAAAACAACAGCGCCACCTCGTCCTGGAGAAGACCCCGTCTCGGCAGCCCGGAGACGGTACTCGAACAGCAAGGACAGGCTCTGAAAACAAAAACGCGGCAGGCCCTGGCCGGTCTGGCTCAGCAGTGAGAGCGTCAGCCCGCGGACCAGAGAGGCCTGGGTTCGGTTCCCGCTAAGGGCACGTACCTCGGTTACAGTTTGTCCCCAGCCCTGATTGGGATCGTGTGGGTGGCAACCACTCGATGTGTCTCTCTCACATCGATGTTTCTCTCTCTCTCTTCCTCCCTCTCTCCCTCCCACTCTATCTCAAGATAAATTCAAAAAAATGTCCTTGGGTGAGGATTAAAAAAAAAAACACGTGGCAGCAGCCACGAAAGTGTATAAAAGGAAGAAGTCGGCACTGAGGAAATACTTCATGCAGACGAGCAAACACACGGGCTGGGGAAGGGGGGACAGTAGAAGGTCAATCCGCGAGGGTCCACCTTAGAAAACCGGAACAGAAAAACCAGAAGGCAGGTGTTATCCAGGAACCAAGGGAAGAATATCTGGAACTGAAGGACCTAAGGGTTTTGATGCAACGCTCAGAAGTAAGCACTCAGCCAGGTGAACCGCAAAGACCGGTTCCAAAATCACGTCTGTGGACTTTCAGAACACCCGGGATGAAAGGAACACTCAGAGTGGCCAGGAGCAGACGGGAGGCACGAGGACGTCCCGTGAGAAAGACCCCCAGTGAGGGTGAGGTCGGTGCTCTGGCAGCAGCTCTGGGGGCTCGGCCTGCCCGGCGACGTCCTCCGGGTCCGAGGGGCAGCGATTCCTTCCAGTGTCTGTACCTTGCTAAACTATCCAGCTAGACTGAGGACAGGCATGCTCATTCTAATCTAATCTTCTTCAGTCCCCAAACTGGAGGAAGTGGTTCACTGAACTGACGGGTACAGCAAGGAAAGAAAGCCATGGGATCCAAATAGCAACATGAGCCAACCAGGGAGAGGAGACGGGGACGGTGCGGGGAGACCTCGGACGGCTGTGCTCTGACTGGCCGAGCGAGGGCAGCCGACTGAGCAGAGCAGAGGGTGCTGGGAGGGACGTCTCAGGAGGGAAGAATACCCCAGAATCCCTGCTGTGCCCACCACGTGGGAACGTGGTTCTCGTTCCAGCGTTCCGATGAATGCACCGCAGGCACAGAACAGAAACGGGGATGTGGGGCCACACAGTGTTTTCACGGGATACAGCCCAGGAGCCCCAGTGGCTCATGCTGTTTGCACGGTGACCACGCTGCTGTCGGAATGCTGACTCGCCTGTGGGGTGACAACACAGAGACCCCGACGACAAGGTTGTCAGGGTTTGGAGGGAAGGGATGGAAAATGAGGGAATCACTTTCCATAATAGGAAATTAATATATATCTAATCTCAAAAGGAGAAAACATCAAGAAAAGGCACGGCAGACTGTTTCATGGAAGGCGTGGGGGTAAGCCCAGGAGCAGGGATCGGGGGACTTTTTGCCTCTGCAGAGCCCGAAGGCACATCGTGCTGATGGAGACCAGGCAGTGATGGGCCCGAGGGTGGGGGAGGCGGAAGGTGGAGGAGCACAGACGTGCAGATGGACAGAGCCCCCGGCTGCCTTCTTCAGGCCACATTGCAGACTTGGGCACAGGGGACCCGGAAGGAAGGAATGACAGGGGATCGCCAGACTCTCCCCCAGTCCTGAAGGAAGACAATCTGTCTCCTGCAAAGGCAGAAAAACACGATACAAATTATTGATCATCCTGAAGAAACTCAGGACTACCGACGTGACTCTGCAAACGTCTCCGCCCTGGACCGGGGCGAGTGCTCCGACACTGACGTGGGACTGACGCCCTCTGAGGGGGTCCCTCCTCCTGTCCTCCAGCACTCCAGGTTCTCCCTGTGGTGCGTGACCTAACCACACAGGGATGGGGCAGACACCCAAAGTCAGGTCGCCCGGGGGCTGCCCAAAGCTCAGACGGACTCAGAGGCATCACCGCCCGGCATTCCCTGTTCAGGCGAGTGCGGGGGTTCTGGGCGCTGCTCCAGAAGCTTCTGAGGGGATGGGTGAGACCACAAGAGTGCCCCCAACATGCACACATGGCCGTACACATGCACACACACATGCCACACATTTGCATAAGTGCACACACTCACACAGATGCACACATATACACTCACACATGTACATATGCTCACAGGCACACATGCACATGTACTCACACATGTACGCACACACGTGTTCACATGCATGTGCACTTGCATGTGAGTCCCTACATGTACGAAAATACACAAAAGCACACATATGCACACACACAGATGCTCATGCATATGTGCTCGAAAGCATGCTCACACATACGCATGCTAAACACACCACATGCACACACTCACATGCATGCTCACACATTTACATAAACGCTCACACACATGCTCATACACATGCACACACACGTCACATTTGCATAACTGCACGCATACACACACATACACACCTATACACAGACGCTCACACACATGTGCATGTGCTCACACTTGCACATGTACACACATTTACACAAATGCACGCACACACCCACACATATACACAGATGCTCACACATGTACATATGCTCACAGGTGCATATGCATGCACATGTGCTCACACACGTACATAATTGCCCACGTGTTCACATACATGCATGTGTCCGCACACATGTACAAACATATATACAAAAGCACACACATGCACATGCACAGATGCTCATGCATATGTGCTCGAAAGCATGCTCACACATATACATGATAAACACACACCACATGCACACACTCACATGCATGCTTACACATTTACACAAATGCTCACACACACATGTTCATACACATGCTCACATACAAACACGGCATGTACACAGACACACACACCGCAGCCACAGCAGCCCCTCCCCTCCACGTGGAAGTTCGTGGGTACATTGACTCTGGGAAGCCTCCGCTCTAATATTTTGCTTTCTGGAGATCAACAGCTTCATTTCCCAAAGAACAAAGTTAAACAGGTTGATGTCTTTAGCTGCAGGGAAATGAGATCTCTCCGTGACTCAGAATGAACTGACAAACCACCCTGCACCCCCCAGGGCACCCTCCCCTGAGAACGAGCTCATCTTCCGGGGCCTCCGGAGAACCTGCCTGCAGCCCTAGGCTTGTCCACGTATCCACTGACTGTGATGTTCACCCAGGGCCGGCCCCGCACGCCGGGACTCCCCCAGGATCTCGGAGGAGAAAGGGCGCCCTGTTCAACCAGTGGGCGGGTGCGGCCAGATGCGCCCATTTCACACGTCCCAGGGAGGGGAGCTGGGGTGCAGGTGGAGGCAGGCCCCTGGGGCAGGGTGACTTCTGAGAACAGGTGCTGGGTCCCCACCCGGGACTTGATGTTTCTGTCTGTCAGCGAGTGGGGTTCCAGTTCTCCGGAGCCTTGGGAAGCCTGTCCCTCACCTTGGGTGGTCAGCTGTGAGGAAGGGGCCCCCCAGATTCAGGGCAGCATGCTGTCTTCTGGAGGAGGAGCGGGGCCGCCACCATATGGAGTGGTAGGGATGGAGGCGCCAACCAAATATTTACCGCTATCTGAGCAGGAGAGGCCAGGACCTCGCGGGCGTGCAAAGCTGGAGACGCACCCCCTGTGTGCAGACAGCAGGGAGGCCATCTGTGGAGGCGGCTGTCTGCAGGGCTCTGGGGACACGCCGGCTGTGGGGGCCGGGAGGGGCCTGAGAAAGACGGCCCCCTGGGGTCCCTCTGGCTTTGTGTCCAGGAATTGCAGAGTTCCCAGGTGCCTCTGACCTTGCAGCCCAGCAGCTCAGCCCCGGCCTCCGTCACCGCACCTCTGGGCTCCTGTGGGCCTGTGTGCGCGGCCGCCAGCGCTGGGCCGCGAGCTCCCGAATGGTGGCAGGAGGCACAGCCCGCTGTCTCCACCAGGACCCAAATCGGCCTCTCTGTTCTCTCGTCGGCCCGTCCAGCAAACCGCCCTGGGCCCGGCCGGCAGGTGCCCCTGGAGGCGTGCTGGGGCATGAGGAGACCCACAGCGCCATCCTGGTGGCACACGGAGCCCGTTCCTGTGAGGACTGATCGGGGTGCAACCGTGCTGAGTGCCAGGTGGAAGGGACCTGGCTCCGTGGCTGCCAGCCCCTGGTGGCCCCAGAGGGAGGGGAGCGGACAGAAGTCCTGAGCAAGGCCCCCCTGGGCCCGGCTTCACCTGTGGGCACGCACTGTCTCCGGGCAGGTCCTCCTCACTCCTCCAGAGTGCAGGACAGGACGGCTGAGGAGACAGTCCCCAAGATGACTGCTGTCAACAAACACACCACGGGCTGTCCGCCCCACGGGAGCAGCCTGGCCTCGCGTGGCTCCAGAGCGTGCCTGGGGCTGGGGACAGCAGGGCCTGCCCCCTTGTCGCTCCAGTTCTCCATTCAGTGCCAGGAGCAGCCTGGGAAAGTGTCCCTTGTTGGCACCCCGCAGTTGAAACGGGAGGTTGTGAGACCCCGGGTGACCGGGCCGTTCCAAGGGCAGATGGTCCCACAGACGCCAGGGGCAGTGTCCACAGAGAGGACAGCAGGTCCCCGCAGGAGCTCAGCTCGGGTCTCTGCAGGTGTGAGTGAACACCCCGTTGACAGGGCCGGAACCCGAGGTCCTGGGAGGCACAGGCCTGGGGAGGACGCCAGGTGCCCTGGACAGGACAAGGGGGACTCGGGACGAGTGGAAGAGTCAACTTTGCCAGGTGCAGGGAGGCCAGGCCTGAGGCCGACCTGCCGCGTGTGCACCTGAGCGTCAGTGACCCGCGTGTGAGCACCCGCCCGGGGCAGTCCGCGAGCTCGGACCCGGGCCGGGCGTTCTGGTCCTTCTCCTGCAGTGTCCTTCAGGGACAGGCCCCATGGGGCTGAGCAGGGCGACCTCCCAGACATGGTGGGGCCCCACGACGGCATTCCTGCTGAGGCGCGGGGGTGGAGGCAGGCCAGCCTGTGGGCAGGTGCCGGGGGGCTGCACCTGTGCGCACCTGGAGGGAAGGTTGCGTCTGGTTACACGGTTTCCGAAAGGCCGTCCCTTCCCTGCAGAAAACCAGCCATGTCACCATCATACATTCTGAGCATCTTATATGAGCTATGCTATGAATTTATATCCACTGTAAACACCACGCGGAACCTGTTTTCTTTCCTGCCACTCGGTCCCCCGGCAGAGGTGACGCGGCTCCGGCTACATGTCGGGGTGTCGGCTGGCGGCACCCACTCCGGTGTGTGACTGCCCCTCGTCAGGGCAACGGACTCCAGCTCTGCCTCCCGCAAGGCAAGAGCAGAGGGAGCTGGGCGCAGTGGCGCCCTGGGGAGCGGGCCCCAGAACAGCCTTCTCCTGGCAACGCGACACGCTCCTCCCCGCCCCACCCCTCCGAGGGCCAAGATGCTTCTCCAGAGAGCAAAGGCCAGGTCAAGTGTGCCCTATTGGAGCTGGCAGGACAGAGGGACGGCCTGCGTCCAGGGACGGGAGTCCCCAGGCTCGGGCTGCGCGGGGCCACGGGACCTGCCTGCACCCCTGGTCCACACTGCTTAGGGCTCTGTGCACACGTGGGCGGCCGGGGCTGGTGTCTGTGGGGTGATGGAGGTGGAGTGGGTGAAGCCGAGACCAGACCCCCAGTCCTTCTCCAGGACCGGCTCTGGGGCCACTCACCCCGATGCACCTGGGCGGGCCCTGGGGGCGACAGGGCCCTGCCACATCCAGGTCCCCACGCCGGCCTGGGCGTGTGCCCTGCTCTCCCTCTTGGTGCTCTAAGGGCCCCTGCCTGCGGCTTTCACCGTCGTTGACATACTTGTGCGGGACGGAGACTTGGTCCGTGTTGCCGAGTGGGAGCGGCGGGCCCGGCGCAGAAGGAAGTCTTAAGTAAAAGCACCACCGTAAAGAAAACGTGAGTTATTCCTCGAAGGTATTGGCACGTCCTCGCCTGGCGTGTAAATCCGTGTAGCTCTTAATAACTTCCTTGTCGGGCTAGCATCGGTACACATGGGATATTGATTCTTCCCTCCACGAGTGTAATAAATATACATTTTATTTATTCTTTAAGAAATCCCCAGCACCCACCGGTGGCTGGCGGACAACCCGCAGGTGCTTCGTGTGGGAGAGCCCGGGAGCATCCGGGACGGTAGAGCCCAGCGCTGTGTTCCGGGGCCTCCCCCCGCCCCAGCCGGAGCTCTGGGCTGCAGGCGTCCGGGTGGCCTGCCGGCCTCCACTGCGGCGGTGATGCTGGGACCACTGTGCACACCTCATTGCTGAGAAGGTCCTCACGAAGCTGAGACGGAAGGGTTTCAGCAGCAGCTCCCGGGGTGGGGGGCAGACCCTTCCTGGCATCCCCCGGCCTCTTTCAGGAGCAAGACCACTGGCCTGGCGCGGGGAACCCTCTGTGGCCGCCTCGCCAGCGTGCACCTCTGTCTCTGGGGGCTCCTGGGGGCCGGGAGGCCTGGGCTGCCGCAGGTGGCCTGCCCCCACCCCTGGAGATGGCTGGGTTCTGCGGGGTGCCGGCTGCGGCCCCAGACGTGAGGACTGACGGCACCCCAGGCGCCAGGCCAGGGTCCCAGCAGGCGGGAGCTGCGGATCCTCTGTGCTGGGCCAAGAGCCCCGCGGCCTCTCGGGTCCTCACGCGCGTTCTCACGTCCCGCTGACTCGGCCTTCGGACGCCACTCAGAGCCCCGTCGGAGCTGCCCACCTGAAGAGCCATGGAACAACGGAAAACACAGCTAACCAACCACAGCGCAGCGACGCGAAGCCAGACGCGGTCCCTCCCGGCCCACGGGGCTCAGTCGGCACCCTGCCCCCTCCCTCCCGCCCCACACGCCTGCGGTTCCTTTTCCCTGTCCCCACTCTCTCACGGCCTCGGCCCCAGATCCAGCCCATCGAGGTCACAGCCGTGTCCGCCTCCCTCCAGGTCCCTGTTGGCTCTGCGGGGGGCTCGTCGCGTCTGTGTGTCCCCTCCATCCCCTCCCTGTCCTCCCGCCCGAGCCACGCATGTCCTTCCAGAGGGCTGTGCGGCCCCTGCCCTGCGGCGCCCCCTCTGCTCCCCATTCTTCTCCTGGGAGAGCAGGGAGAGGCCCACCCCGGGGGTGTAATGAAGCAGTCGCCAGGCCAGCACCCCAGCTGACTGCAAACCTCCAGGGCTGGAGGTTGTCATGAAGCCCGCGTTTCGGAGGAGTAACAGACCAGGGGCCGGTGATGGCCGCAGTGAGGCCAGCTGAGTGCTTGGCCCTAGCCAGCCTCTGCCCCCGGCTCCACCCACAGACTCCCGCCGTCCAGGGACCCCTTCCTCTGGTTCTGCAAGAGAAGCAATGAGTCACCCCTCGGGGGTCACAGAGCCCAGGACAGAAGCCAGCCCCCTCCCTGTCCCTGTGTCTTCTTCACGGCTCCAAGGGCGGACGCAGGGGAGGGCCGTGGGGCAAGGACAGAGGCGTCTGTGCTTAGGAAGGGCTTAGACTGCGCTCCGGGCACTATCCCCACCGACAGACCTCTGCACACTGCCGGGAGGGACCCCAGGGCAGGTGAGCGGCCGGGCAGACAGGGCCGCGCAAGTGGGGACCAGGATTCCACGGCAGCTGCTCATCCCGGTCAGAGCTGGCGGCTCCCGGCCTGGCTGGTCCCTGGGTCCCCAGGGCTCTGTCTGCAGGGCCTTGGACCCTCAGGGGAGTCAGCGGTGCTCCTGCTCCGTCATTGCCCCGCTCTGGTCTGCGACGTCCTGGGGGAGTCAGGAGTAGTGAGCGTCCCCGTGTTTGGGGTAGGCTCCCCATCCCACCCAGGCCCTCAGTGGACACACACAGGGCAGCCTGAGTAGTTCCGATGTCTCTGATGTGAATGTCCGGACACCCCGTATGCACACACCCCCCAGAATGTGAGCCCCACAGTTGCTGGCGGACTTAGGGAGCGTGCACGGCGCCATGACAACAGACCAGGCTGGCTGTGTTTCTCCGTCCAGTGGCCGGTGAGCCCACGTCCAAACTGCCCGCCTCATTTCGAGTGCTCAATAGTCCTGTGAGACTGGTGGCTCCCACAGTGCAACAGGGGGCGGCCGCCCTCACAGATGGGGGCTGGGACTGGGGCTGGGCTGGGGCTGGGGCTGGGGCTGGGCTGGGGCTGAGGTTGGGGCTGGGGTTGGGGCTGGGGCTGGGCGGGGGCTGGGGCTGGGCGGGGGCTGGGGCTGAGGTTGGGGCTGGGGCTGGGGCTGGGGCTAAGGTTGGGGCTGGAGCTGGGGCTGGGGCTGGGCGGGGGCTGGGGCTGAGGTTGGGGCTGGGGCTGGGGCTGGGGCTGGGCTGGGCTGGGGCTGAGGTTGGGGCTGGGGCTGGGCGGGGGCTGGGGCTGGGGCTGGGGCTGAGGTTGGGGCTGGGACTGGGGCTGGGGCTGGGCGGGGGCTGGGGCTGAGGTTGGGGCTGGGGCTGGGGCTGGGGCTGGGGCTGGGTGGGGACTGGGCTGGGGCTGAGGTTGGGGCTGGGGCTGGGGCTGGGGCTGGGCGGGGACTGGGCTGGGGCTGAGGTTGGGGCTGGGGCTGGGGCTGGGGCTGGGCTGGGCTGGGGCTGGGGCTGGGCTGGGCTGGGGCTGAGGTTGGGGCTGGGGCTGGGGCTGGGGCTGGGGCTGGGCTGGGGCTGAGGTTGGGACTGGGGCTGGGGCTGGGGCTGGGCTGGGGCTGGGGCTGGGGCTGAGGTTGGGGTTGAGGTTGGGGCTAGGGCTGGGGCTGGGGCTGGGCTGGGGCTGGGCTGGGGCTGGGGCTGAGGTTGGGGCTGAGGTTGGGGCTGGGGCTGGGCGGGGGCTGGGGTGAGGTTGGGGCTGAGGTTGGGGCTGGGGCTGGGCTGGGGCTGGGGTGAGGTTGGGGCTGAGGTTGGGGCTGGGGCTGGGGCTGGGCTGGGGCTGGGGCTGGGGCTAGGGCTGGGCTGGGGCTAAGGTTGGGACTGGGCTGGGACTAAGGTTGGGGCTGGGCTGTTACTCAGGGGGGGTCTGTGGGTTATCAGGATGTCCACGCCTTCGGGAATGAGCCCAGCCCAGCCCCAGCCCCAGCCCAGCCCAGCCCCAGCCCCAGCCCCAGCCCCAACCTCAGCCCCAGCCCCAGCCTCAGCACCCAGCACCCATCTGTGAGGGCGGCCGCCCCCTGCTGGGGCTGGGGCTGGGCTGGGGCTAAGGTTCGGGCTGTGACTGGGGCTGGGGTTGGGGTTGGGGTAGGGCTGGGGCTGGGCTGGGGCTGGGGTTGGGGTTGGGATAAGGCTGGGTCTTGGGCTGGCAGCTGCAGGCTGGGCTGTTACCCAGGGGGGGTCCGTGGGTTATCAGGATGTCCACACCTTCAAGAATGAGGTTCCACTTCTCGATCACAGCTTGTTCTCGAGGGAGGTTGAAGCCCCAGCCATAAAACTGGGGCCGCCTGTGGGAGAAGAGCAGGGGTTCAGGCAGGGCTAGGCGGGGGGACCACTGGAAGGGAAGCAGGCCGGGCACCAAACGGCCACCAGGATCAGCGTGATGCCTGGAAACCAACCCAGGTGACATGGTGATTCTGTGGACTTGGCCCTCCTCATTGTCCCGTCACCCCCCCCCCCCTCACCACTGTACCTCGGCCACAGAGCCAGGAGCAGGTCTCAGAGCGCCCGAGTGGGCAGAGCACGCACGCCACCCCCACCCGTCCGCTCTGATCACTGCAGGTGGCCTCCCCTGACGTCGGCAATGTTCACGTCAAACCCCTGAGGACGAGCAGCTGACAAAGGTGTGGGGACAGAGGGCCCAGGGCAGGGTCCCCTGACTGAGAGGGTCTTTCCTGCCAGCCCCAGAGACCCACCGCTGAGCACTCCTGGACAGCCCCGGTCACGCCTGCCTTTGCCCTCTGCCCATCCTCTATGTCTGAATCCCACACGGGGCTTGCTCGGACACCCCCTCCTGGAGGCCCACCTAGATGCCGAGGGAAAGGGCAGCAGAGTCTAAGCACAGGCTGTGCCATGTGGGTACTGTTAGTAACAGCCCCGCATCACAGAGGGGAAGTGAGGCTGTGGTATTATGAGGCGGCCTGAGGTCAGCTCGGGTGTGTCTGGCTCACAGCCTGCACGGTGGCCCTGCTGTGACAAGTCAGCTGAACAGAGGTTCTGGGATGGGAGGGGCAAGAGCCTACTGCTCCGCCTGCCCAGGCCAGCTCCAGGATGGGACTGGACCCACTGTGGGGTCCCCCGTCTGACTTCTCGGGGTCCAGCATGGGAACAGACCCACTGTGGGGTCCCCCGTCTGACTTCTCGGGGTCCAGCATGGGAACAGACCCACTGTGGGGTCCCCCGTCTGACTTCCCGGGGTCCAGGATGGGAACAGACCCACTGTGGGGTCCCCCGTCTGACTTCTCGGGGTCCAGCATGGGAACAGACCCACTGTGGGGTCCCCCGTCTGACTTCTCGGGGTCCAGCATGGGAACAGACCCACTGTGGGGTCCCCCGTCTGACTTCCCGGGGTCCAGGATGGGAACAGACCCACTGTGGGGTCCCCCGTCTGACTTCCCGGAGTCCAGGATGGGAACGGACCCGCTGTGGGGTCCCCCGTCTGACTTCCCGGGATCCAGGATGGGAACAGACCCTCTGTGGGGTCCCCCGTCTGACTTCCCGGGGTCCAGGATGGGAACGGACCCACTGTGGGGTCCCCTGTTTCACTTCCCGGGGTCCAGGATGGGAACAGACCCGCTGTGGGGTCCCCCGTCTGACTTCTCGGGGTCCAGCATGGGAACAGACCCACTGTGGGGTCCCCCGTCTGACTTCCCAGGGTCCAGGGCAGCTCTGGGATGGGAACAGACCCACTGTGGGGTCCCTGGTCCTGTCTCCTGTTATGGGGGCAGTGGTGAAGACTGTTTCCTTGCTCTCCTGACAGGCGGAGATTGTTTGGATTATGAGTATCAGCTCGGGGGTGACAGGTGACAGACGTCTCGGTGCCGACCTTGTTCAGAAAGGGAACCAAAATAGAAAGTTCAATACTCTCTATTTTAACTGACAGTTAGAAACTCAATACATCTTCTCTTGCCAGACACCTGTATGTAATCAAGGGAGCAAACGCCTCGGATTTCCTGCGACAGGCGGCTGCGTGGTGTAAAGCCATCGGCCCGCGGGGGGCGGGAGCTCCCACTCCTGGAAGGGCCCTTCCGAAAAGCAGACGGCCTTCCAGTCCCAGCTGTTCTGACAAAGCAGAGGTGGGGAGTACAAGCCACCCCCGCTGCCCCCAGACAAGGCCACGGGACAGTCCTGTTCGGGACGCCGATGGCAAGCAGAGGGCTGGGAGGCGCACCTGTCTCCACGCGCGCACAGGTGTGGACTGCGGTCACTGAAAGACCCAGAGAGGAGGCACATAGTATTGAAGAAGAGACGTACATGACAGAAAAGTAAGAAACAGTATGAAAGGAGAAAGGGCAGGCCATCGAGGCAAATGCTCGCGGGGTCGCCGGGGCTGGAACCGCTGTTTCTTCATGAGCAGTAAAGCTGGTGCTGAACAGAGGCTCACAGCGGAGGAGACATACCACGGGCCGGGCTGCCGAGGGAGCACAGCAAGGGGCACTGCCCCCAACCGAAAACAACGCCACCAAACAGATAAGGAACAAACAAGCCGAAGAAATCGGGCAGAGGCCGCCCACTCTGCTCAGAGGCTGACGGCGAAACCCTGAGGGCGACGGGCTCACAGTCATCAGAGGAGCCGTGGACCCAGGAGCCGTGGACAGAGGAGCCGTGGACCCAGGAGCCGTGGACCCAGGAGCCGTGGACAGAGGAGCCGTGGACCCAGGAGCCGTGGACCCAGGAGCCGTGGACCCAGGAGCCGTGGACAGAGGAGCAGTGAACCCAGGAGCTGTGGACAGAGGAGCCATGGACCCAGGAGCTGTGGACTCAGGAGCCGTGGGCAGAGGAGCCGTGGACCCAGGAGCCGTAGACCCAGGAGCCGTGGACAGAGGAGCCGTGGACCCAGGAGCCGTAGACCCAGGAGCCGTGGACAGAGGAGCTGTGGACAGAGGAGCCGTGAACCCAGGAGCCATAGACCCAGGAGCCATGGACAGAGGAGTCGTGGACCCAGGAGCCGTGGACCCAGGAGCCGTGGACAGAGGAGCTGTGGACAGAGGAGCCGTGGACAGAGGAGGTAGCAGTGCCAGCGGCTTCTGCCTCCCTGCGCCCCGCGTCCCCCGTGAGAACAGCCACCCACACTCCGGAAAGAGGGATTCGCAGATGCCCGGGGGAAGGGGACCAGTCACAGCAGCGCCCCCGGGTGGTTTATTCCCGTGAATGAACAACCGAGTCAGTTATGAAGAAGGCGGGAGGCCCACAGCATCGACCACGATGACGCCCCGAGACAAAATGCGATAAAAAGCAGGAGGCAGGAGGTGTGGCCAAGTGACACGTGGTGTGTTCGGAATATAAAACTTTAAACGCAGAATAAAATGTGTAGAGGACACAGAAATGCAGATTTGCGGAAACACTGTAGAGCTGCCCGGGGCTCTCCACGGAGCCAGGAGGTCGGCGGCCTCCCTGTGGGTGGGAGGGACGCGCCGCAGGGGGTCCCGCAGCCCAGGGTTTCTCTGGGACCCTTCCCCTGTGGTGTCACCCCACAAAGGGCTCTGGTCTTGCTTATGAGGAACGAGGGAGCATGCGTGGTTGCCCGGTGCTCCTCTGAGACCCATGTACACGCCTGCAGACGGTCCCCACTCCATCGGGGCGCCCTGTGACTGAGGGCAGGTCCGGGATTTCAGGGTGTTTCATAGTTCAGACCAGAAACCAGCGGCACCAGTGAGCCCCACTGGGCACGTCTGGGGAGCCCATGGCCGGTGAGCCCCACTGGGCACGTCTGGGCACAAAGACACACAGACATACACAGACACACAGACAAATATACAAACATACACAGACACACACACAAACATACACACAGACACACAAACACACACACACTGCACCTTTCAGGGGACTTGAGGCTGGAAGCCGGTGCCCGGGGCGTTGAGGGCAGAGCTCCAGGGCACACGAGCTTTCCCTCCAGGACCACCGGTCCTGGCACCTTCCGCTTAGTTGGCACAAGCACAGAGCAGGGCCTCTGGACACCCCCCTTGCAGACGCGGTCTCCTAGCACTGTCCCCCCCAAGTAGGACAGCCGTCCAGGGTTATGAGCAGCACCGACCCCAGCCTGGCCGCAAAGCTTCACGGGCAGCTCCTGGAAGGCAGCTGGCAGCGGAAGGGCACCCCCAAACCCCGGAGCTGCCTTCAGAACAGAGGAGTCAAAGGTCAGGCTTGTTTGTTTATTTATTATGGGATTCTTTATTTAAAAACTGTCTTATTATTGGACTTCAAGCAATTTGAAATTCGGCTTTAATTTTTGTCGTTGGTTTCCATTGACCTCGGTTCATGCAGCAAGGACCTTGGCCAGGAGCCGCCTCGCTCGACGTGAGGGCCGCAGAGTTCGACATCACTCAGTGCGCGGCGAGTAGCCACGGTGACGGGCCCCGACGCCTGCACCCCCAGAGCCTTCTCGGGCTGAGACAGGCCACACCAAGGGGGTGGGGTTTCCATTGACTTGGGAGCCTTGAGGGGAGCTGCGCACCCTGAAACCTCAAGGGGCAGGGACTGTGTGGTGGAGACTGAGCAGCGAGCGGGCGAGGCGGCCCATCTCACGGGCTCAGTCCCTTGTCACTCAGGCCTCCACAGCCTCTGCAAAGGTTCCCTGAGTGTCGCCAAGCGCCAGGCCCGGGCAGAGGGAGGAGCCCTGGTCAGGGTGACAGAGGGCGCTCACGTGGGGGTGCCACGAGGCGCCACGTGAAAAAGCCTGCAGGGAGGTCCTGAGCGGGCATGTGGCTGCTGCCTGAGCGCTGGGTGGGAGGACCCTGCCTCTGCACCCGGTCCTGGCTGGGGCCACACTCTGGACCAGGCCTAATTGGGGTCACTCCACCTTTTCATGCCACGCAAACGTGGAAAGGGGTCCTGTGACGCCTGTGTCTGAGCCCACTCCTT
This sequence comes from Tadarida brasiliensis, assembly GCA_030848825.1. NCBI lineage: Eukaryota > Metazoa > Chordata > Mammalia > Chiroptera > Molossidae > Tadarida > Tadarida brasiliensis. The sequence goes on along the minus strand of CM061263.1, from coordinate 1,296,322 downwards.
CTGAGCGGAAGGAGGGAAGGTCAAAGGGAGGAGCCGACCGGTCTGTTCCCTCTAGAAGCTCCTCTCTGAGGGTTCAGAGGCACCTGCTACATCCCAGAGAGGGTGTGCCACCAGCTGGGGGACAATGGGGCCACTTCCAGCTTCCCACCCGCCTCCGTTTGTTTGTTTGTTGGAGTGAAATCCGGAAGAAGAGGGAGACCGTCCAACCGTCTAACCACCTCGCTCAGGTGCACACGTCTGTCTTCCCCGTGAGGGCGCTGACATGGAGGCGGAATGTCCCCAAATTACCCCTACGCTGGGGGGCTCAGACCCAAGCAGGTGACTCCAGAGGCCTTCTCTGGAGACTGTGCCCCTGGCCCTTCCGAGGCAGCTGCAGCCCACCCGGCTGCCGTCCTCCCTGCGAGCCGGACCCGGGCAGGACGGGCTGGGAGTGAGGCCGGCCCGTGCGCTCAGAACAAAGCCCAGGTCACACCAGCCTGACGGTGGTGCGTCGCTCATTTCAGGGGTTCTGGTCTTTTGAAATTGGTTTTGGATGAAGAGGACAGAGCACCTGGCAGCAAAGGGCAACTGACAGCGTCGTGGGACTGTGACGCTCTGACGGGCGGATGTTCTCTGGGGCGCTCGCGGCGAAGTGCGCAGTGAGTGACGTCTCAGGAGTTGTCTGCAGAGCCCTCGGTCTGCTGGAAAGTAGGAGATCTTCCACGGAACGAGCTTACATTTCCTTTCAATACGGAGGTGCGTGAAGGTGAGATCAGCTGCCGAGGGAGGGGGCCCTGTGAGGACGTGGGGGGCTGAGGGCCTGGGGGACTGAGGGCCTGGGGGACTGAGGATCTGGGGGACTGAGGGCCTGAGGGCCTGGGGGCCTGAGGGCCTGGGGGACTGAGGGCCTGGGGGACTGAGGGCCTGAGGGCCTGGGGGACTGAGGGCCTGGGGGACTGAGGGCCTGGGGGACTGAGGGCCTGGGGAACTGAGGGCCTGGGGGACTGAGGGCCTGGGGGACTGAGGGCCTGGGGGACTGAGGGCCTGGGGGACTGAGGATCTGGGGAACTGAGGGCCTGAGGGCCTGGGGGACTGAGGGCATGGGGGACTGAGGGCCTGGGGGACTGAGGGCCTGAGGGCCTGGGGGACTGAGGGCCTGGGGGACTGAGGGCCTGGGGGACTGAGGGCCTGAGGGCCTGGGGGACTGAGGGCCTGGGGGACTGAGGGCCTGGGGGACTGAGGGCCTGGGGGACTGAGGGCCTGGGGAACTGAGGGCCTGGGGGACTGAGGGCCTGGGGAACTGAGGGCCTGGGGGACTGAGGGCCTGGGGGACTGAGGGCCTGGGGAACTGAGGGCCTGGGGGACTGAGGATCTGGGGGACTGAGGGCCTGAGGGCCTGGGGGACTGAGGGCCTGGGGGACTGAGGGCCTGGGGGACTGAGGACCTGGGGGACTGAGGGCCTGGGGGACTGAGGGCCTGGGGAACTGAGGGCTGGGGGACTGAGGGCCTGGGGAACTGAGGGCCTGGGGAACTGAGGGCCTGGGGGACTGAGGATCTGGGGGACTGAGGACCTGGGGGACTGAGGACCTGGGGGACTGAGGACCTGGGGGACTGACGACCTGGAGGACTGAGGGCCTGGGGGACTGAGGGCCTGGGGGACTGAGGGCCTGGGGGACTGAGGGCCTGGGGGACTGAGGGCCTGGGGAACTGAGGGCCTGGGGGACTGAGGATCTGGGGGACTGAGGACCTGGGGGACTGAGGACCTGGGGGACTGAGGACCTGGGGGACTGACGACCTGGAGGACTGAGGGCCTGGGGGACTGAGGGCCTGGGGGACTGAGGGCCTGGGGGACTGACAACCTGGGGGACTGAAGCTGATACCCGAGCAGGTGTTTGTAAGGAGCAAACGCACCTTCCAATCCTCCGGCTTGAAGGGGATGATGTAAAGGGAGCCCCGTCTGCGGAGGGGGCACGTGGATGTCCAGGTGTCTGGGGGCACATAGGAGTTAGGAGGAGAGACACCCAAACGTTGAAGCATCAACACAGAGGGGTGGCTACAGGACAGCGGATCCTGCAGAGGCCAGTGCGACCGCAAGTGGGGAGACGAGAGCTGCCCAGATCACACACGCCCTATGTCCTCCAGCGCACACCCAAAGATCCCAGACGACGCAGTCCCGACTCCCGGCCTCTGGACCAGCACCTCCCCTTCACGGCCCCGACACCTGATGCCTGTGCCTTCGAGGGGAGCAGGTGCGCTGCCTGATTCTGAGGCAGACAAGGCAGGCAGCACGGTCCAAGCCTCCTGCCAGCACTCCTGGGACACCGGGCAGCTGCAGGGACACGGGGCAGGCCCTTCACAGCAATGGTGGCGGAGGGCTCAAGACCCATCACAGCCCCCCAGGCCAGGCCACCTCAGATCCAGAGCTCTGCCCAGACGTGGGGTCCGCCCTGCCCTCTGCGTGTGCAGGGGAGGGCCCAGATACTGACTGATGAATGGATGGATGGATGGATGGATGGATGGATGGATGGATGGATGGATGATGGATGGATGGATGGATGGATGGATGGATGGATGGATGGACGGACGAACGAACGAACACATACCGCAGTGGGGGAGTGACTGGACGTCATATTCTCCACTGTCTCCTCATGCTTGGGTCCATCCCAGTCAGAGTCTCCTCAAGACTACTTCTGGCCCTGGGGAAGGGACAGGAGCCTCTCCCCCGTGTCCCCGCCCAGGAGCAGTCCCAGGCCCTGTCACACCTGCGCCTTGATGTGTCTGGGGCTGGGAGGCCGTGCACAATGGATATCAGGGTCGGTATTTTTAGATGCGATTCTTTAATTTTGAAAACCCTCCGAAGAAATTTTAGTGACAGGTACATATTTGATAAATATAAATAAATTCAAGAGCTATAAAAATAAGCTTCTCTAAAAACCCTGCGTTCTAGTTCTTATTTCTCGGAGGCCCGTACCTGGAGAGGGAGAGAGGTCCCTGGTACGGGCGGGAAGGACGCCGAATACGGCCAGGGACCCTCTCCAGCCACCAGGGTGACCCAGCTGGTGAAGAAGGTCGCGTTGAGACCACAGGAGCTGATACAGACTGTGGCCAGGCCTTTCCCCAGCCCCAAGCTTGTGCGAGGGCTGCGGAGCCCCCAGGCGAGGCAGAGCAGGTGAACCGGAGGCCGCGGCCCCTCGTGCACACAAGGCCCGCTGTGCACCCCTGGGATGCTTGGCCCTGCAGGTGGATGGAGCCTGGGAGGCTCTGCCCTCGGGAACACGGGCTAGAGGGCCAGATGTCCAGACAGGTGCACTGCGGAGTGGCGAGCGTCCAGAGGGATGTGCAGGGCATTAATCGGGGGCCCCCACGGGACCCTGAAACTCCTCTGAGAGCAGACCCCTGAGCGGGCACCTGGGGAGTGGGAATGGGGAGCCGGCCTGATAGAGAAAGCAGAGCCAGTGGACGTGCCAATGTCCTGAGGCGGGCGTGTGCCCCGTTTGCAAGCAGGAGGTGTGTGATTCCAAACGGCTGGGCCATCTCAAGCAGCTGGGAGAAGAGGGGGGACTGCATGGGGTGCAGGGCCAGGGCAGGGGTTCCAGAGGCAGCAGGGAACCCCTGAGGTGTTTAAAGAGACTTGCATCCTTCCCCCAAATAAGGCTCGTCTGGAACCAGCTCCTCTCCTCCTTCCTGGGGTCTTCGCCTTCCTCAGAGCACTGACAGCCACCCAGCGGCCAGGCAGAAACCAGAACCACTCCAGAAGCCATCCTCCAGAACCCCTCCACGGACAAAGCTTGGTCACCCGCAAGCCCAGGGACCCTGCCTGTCCCGTCCTCTGCCAGCACTCGGGTTCACACATGGTCTCCTTTTGCCAAAGCTGCTGCCTCCTCCCTGCCATCGAGATGAGATCCCAGCTCCCACTCTCAGCCTGCCCTCAGCACCTCTCCCCAGCTCCTCTTTTCTCCCATCTCTGTGCCCCCCCAGCATCCTCCTCCAGGCAGCCCTCCCGGATGCCCTCATCCAAAGTGGACTCTCTCTCTCCAGCCTCTCGGGCCCCCCCGTGCCCTCCCTGCACAGCTGCATGACCAACCTACCACGAACAGCTGTCGTCACACCAAAAACGGACTCACAGCCCGGCCAGTGTGGCTCAGGGGTTGGGTGTCCTCCCATGCACCGAAAGGTTGCCGATTCTATTCCCGGTCAGGGCACATGCCCGGGTTGTGGGCTCGATCCCCAGTGGGGGGCGTGCAGGAGGCAGCCGATCCATGTTTCTCTTTCTCCCTCCCTCTCCCTCGCTCTCTAAAATCAATAAAATTATTTTCTCTTAATGGACTCACAGAGATTTGTGGAGACAGTGAATGCTGTCTGTGCATGGATAAATGCTTGTACTGTGTTCCTGTCCCTGGGGCAGGGAGGGACCGCAGTCACCCCAGCCGCTGACCCCAGGTCTGAGATCCTGGCGGAGGGGTGCCTTGCTCAGCTCGGGCTTTGTAACAAAACACAGACCCGGCCATCTATAAACAAGCGGGACATCTATTTCTCACAGTGCTAGGGGCTGAAGCCCAAGGGCAAAGCGCAGAGCCTCCGTGTCCGGCGGGCCCTCCTAGCTCACAGACGGCCGTCCTCCCGCTGAGCCCTGTCAGGGGCTCGGGGGCCGTCTGGGGCTTTGTACAAGGGCGCTAATCCCATCCTGGGGGCTCCACCCTCTTGACCCCATCACCTCCCAGTATCACTGGGGTCAGGCTTCAACATATGACCTGGGGAGGGGCACCACCTGACAGTGACCCACCGTAGACGGACAACACGTCCATTTATAACCGAAAGGAAGTCAGGCCCAGACCATGGTGCCCTGAGCATCCATTTCCAAATTCAATATTGGAACAACCTAATGCAAGAAGCTTCCAAGGTCACGGTGCCATTTTGCAGGACCCACCTCTGCCCAGAAGTGGGTGTCCTCTTGGGCTGGCCTTCAGAGTGGGGGAAGGCGGGTGCTGAGGCCAGCAGAGCCCACATCTGGGGGCCGACCAGTGGCCCTGCCCGCCCTGAGCTGGCCGCTGTGACTCACAGGATGACCTGGGCACGCCCACAGCTAACGGTGGTTCCGGCCACCTGCCCGAGAACCCACGTCACTCACCGTTTTCACAGGTGCATCTTCAGCATTTGAATATTGCTGCCCACCGCGGGGCTCAGGGAAGCCGCGGGGACCCTGCCTCTGCTCGCTGCCCCCCGTGAATAAGGCCAGCTTGGGGCGCGGCCTCCTTCCCGCCTCTTTCCTTGTCGTTGCCGCCCTGTTTGTTCCATCGGACGCTGTCTCTGCTCGTCCCTCGGTGACCCCTGGGGGGGGGAGGCAGGTGTCCTTGCAATGGTGGAGTCCAGCTCCCCTCACCCAGGTCACTGTTTTGCATCCTGTCGCCACATTTCTAACACCCTCCCTTCTTCCTCGTCTAAGGGCCCTTGGGCCCGCAGGCCTTGTTCGGTGGCACCGTGCGCACCCACACAGCCCTCATCAATCTCGCCTCCGGACCTGATTCGGCCTAAGGTTCTAGGCTTTTAAATATCACCGGTGTACTCGGGGCAGGAGACTTACTGCGGTCCCCACAGCGTCCCATGTCCCCGCAGACCCCTGACGGCCTGCCTCTTCCTCCAGGCAAACGCTTGGTGTCCTCTCGCTCCCTCGTCTGGAGCGGGGCCCACTGGCAGACGTGTCCGCTCCTCCCTGGGTCCAGGGAAGGGCGAGGCCTTTCAGCCGCTGAGAGCGGTGCAGCAGAGCCACGCTTGGCTCCTGGCCTTTGCCAGTGGGCCTCGTGCTCCAGGAGCACCCTCAGAGCCCTGTGCCACCTGAGTGCCCACAGCGAGGGCACGCCTGGTGGCTGGCTGCTCAGTGTCGGGCCAATTATGTGACCATGAGGGCGTCTCCAGGAAATTCTGTTCACCAGACAAGATTCACAGTCTGGCCGCAAAGACCCAACCAAGCCAGCATTCGAAACAGATACGTGCGTGTGCGTTTACACACACCTGTCGCCGAGCCCCACCAAGGGTCAGGCGCTGTGCCGGGCCCAGGGGAGGGAGTGGTGGACATCTGCTATAGACAGTGTCCCTCGACTTCTGAATCTCATCTTCCAGAGCACGGACAACGGCGAGAGCTACCGAGCACACACAGGAGGGAGGAGGAACTGCCGTGAGGGGGAGGAGGACAGCAGGCGTGCTCACAGGGGGCCAGAGAGGGGCCGCCTGAGGAGGGGAGGACCACCTCTCAGCTACAGAGAGCGTGGGAGCAGAGGTCCATCCACATGTACACACCTGCACACGTGTACACGGAACATACATGCACGGTGCACAAGCGTGTGCATGCATCAGTCATGTTCCCAGGAGAGCTGACAGGAGAGTGTACATCTGATAGGAACTGGCTTTCGTGGTTCCGGGGCTGAGGCGCCCACCACCTGCCCTCTGCAAGCGGGACACCCAGGCAGCCTACGTGTCGTCCCAGGCTGACACCAAAGGCCGAGACGCAGGGACCCTGGAGCAGGGATCTGGTCCGGGTCAGGAAGCCCGAGGCTGATGGCTGGTGAGACAGTTCCAGGCCGAGGACCTCGGTGCCCACGCATGCAGTCGGGCAGAGACAGGGAGCTCCTCCTCCACCCCTGTCCCGTGCGGGCCACACAGGAGTGCATGAGGCCCCGACACTGGACACAGCCTCTGCCTTACTCAGTCCACCAAATGCTCATCCCATCCAGAATCACCCTCACAGACACACCCAGTCACTTTAACCAGGTATCTGGCATCTGTGACCCCGTCAAGTTGACACATAAAATTAACCATCACAACACACACAGACAAGTGCACGCACACAAACACATGTACACACACAGACATGTACACACACACAGACATGTACACACACACAGACATGTGCACGCACAGACCATACACAGACATGTTCAAACAGAGACGCACACAGACATGTGCACACAGACATACACAAGCATGTACGCACAGAGAGATGCACACGTGTGAACACAGAGAAACACATAGACACACAGACACATGCACGCACAGACATGTGCACACAGAGACATACACAGGTATGTACACACACAGAGAGACACGCACGTGAACACACAGAGACATGCGTGAACATACACAGACACATACACAGACATGTACACACACAGACACACACGCACAGACACACTAACGAGTGAGCCAGATGTGGTCTTAGTCTGCAGCCCTGAGGCCCCAGGCCCTGCTGGGCGCCCACAGGTGACCCTTTTATGTGATGGCACAGGCGCCGGGAAGGCTCGGTTTAGTATATAAACAGTAACTCATTTGACCTTTTAGAAAATGAAATAATTCAAACCTAGGAAAAGTCAATAATATACCAAACAGATTTAGTCATTCTTGAAATATTTGCTTTAAATGTTTCCCCAGGAAATAACAGTCGAATCCTGGCCTGGTGTGTCTGGCTGCCCCCGTGAGCTCCGCCAGGTGCAGGGCAGCCCCCAGGACAGGACTGTCCACAGCAAACGACCGCCCTCGTGTGCCCTTTCTGTTTTCAACTTCTAGTTCCAGGTATGGTCAGGGTTTACCTGTTGTACAGAACACACAAGTGGTTTTGTGTTGGACACGTCATTGTACACCTGGCTTTTTAAAAATCCAACCTGCACCTGAGATTTACCAACAGTTACACACACACGACGCTCGTTCATTTTAAGGTCTACGCAACCTTGTGTCTGAGAGATCAACCACATTAGACTGGGTTCTGGTTTCTCTGTGACAACCAACACTGCAGGGACATCTTCAGGCACGTTACCGCATCCACGTGGGCAGGACACTGTCACGGCCACTCCCAATGCTGTCACCAGCGTGCAGCCCTGCCCCGTGCCAGCAGCACCCTGCCCTTCGGCTCTGCCGGGCTTGGCGCTGGGCTTGGCCTGCTCATCCCAGGGGTGACACGGCAGGCCTTCACAGTCCTTGAGAAGTTACTGCAGGGATGTCGGTCAGTGTGTCAGCAGCTGCTCTCCGGTAACTCACCAGAAGAACCGCAGGTGAGAGTCATTGCAGATAAAGGAAACACTTGATACTAACAATGCTTTTAAATTAATGACAGAGAACAGGGTGTATCCAACTATAGCCAAGGTGGCCAAAGCTGTCTCTAGAGGCCAATTAATTCCCTCACGTAAGAAAAAGAAGAAAGCAAACTAACTTAACATTCAACACAAAAAATTGGAAAACTGAAAGGAGAAAAACCTTAATTTCTAAGGAGATTAGAAAGAAAATTCCCTTGAGAGAAATTAAAACATAAACAAATAAATTCCTTGCAAATCCTAGTTTATTCAAGACAAAACCAGAGAAGGGAGACAGGAGAAATAGCACAGAGATTTTTAAGCAATAAGGGGGTATTCTAAGTGTCCAAGCAAGAAACGGGATAGCTCATTAAATCACTAAATTCAGAGGTTCTCTCTGTCTCTTTTATCTCTGTCCTCCTCTTCTCTCTTCCTCTGAACACACACATGTGCACACTCACACACACAAACACACACAAACGCACACAGATACAAAATAACCCAGATTAGACATTCTGACCAGGCAAATAAGATGGGGGAAATGGAGGGTGCAATTATGGCGTGTCCCCCCAAAAGTGCTAGGACCTTATATTAATGTATATGTATATTCCCAAGCAATGAATTATCTCCATATATTTGTTAGAAAGCTCCTATACAGTGTTTGAATGCCCAGATAAGAACAGAAAGCAGAGACAGAGCAGGACCATGCCGTAATGTCCAGAAACAGAGCCCCCTCATCTAGGAATCCAGATACGAACATTTCCCATAACATCATAGAAAATAAAATTCTGTAGCGTATTAAGAATATTCCACAGCTGACAGCTACAGCTTTCTCTTGTAATAAAACAGTCTCCGTGTTAAAAATAGCATGTCCGCTGGAACACCCCTAAGGTGAGAAATAATGGTCATGCATGTATCTTCTACTCTTTCTTATTAATTTTTCTGCTCGTTATAACAGTCTTCTGCACTGCTCCCCAAGACTATAAAAACGTTTGCCCACTCTGAGTTCTGGAACTTCTGTGGTCTTGCTTTCTACACCGATACTTCGAAACCCTATGCTATTGACACACATGTAAGCTTTGAGCTGGCGTCTGAACCATTAGCCAAGTATCTCAGCACTACCACGGAATCCCTGTGTCTTCCGAGGTGAGGAGCCCCTGTGACAGTCGTGCGTGTGCGTTTAGGTGTCGGTGCATCTTTCTACTGCTGTCCTCAGGTTTAGGGTGATTTCAAGTAGGATGTATGGGCCTCTCCCCCCGTCTCCTCCACAGCCCCGCACTTAAGTAACTCAGTTGTCAAGTGCCAGGCACCTTCAGTCCCTCTTCACCTTCCCCCCCAAATTTTCATCCACATCAATTCTTCCAAATGGTGTTTATAATCACTTTCAGTTTATTTAGTTCTCCCTTTAGCTCTTCTGTGTTCTCTGTAAGACATATGTCATCTCTGTGTGATGGTCGGTGTTATGTGGGAACTTGACAGGCCCGGGCGCCCAGATATTGGATAAATGTTATTCTGGGTGTGACAGCAAAGTGTCCCAATGACATGAGCATCAGAACCAGTAGACCGAGTGAGGGGGACGCCCTCCCAGGGTGGGTGCCTCACCCAGTCCGCCCAGGGCCTGGATAGAACGGTGAGTGAGAAACGTCACGCTCAGCTGGCGATCTTTGAGCTGGGACATTGGTCTGCACTGCCCTTGGATGGGGGCTGGAACCTGCACCGTGAGCTCGCCTGCGTGGAGTTCTCAGCCACCTGTCACATGAGCCCATTCCTGACAGTAAATGTCATTTCACACGCACACACACACACATCACACACACACACACACGCACACATGCACACATGCACGCACACACATACATGTGCATGCACAATGCATGCACGCACACACGCACACACACCTGTGTGCGTGCACATGCATGCACACAATACACATGTGCATGCACACACGTGCACACATACACACATGCATGCGTGCACACACATATACACAGCTCTTATTGGTTCTGTTTCTCTGGGCAACTGTGACTAACATACTCTGTACACAGGAAAAGTCAATAAAAGCTGGTCATCAACAATACAGAAGGCTTCCTCCCAATTTCGGGGAAACGTGGTCTCTTGTCACTTAAAGCAGCCTGCAGAAGCTGCACCAGCTGGTCACAGGCCCGCTCAATGACTCTCAATTTATGTATAATTCTGCATTTTAAAGATTTTCCAGGATGGATGTGTTTCTTTTCCAATTAGGAAACAATCTATTTCTTTTAGATGAAAGAGTCAACTCTGCCTAAAGATGTATCATACGAAACACCCTCTGAGGAGGTCAGCCCGCCACTGGTTGAAAGGGGGTGATTGTGTGTTGTCAGGGGAGGGGCTCACACCCCACAACCAAGTCGGTGTCCAGTCGGCCCTGGTGGGCATCAGAAACCTCCCACGAGACCTCTGTGTTCCAGAGCAGGTGCAAGGACCACCCGGGTGGGTGGGGCCTCAGGGCGCTGCGTTTGGAGAGCAGGGATGGGCGTGGGTCTCCCCTCCGTGTCCACCTCTCCTGGTGCTCCACCCGTTTCTGTGGGGAGGAGGCGGGTGAAGGACAGTCCTGAGCAGGTGAGCTCCCTGAGTCCAGTTCCGGTCCCCCTGTGTGGGCCGGTGTGACGCACCGTTTTCAGGAGGATTGAATCCAGACACAACCCATGTGTGCAGACACGTCCATGTACATAACCCCAGGAACACAGATAACAGGAAGACATGGGAGCACGCTGGGAAGTGATGAATCGGAGTCATTGCCTTTCCGTTTCTTGTTTTAAGGTAACATACACACATGTACTAGGGAACACACTGTACGTACATTGTATCCGTTTCAGCTGTATGATTCAGGGCATTGACTGCATTCACACTGTTGTACAACCATCAGCAACCACCATCTCCAGAACTCACTCATCTTCCCAGACTGAAACTGTCCCCATTAAACACAAACTCCCCTCCCCACACCCTCTAGGGAGTCATGAATGGACCACACGGTATCTGGCTCTCCGTGACGGGCTGATTTCACCGAGCACAGTGTCCTCACGGTTCATCCGAGTTGCAGCCGGTCAGTCTCCTTCCTTTCTGAGGCCGAAGCACATGCACCGTGCGGATGGACCACGTCTGGTTCACCCATCGCCCATCGACGGACACTCGGGGTGTTTCCGCCTTCTGGCTTCTGCAATAATGTCGCGGTGAGCACGGGTCTGCTGCCGCTTAGTCCTTGCTTTCAGTTCTTCGGGGTCTCAGCCTGGGGCGGCCGTGCCAGGCCACACGGTCATTCTGTCACCGTTCTGTTCTCCGGTGGCTGCACCGTGGCTCCACCTTGTCCACGGCCTCGCTGGCACCAGTCCACGGCGCTGAGGGCCACCGTCCCAGCAGGTGCGAAGCAGCAGCTCACTGAGACAGGGGCGTGCGTTTATTTCCATACAAGCGGGTGATTTCAGTGGCATCTCTCCGTGGCCATCTGAGCGTCTTCTTTGGAGAAAGGTCTCTTCAAGTCCTTTGCCCATTTTTGAGTCGGGGGCTTTGGTTTTTGTCATGGAGTACGGGAGTCTCTTACGCATCCCAGGGCCTCCGTTTTCAATGCCACGTGTGAGCCCGTAAGCTGGTGTGATCTCATGCCTAGTCCTGGTGGCTGTGTGGGCGTCAGCTCCCAGACCCCCTGGAAGTGTCTGGGTCGGCTCTCTGAGCCGGCGGCACCGGCATGTCCCTGGGTTTCCAGCATGTCACCGGGTTTCTGCCAGGGTTGAAGACGAAGATGTTCACGGCGGGATTTGAAACATCTAAAGTGTTTTCCTAATCTAAGGAAATACCATCATTATTATCGATGGCTGTTTTTATGACTCGACACAGAATCCCAAGAGATTCACTTGCATTACGGTGCCTTCCTTGTGCGCGGACCTTCTGCAGACAGAGGAGGTGACAAGGGGGCCGTGTCTCCGAGCTGACGGCCTCTGCGGCCCCATCCCCTGGAGCCAGAGAGAAGACACCGCTTCCCTCCCACACCTTCTGAAACATCTCAGAGCATTCTGAAGCCTCGAAAACCACTTAACCGACAAAACCCATCGCAATGAGTAAAAGACGGGCTCCTGGAGTGGCTCGGCCCGCTCAGACGGTGACGAGCGAGAGTCTGCTCACAGGAGCCCCGGGACCGTGTTCTGGCCTCAGGGCCTGCGCAGTGCTGGCCCAGCGTCCGCCGTAGGCAGGCCGCCCCCGCGGGGCTGCCCATCTCTATACTTCTCGTCTCTGTCCTTGTTCTGAGCAGGAGGCAGGGGTTCAAGGCCAGAGGGGTGCTGAGGCCACCCGGCTGCCTGCGGCTGAGGAGCTGGTCCCCACGCTGGTCCCCTTTTCTTCTGGAATTGCCTCCTCCCTTCCTCCCTCCCGCCTTCCTCCCTCTCATTTTTCTTTTCTTTTTTTTTTTAAATTCTCACTCGAGGATATTGTTCCATTTATCTTCAGATAGAGTGAGAGGGAGGGAGAGAGAGAGAGAGAGGGAAACATCCGTGTGACAGAGCCACATCGACGGGTTGCCTCCCGCACGCCCCGACCAGGGCCGGGGATGAACTACATCCCAGGTGCGTGCCCTTGACCGGAATCGAACCCCCGACTCGTTGGTCTGAGGGCCGATGCTCTAACCGCTGAGCCAAACCGGCCAGTGTCTTTCTTTTCTTTTTAGTGCCTCTCAGAGGAAAAATACAGGATCCATTCATGTTCGGTCATGTAGGGGCCCAAGGAGCCCAGGTGACGCTGGGGTCTCGAGTCCAGTCACCCTCTCCGGGGACCTGCGCGGTCTCTGCAGAGAAAGCCACCAACAGTCTCACGGGGGTGACAGGAGAGGCGACGGCCACTTTCTCCGGCTGTCCAGGTTCTCTCGGTCACGGACCGAAATGTGTCGCGAACGAAGACCTCTTCGCGCTCAGCGTGTCCGGAGCTCCTTGGGCTTCATAGACCGGAATGCCCATGTTTCTCCTCGGATTGGGGAAGTTCTCTAAAGAAGTCCGCCCCTTTCCCCTCCGCTGCTCCTCGGGGCTCCCGGCTGTGGCTGTCTCCGTTGACGCCTGAGGGCTCCCTGAAGTCTTGCAGACTTCCTCCGCCCCTTTTCTTCTCCTTCTGGCTGGAGACGTCCCGGGACGGCACTCGAGCTGAGGTGGGCGCTCCCGGTCGATGTTCTCCAGTTCAGCCGTCGGAGCCTCAGCGTCCGAGGTCGTTTGGTTCTTCTCCGTGGCGTCGAGCCCCTGGCTGAACCTTGCGCTGTATTCCTGCGTGATTTTCTAATTTTCTGTGGCGCCTGCGGTCTCTCCACGGCGGTTACTGTCCGTCCTCTGCCAGGCGGCTCACGTATCTCGGGACCGTCCGTCCTCTGCGTGGGGCCGTGCTGGCTGCGGCCTCGTGTTCCTGGAAGGTGGGGTGCTGTCGTCTCAGAGCTGAAACAACTGTGCCCTCCACACTCTGCCACCGGCTTTGGGAGGGGAGAGGTCAGCAGCCTCAGGGGGTCGGGGAACCCCAGACCTGTGGACATGCCCACACCTCTCCTGCTGTCCCCGTTCAGGGCAAGGGTCGGGATCACGGTCCCCTGGACCTCGCCAAGGCGGGCTGGATGCTTGGAGCCTGGGCCCAGCCAGCTGCTGGCACTGGGGAGCTGGTGAAGAGACACCACTGCCACATGCGGGGCATCAGGGCACCAGCTGGGGGCGCCTGTGGGGTCCTGGGGCACAGGTCAGCCCCTTGTGGGGGTCTGAGATGAGGTGTCGTATGGGGCCTGCGGACAG